>JAOQMR010000211.1:26615487-26645713 GCA_027563865.1 Erythroxylum pelleterianum | reverse complement strand
AATACCTAGCCCATACTTAATTTAAATTCTAAACCTTAGCATAATTCAGCTCTAATTCACTAATCTTATAAGATCACGAAATTAAATTATGCATCAAAATATTTAACCAGGTTTGGGATCCAACAATGCAAGTTAAAGAGTAAATAGGTAAAACTAGCGCGCTAAATTATTATATAAATAAAATTACAATAAATACATAAAAATATAAAAATAAAAATAAAATAACCAAAAAAGATATACCTGATGGAGTTCAGATCTGCTAGTACCTGATAAGTTGCATAGCCTGATTCTTCTTGTCTCTAGTTACTCAGAGATCCTGAAGGTATGACAATTCTACCGTTTTAGACGACCTCACCGGATTTTCCCCCATACATTTGTCTTTAAAAGTCAAGTCGTAGGTAGATAAGCTTTGTCCAAGACTTACACCTAAAAAAGGCAGAAAGGACGTTGAGTTGGACTTCTTACGCGATAATTACATAACGCAAGCGTTAGAATAAACATCTCCTAATAACTAATTATATTGTTTTAGTGAACTTTGAAAGGTATCCTGGACCCTTATCTAATTAAGTCATACTTTTCTATTTCTAGTCACTACCTCAATAAGGCAAACATTAACCTAGAACATGCATTCAGAATGGATGAGTCTGATGATATACATTTACTTCACATGGAGATATTGGTTGATTATCATAGCAACCAAAAGTTTCACATTAACCTAGGACATACATTCAGAATGGATGTTTCTTAGAAGGAAACTGTTAGTTCTCTCCCAATTAACTAGACCGTTACTTCACGGGCCTCCTGGTTCATTATCTACCAAAAGTTACACACTAACCTTGATGCACTTTCCTTCACAAGGAACCAGCCAGGCTACCCGTGCGGGTAAGTTACACACTAACCTAGGACAGAGCTTGTCGTTGGTTAGGTTGCCAGCGATATGTCAACAATAGTTGCTGGAACCTAAGATAAGCTGGTTCAAGTTTCTTGGATCCGGTGCCTGTCCTCTACAAAGAAAAAATCAAAGAGACCAAGAGAAACTCAGACAAACATCAATAGGAACTGGACCACTTGACCACTATAATAACTCTTTGGACTTTTATAATGTTTGACTTAGACCAAGAATTTCCTCCCTTTGGAGTTTTGACGCTTCAAATTTGGAAATTAAAAGATGCATTTTTAATTTTTTATAAATAAATTTAATTTCATTTTCATTATATCTTATTTTAAGGACAATAAATTCCCATTATGCATTATACCACACAAGATAATTCTAAAAAAGAAAAATATTGAAGACGTGGAAATAAAATATTGTATTTGATTTTAATAGTAAATTAATAAAAAATTGAATAAATTAAATTTATTATTTAATTTTGAACCACTAAATCACTTATTTATTAAAACATATTTAAAATACATTATATATATATATATAATTTAAAAATAGGAATAATAAATCTAGAAATTGGTAAAAAAACACTATCTGAAATGAAGTAGGAATCCGATGGATTGATTTTATGTTTTGACTGGAATTTTATGTACGTTGAATTGTATAACAGAGCATCTAATTCAATCATGATATCAGTTTCTAAATTCCAATGTCCAAAATGACGGAGGCACATGCAGGCTTTTGAAGTATATTTTTCTAAACTACAGTAATTATTTAAATTTTTATCT
The DNA here is from genome assembly GCA_027563865.1 of Erythroxylum pelleterianum. Lineage (NCBI taxonomy): Eukaryota > Viridiplantae > Streptophyta > Magnoliopsida > Malpighiales > Erythroxylaceae > Erythroxylum > Erythroxylum pelleterianum. Next base: position 26,644,039 of record JAOQMR010000211.1, on the reverse strand, counting down.
TAAAATATTCATTTCTTAATACAAATTGTTAAATTTATTTTAATCCCGAAAATTCTAGTAATGTTTTAAAAGTTAAACCGGTTCAATCAATGCAATAGTGAAAACTTTGAATCTGCCAAATTTATTATTTGATTTTTCAATTTTTGTTTTAATTTAATTTAATAATTTTTATTATTAAAAATTATCAATTTATTAATTAATCGGTCAGTTTTTATATATTAATCACTTTTTTAAACTAATTAATTTTCATTCAACAATATTTTTATTAAAAATTAAAATTTTCAATTAGTGTAAACAAAATTTTAATCATTTTTTAAAAATTTCAATTTTATTCAATATTTAATCAATTTTATAAAACTCTAAACCTGATTGAATCTTTTAAACTTCTATTCCAGAGTTTAAAATATTGAATTTTAAATCTTAATAATCCCTAAAACTTGTTCAGTTATGAGTTATAACAATAATAAAGCATAAAGTATAAATTAATTATGCATTTTCAAAAAATATACTAATTATGCTGATAAAATAAAAGTAAGAAAAAATTAAAAGCTTTTAGTCATATATATATGGACCAAGTTCTCTTTCAACTCTGTGGGCCCACGCATAATTATGAGACACGACATATACTATATAGTTCGGGAAAATCAATTCACATCTCATGTTTCCGATAGTTTCTTAATTTAATTTCCTAAATTTAGAAATTTAAACTGATAAGAATATTTAAAGTTTAAAATATTCAATTAATATTAAAATTTTAGTTAAAAATAAAAATTGAAAATTTTAAAAAATGATTAAAAATTTGTCCTTACTTGTTAAAAAATAAAATTTAATTAAAGAAAGAGATTGTTAAATAAAAATAATTAGTTTATAAAAATAGACTGATTAATTATTAAATTAATTAGTTGTTAATAACAAAAATTATTAAACTAAATCAAACCAAAAAGTTAAAAAGCTGAGTTAAAAAATTAGCAAATACGTGATGAAAAGATTTTCAAAGCAACACTTTAGAAATAAATATAAACTAGAATTACAAAATGATTAACATTGCCCCATTTGTAAGATAAAAATATATTTAACTAAATTGGATTAATTTTTTAATTTAAATCTTAAAATCTGTAGATAATATTCACATGTGAGTGTCTCATATTAAAAAAAAAGGAGGAAAGAAGACTAATATATAAGTTTAGTAGGTTGCTCTACCTATTGTCAATTATTTTTAGAGTGGAATCTCATCTGAGCTTGTGTGTGGTCTAACTTTTCTTCTCGTATGGACCCATAAAATCATTGCAAATTTCACAAAATAATATTATTTAATTTCGGGTTAGAACGAGTTTGAACAATTTAAACTTAAATTAAAGATTTTAAAAATTCAAACTTAATTATCAACTCAAAATCGTGTTCATCTATTATTGAAATCATGTCTACTCAATGATCTAATCACTATGAATCTTTAAGTAAAGGTTTATTGGGGTTAGGTATTCTTGTGGAAAGTTGGCATTCTAGATCATGACCCGCAATGGTTTGTCACATTACGTAGCATCAACTTTAAACATTGGCTTGAACGATCCATATCCATTTTCTTAAAACAATAATAATCAGAAGAGGTTAGAATTAAATTTTACTATAATGGGAAATCTTTTAATGATGTATCGAAATAAATTGTGTGTATTAAATAAGTTAATACACCTTAAATAGTAAGTTATCGTAATTAAGTAGGAAAATTATATTTTAATACTTAAAGTTTTACTCAAAATTTAAATTTAATTTCATCATCGGTTAAATAATTTTTATATTATTTCAATAAACTATGTACGGTATTAACCTTTAATAAAATAGAATTATTAATTTTAATTAAGAATTTTCAACTGAAGTATACTTCAAATGTTTTTTAACAAAAAGTCTGTCAAGAATACCACATTAAGTAAGTAAAAAATGTTTAAACGATTTTTAAATATACGACATATCTTCCAGTTCAAGGTGCGTTTTAGGATAAGTTAAACTCAAAACTTGTAATCGTATAAGAGTCTAAACTTATCTCAATAGTTTCGGTGGTATCCGATTTGTTGTCGAATATGCTCATCAGATGCTCAGTCTTATCGATGTATCCATTGATTAATTATTCATATTTCCTTGTTGTAAAGGCAACGGCTAAAAGCTAATTTACTTAAAGTAATGGAAATGTATTCCATAGCTGTATTGTTGTTAAGAATCTATGAATGGATGGTGAGGAATAACACATGACAAGAAACTACGAATAGAATACAAAAGAACAAAGACAGACAGACCAAATATTCTGATTTTGAGAATATATTTGGAGAATGAGAATTTGGTGCCTTCACTACACTATACTCCATACAAATTACGATACGTATATTTATTATTAAGATCAAAGATATATAGCTTTTTATATTTTAAGAAATCTTCTTATCTTTCAAAATTTTAATAACAAACTCCTTTTAGATTCCGATTAAAAAATACATCAACTATATATATATTACTAATGTAATAACTCAGTTCAGTTCTCAAACATGATTCAAATTAATTAATTTTAATTTTAATTTTAATTAATAATTTAAGATAATTTTAATAATGTTTAAGTTAAGTTTATCTCTAGCCAATGTTATAAACTTAATATTCTTTTATTACACAAAATGTTTCCTGTAAATTAAATGTCGGCTTAAAATAAACTGAACTGAAAAAATTATTCATTCTTGGAGATAAACTTGGATTAAAAATTAAATGCAAAACACATTCTCAGAGCACAACTTATTCGATCGAGTCTGTTGTATAAGACTTGTCTAGTGCAAAATATTTGGTTGGCGTGATTTACAAGTTATTGCGTCAATCCAAAAATTTATTCAATGTGCATTCAAATAATAGCGATTGTCGTCCTCTACGTTTATAGCGATTGAAGGTAAATTTTATTGGTACCTAAAAGTAAAAACAAATATATTTACTTAGAAACCGATTTAATATCACCTACTTCTCTAGTTGATCCATTGGACACGTTCTTTATTTCTCAAACACTAGTTTATTAATTTTTTATATTATTATTATTTTAAATTCCTATTCTTTATTAATAATTAAAAAATGTGCCATATTTGGTAATTATCATTATGAAATAAAATTATTTTTATTTGTAATAATAATAGTCATTAATAACTAATAAAATTGGTTGCAAATTTTTTTCCTTATCTCAATATTTTTTGACAACTTTGAAGGAATAAAAATGCATATCTTCCTCATTATTCGCTACAAATTGTAATTAAATTTAGTTCACCCCATAATTATTGATAAGAGGTTTAGTAAAACTTTTTAATTTTTTATTTAGAAACGGAAGAACCCGTAATTGCTACAATTTGGATGTGCATTGGGTAAATCTTCGGATTGACGCAATAGCCTATAAATCACACCAACCGGATATTCCGTATTAGGTAAGCCTTGTACGATAGGCTCAATTAAGAAAGCGTAAATAAGATGATTCAAACACAGGACCTTTTGACTCCATACCCTCCACTTCACCAATTAGACCACCCCTAAGAAGCGGTTTAGCCAAACCCTTGTGAGCATTATTTTGGAAATTCATTATGACCAACTATTATAATTAATTAGTAAATTGAATCAGATTAGTTAATTTAATAATAAAAATTTTGAACCAACCAATCTTTTAGTTTGGTTTATTTCAATAATTTTTATTATTGCAAATCAATTGATTTATTAATTATTTGATTAAATTTGTAAACTAATTGATTTGTTTAAATTATAATAAATTAGTTAATTTTTATTTAACAATTTTTAATTAAACTTTAATATTTATAGATAATGATAAATTTTAAATTTTATTCCAAGATTTTCAAATTTTACCTTCTTTTTAATATTTAAACTTTTTATTTTGTGGATTTAATTTTTAAAATATTGACGAAGCATTAATTCCTTCCATAAAAAAATAAAAATCTCAAATATTATTATGTCACGAGCCAACCATCAAAGAAGATCCCATCAATCAAGCGGTCCAGAGTAAGTAAACCTCAATTTTAGCCACAAGCTCCATTGACAATAATGGAAGTTCCATCTCTTTCTGGTTGGCCAAGATAGACCCCACATATCCTTAAAATGACCTAACCAGTTTTACTGGTTCAAGTAACTTAGATGGGACATGATAAGGTTAAGTGATTATTAAAGCTGTAAGATAATTACACACTCTTATTTTATATAATCATTTACTTTAACAAGAGTTGTTATTTTTATTAAAAAATAAAATTATTATTATTATTATTATTTTACCTTGCTTATTTTATCATATTATTTACTTTATTTTATTTTTTCTTTTTTTGTGAGTCATTCGTAAATAACATCTTTATTAATTAAGAGCAGGGAAGGAGTCAGAAATTTAAGATAGGATGGCTCAAATATTTAATTTTTTTAATTTTAGGGGCCCAATATACCACTGATCCCTAAATAACTCTGCCCTTATATATATATATATATAAATTAAAAATAAAGAATATTTATTTTTTAAAAATTTTGGGGGGCCAGTGCACCACTGAGCCTCATGTGCCTCCGTCAGTGATTAAGGGTAATGTTGTGTATTACCGAACCTCTTCAAACTTTATATATTTACGAGATTTTTATTGAATTGTTATTGTTATAATATAATTAAAAATAAAAATTTTAATAATATTGTTAAATTTATTATAAAAATTTTAATTTTTACTGGTCAAAATTTTTACTAAGTGGTCCATAGTTGATAAGAGTACATGGTCTGATTCTTCTCTATCACAGAGCATTTACGTGCATACTTGGACTATCATCCATAGATATCGTCTTTTTAGGGTTAGGGTTTGGTCATGTAGGGGGGCAAAAAAAATAGCAGAGAGAGCGTATAGGTATGTATAAAAGAAGAGAATAACGTAAAAACACGTAAAGAGTAGTAATAACAACACTAACACACACACACACACATCACACAAGTCTCCTCAACACCCAAGTTTGGTAACAACAATAAGATTAAGTATTCGAGTTGGTACTGATATTTAATGGTATAGCATGAAGAAAATGAGATGATTATATAGTTTTTTTTTTTAAGCTTTTGGTTTAGTTCCGATGGTTGTAGCGAACTTGGGATGTTGTTGAACTGATCTATCCATACCTCTCCATCCATGGAGGTTTCTTGTCCTTTCCTCCGAAACTGTTCATAACTTTTTCTTCTTCTTCTTGCTTTTTTCACTTTCTGTTTAGTAATTTGTACACGAAGAAAATGAGTAATGGAGGGCTTTTAACATGATGACGATGGTGAAGAAGATGATGCTGAATCCAAGACAACTGTGGAAAAGATTCTCTGGGGTTCTTAAATACTCAAGATATAATGAGGTTTTTGGATAAAGATGATAATTGTATATATCTAAAATTTTAAATATATATATAATAATTAAATTTGTATACTTTATTTTTGTAATTTTTAAAAAATAGTGAAATTCTTATAAACATCATTAAATTTTTGTAAGGAGGATCTTTTTAAATTAATAAATAATTTAATTTTTAATACACATAATTATAATTAAATTATTATAATAACCAACAAAAACCCGATAAATATTACGTAGACTTAATTTTAATTAATAGAAAGTTTGTTTCTGAAATTAAAATTTTGAAGTATTATATTAAATGAGTGTTATTTTTTACGAATTTTAAATGAAAATTTGAATGTACAATAATTTATAAATTACTTTGACGTTGTCACCCTTCTCCTTTGAATCATTCAACATTATGTTTGCTAGGCCAAATTGTTATTATTTCCCAACATAAATAAGAAAAAAAATAAAATATTAAAAGGGTATTTCTCAAAAGTTGATTTTTTTAATAGTGTAATATAAATATTTTTTAATCACACAATTTTTTTTCTTCTTTTCACATTAGTGAATCAAAACTACAACTCTCACTTACTTTGACCCATTGGCCTCCTCCTCCTATAGCCTGTCACCACCACGCCCACACACACTCTCTCTCGTTCTCTCTATCTGTTTTCTGAAGAAGAAAAGGTATGGAGAGATAAGAGCAGAGAAGAGAAGAGACTCTTGTCATGTGTCTATTGCTTTGGCAAACCCTAATTCTCCATTGCCAACCTATATTTAGCAAAAAGAAGCCAAAAAGGGGTTAATTCTTTTATCTCTCTCTTTCTTTATTTCTGTGTCTCTATATCAGTTGCTGTAGGTGAAATCAATCCAAACCATCAATTTCATGATCCGTGGGCTGTTTATTCCATTCTTTCTACATACCCTTTTGCACAAAGACAAAGAAAAAGCAAGTCTTGGTTTCAGATCAGAGCTTTAAAGAGAGCTAGCTAGCTTATGTTGGGTAGTACTTTCTGATAGCTTACTCTCTTATCTTCTTCTCTTCCAAAATATCTCTCTCTCTCTCTTTCTTTCTTTGCTTTGTTTGTTTCATCTTCAACAGAATCTGTGTAACAAGAACGTTTGTGTCTCTGTCTTTTCATATCTGTAGGGCTCTCTGTCTCTGGAGGAGAGAATCAGAGAAACATGGATTCTGGTAATAGTGGAAGTATGCAATCTTCAAGTGGTGGAGACGAAGAGTTTGACTCACGAGCTGAGTCGATCTCGGCTTTCCTGAGTAACAATAACAACAGCCCTTTAAACCATACTGCTGGCTCCATGTCCAACCCGCCGCCGCAACAGCCGCCGCAAACGGACCACCACTACTACCACCACCACCCTTCTTTATCGTCGTCTATGTTTGACCCTTTATCGAACTACTTCGATCCTTTGTCTAGATCACCCGCACCACCACTCACCAACCCGAATTCCCTCCTCAATCTCGATGCTGTCTGGTCCAAGAACCTGAGATCTGAGCCAAGTTGTACTGATCTTGGTGGCTTCATGTCCACTTCTTCACCTACCCAACAGCTCTTCACCAACCAAACGCAGAGCAGAACTAGTTTCAGTTCTTCACAGGTCCTGCCGGGAATAGAAAGTGCCAATCCTCGAGTTTCAAGCTCAAATGATCAGACCAACAACAACAACACTACTCGCAATCCCAAAAAACGATCCAGAGCTTCAAGGCGTGCACCTACTACTTTTTTGACCACAGACACCAACAATTTCCGAGCCATGGTTCAGGAGTTCACTGGGATTCCTGCACCACCCTTCACATCCTCACCTTTCCCAAGAACAAGACTCGACCTTTTCGGCAGTGCCTCTGCTTTAAGATCAGCAGCTTCCCATTTGGACCCTTCACCACCACCACCGCCGCCGTACCTTTTAAGGCCCTTTGCTCAGAAACTCCAACCACCGCCTCCTCCTGCTTCGTCGCAGATAACACCTTCTTTCCTCTCTTCTTCTTCTTCAGCTTCTATTATTAACGCCACAGCTTCGACTACCACCTCTAACATCAATACGACTGGTACTAGTTCCAACACTGTCACTACTACTGCTAATTCTTGTTCAAGTTCCGTTAACTACCAACTACCTTCTGATCTAGGCCTCTTCAAACAGCAGTCACAGAACAATCTATTCAACATCAACATGCAAAACCCAATTCTCAATTTCCACCCTCTCCTCCAATCTCCTCCTCCTAAGTACCCTCCGATTCTTGGCACCACAAAACCCCAACAACAAGGTCCATCCTTGGACCTTTCGTCCAGTGTTTCGCATCTCAAAATGGGTGGTTTGGAAGACTTCGGTTTGAGCCACGGTCATATCAACGCGAACCTCACTACTCTTCAAAACATGGTACCCCCGTCATCAGACACCTCCACATTGCGGCGAAGTGACGACAATTCGCAGAACTGGGAAGATGGAGTTGGGTCAAACGAGGGCGAACATCAAGCTCTCTTGAGGTCCATCAATGCAAACAGCTTCAACAGCTCGCAGCGAATCACCAACGGGAAAGCTCACTACTCGGTTCCTTCATCAGATTTTCATGGCGATAAGGCCTCAGAGAATGTAGGTACAAGAAGCGAAGGAATGGTGGAGTCATGGATATGTTCTTCAGATTAATCAGTAAACAGCAAACACACATACATACATGTATCCGAAGCATCAAACATGGCGGTGAGTATCTTTATCAATGCATGAAAGAGAAGAATATTTCTTGTGTCTCTTCCATCTAACATTCTCAGTCAACCATGAATTAGAACTTTTTTTTCCCCTTAATTATATGTAAATAATAGCATGTTAATTTTCTTCAGACAGTAACCTTATATTTCTCTAATCATTATACACCCATGTACAGAAGCCATGATCTCCTCAAATTGTCGTGTCCCGTTTTAGATCATATCTGTATCTAATCGAAATGCATTTGTCTTTTTGTTGAATTACTTGTTTGAATCAAAGGGTTTAGAAAAAAAAAAAGACTCTTACAAGTTCATCCTACACATTTTGGATCCTCGTACCTTCACTTAGTTCGATTGTGTTAATGATATTACTTATGTAAAAGAGGAATGGTAAGTTAATTAGTTCATTATTTACGTACTCGATTTTGTTTTTTGATAGTTTAATAATAATAAGTAGGAGTGATTGGTGGCGGGATTTGGGGAATCCTTAGGCGCCGCCAATCTTGTTTAATGAGTAGTTCGATATGTTCTCTTGGAATTTTGTCTTCTTTTTGACTAATTCATGTTTTCTATTGTACTAATTGTATTTTTTAAGTTGTATTAATCCACTAAATGAGGAAATTGATAATACCCTTGTCTTGGATTCTTAATATTATGCTAATATTTAATTATGTGTTCTTCTTAAACAACAATAATCTAACATACAGATTTAGGAAAGTTTAATAATACTTAACTTTATCTCTAATTAGTGAAGAGACTGTTTCTAAATGTGTTAGTAGTATATAAATATAAGTGTTAATAAGTTCTTGTATTACTGAATAAGTTGACTTGTATTCTTGTATTACATGAACAAGTTGACTTGTATTTATTTGTGATTTATGAATCATTATATGTAGTTACTAAATTACTTAATATGTTTTAAAAATAGTGACTTTTAGTTTGTCTATTAAAAATGACAAATTTCCTTGAAAAATATAAAAATGGCAAGTCCTTTTTAATTAATTAACTAATTATCTTACCAAGTCTCCTTGAACTTATTAAACTACAAGTCGTCTTTCTCATGGAAACTACCGTTAACTTTTATTATTTTATATATACAAATATACAAGAACAAGTATATTTACTAGTACTAAATATTCAAATATAAATATTTCTTTTTTGTGCCAAAACTCCATGGAAGTGGGTATAAAAAAAGATGATCTTTCCCGCCAAAACTCCATTGACAAATGCCTCCAACCACCGCATAAGCTCCTCCTAAAGTTGTCCAATTCTTAAGTTATATATAAAGGGGAAAATTAAAAAGTGGACAAAAAAGAGAGTTGACAAATCAAAAGTGAACCTTCTCTGAAACTACTTGTGATTATTATCATTATAATTTTAATGTTGAAGAAATCGATATTTTGTATGATATATCCAAAAAGTTGGTAATCTTTTTGCATTGATTGATAGATCATGCATGGTCTTTTGCACTTCAATTATAGAAAACAAACTTTGGTTACTTAAACTTTTGAAATGTAGGGTTTCAAGAAATTTTGTAACTTTTCTTTTCTTTTTTTCTTCAATGTTTTAAAAATTAAAAAGTTGAATCGGTAAGACAAGAAGTTTAAAGTTTAAAGGTTAAATTATCATAAAATCGACTAAATATTGAATAAATTTAAAGAATTAAACATTATTGAAAGAGATTATCTTTACCCATAAAAAAATTTGAGGTTTAAATAAAAATTAAGAACTTATAAATTAATAAAAAATAACCAATTAATTATTTTTAAGAATATAAGTTATTAAAATAAACTGTAGAGAAATTAAAAACTGTATCAAAATTTAAATAGTTCAAAAATTTTATAATTAAACTTGTCAAATTAATTATAACTTTTAATATTACTTCTTTTAATCAAAAAGGGGGGACAAATGTACAATTCATAATTATTATGATGAGTGATTGTACAAGATTTTGGGATAGTCTTTTATAAAGGGCAAGTCTTACTTTTTCACTTACAAAATCTTTTTTTTTCAATGTAAAAATTCTAATGATTAGGGCATGGGATTTTGTGAGATTTAAGCCTTTTAGTTAATTTTTCTTTTTTTTTTTGGGTTGGTCCATGGTAGTGAATGAGCTGGTTCATTAGCTTTTAGCCATGATGTCTCTTCTCTCTGACTTAAAGCAGCACTCAAAAGCATCACTCACTCACTCAACCCACAACCCTATAGTTGCTCTGCCCTGTGTTAAAAAGGCTGAAATAGTTAGTGACAAACTGGCAAAAGGCATCAATGTCTTTCTCTCTTCATCTATACTTTTGAAAGGTACCTAAAAGGCTAAAACCCTACATTTGTGAGCCAAAATCAAGAAACTTTTGTAAGAATGGTGCAACTTTGCAGCCTTAATTTTTATGAGTAAATTGATGATTAGATATAATAATTTATAAATTATATGTTTGGAATAAGATGTCATATAAATTAATAATTTAAAATTAAATAATAAATGTCATTTAATTGAATAAACTTGATTTTTTTGAAAGCTAATTAAAATTTAAGTATAATGATGCCATTTTGATTAATTAAAAAATTATTATTAAAGAAAATAATATTATTTTATTTAAAATAGTGACATTATTTTATTAGAATATGTTCAAATTTTATTAACTTTATTGTTTTAAAATTAAATTGAATGTTTTAAAAATGAATAAAAAATAAAACTTATAAAAAAAGAGATTTAAGATTTAAAAGTTTAACTAATATTTGATCGTCATAAAACTGGCTAAAAATTGAATAAAATTAAAGAATTTAAAATATGATTAAAAAATATTGTCCTTACTTTTTGAAGAATTTAAAGTTTAATTAAAAATAGATTATTAAATAAAAACAATTTGATTTATTTTAGTTTATAAAAACTTATTAATTAATAAAAATTGACTTATTAATTAATAAATTGATCAATTTTTAATAACAATAGTTATTAAAGTAAATTAAACCAAAACGATACAAAACTGAACCAAAAAATTTGACAATTCAAAGCTTTTACGGTTTATCTAATTGAGTTTTTTTAATTGTTGATTAAATTATGTCTAAATCATTAATCTCATTTATCATCTTTCAACTTATTAAAGAAAAGGATAATTTTTGACCAAAAATAAAGCTTTTTAATGAATAAAGACAAAAATATGAAATTAATAAGTACGTAAAATAAATAAATTCCACCGATTGAACCAAGAAGGCAAGTTGTCTCACTTTTGAGTCCTTAAAAAAAGGGCTCATCCCATTCCTTCCCTCACTTGTCCAGCTCGCATAGATACAATTACCCCATGCAGGAGGAAGAAGACAAACTTTGTAATTTGCAGAACCATTTATGATTAGAAGTAGTAAAATATACACAAAAGGGCTTGGTTTGGTGAGATAAGCCTAACAAAACAAAACCATATTCATTGCTTTCTTGACCAGTGTGGATGTTGAGCTTTATTATAATGCTCAGACCCCCAAAACTGCAGTATCGGTTCTTAAACACGCTAAGTACCTACAAATCTTACACGTGGCTTACTGCAAACCAATGAGATGTATAGATTTTTCTATATAATATAATTTCTTTTTTTCTTTGTGGTCCACCCTTTGGAAAGATGAACTGAGGTCGTTGAACAAGAACAACAATGGAAGTCATAACAGAGACCATGCTTAACAATATCTTAGTCGCTAATGGTGGTAATTAAGGGGCAATAATCAAATTGGAGTCTTGCTTGCTTGCATGATGACTTAGGTTAGGTAACTATGATGACTTACTATTGGTTGCAGTCACGGGTCCTTTGGAACACTAGGACTAGACGTTGAAATGAAATGTAAAATAATTCGAGTTTAATTCAATACAATTAATAAAAATTTTATTATAATTAGGGGTCAGATTAAATTTGAGTTGAAAAAATAATTTTCAATTTTTGATTAAATTTAAGTTAAAATTGTACATATAGTTTAATTCAAATTATTGTTCAAAATAGCATTATTTTAATAAGTTGGATTGGATTATTTTCATTTATTTAATAAATAATATTACTCTATTAAATTTTAAAACTTTGAAAATTATATTATATAAAATTTTATCTCACCTATTTTCTATTGGATTTGATATTAGCAAATAAATTTTATTGTAATTAAGAGTGAAATCAATGAGTTAAAATTTTAAATTTTCAAGTTTCGATCAAATTGAAATTAAGATTTTTAACAAGTTTTATCATATTATTTTCACCTATTTAATTAAACAACATTATTATGAATTCCATCAAAATTTAATATCATTTATAAATAACAATAGCAAAATATCGGTGAGATTCTTGCTGAAATGGGAAGTATTGAGAGGTCTAATAGTACACAGTCTTATCTCTATATAACATGAGACTACTTCAGTACTATTGAAGAAAAATATTTTCAATCATTTGCATGTTTTGATATTATATTATATTTTCTCCAATACTTTCAAAATCAGACAAAGGTTAAAAAGTTCAACTTGTATTAAACTATTATAAAACTAGTTAAAAATTAAATTAAATTATAAATTATAAAATTTTTTCTTAAATATCATAATTTTAAAATTTTGATTAATAAGAAAATTGTTAAATAAAAATAAATCAGGATATTTTGGTCTATAAAAACGATTAATCAAAAAAAACTAAATGATTAATTTTTTAATAAATTGATCAATTTTATAACAAAAAAAATTAAACTAAATCTAATCAAAAAATAAATATTAAATTAAAAAGTTGGCTGATTTAATATTTTTACTGTAAAACTGTACGAACCAGTTCAATTTTAAAAGATTTATTGCCTCCGGGTAATATGTTCAAGAGACCCTATCAAAAGTTGACCAAGTTGTTTGAGGTGGAACCTTAACTTATTGTTTCTAATATGGTTCATAATTTAATTAAATATGTAAATATTAATATAACTTAATTATATTTTATTTACTTGTTAAATAAATTATTTAAAATCTGTAGTTTATAAAATATTGCATAAATGTATCTGTTTATTTATTCAATCTCTATAATTGAAATGTAATAGTTACAAATTTTAATAACATAAGAATAAAAATTAATTGAGCATGCGTTATTAAATAATTTATTTATCTCATTTAAATTGTTAAAATATCATATATTTTTTAACATCCATAAAAATTAAAATTTTCTTATAATTAAAATTTAGTTGACTTATTCCAGATATATCCATTTATATTTTTATATTATTTTTCTCAATAAATTATATCTATTTTATATTTTTCATAGGTTGAACATAAACATTTTCTTCTTTTTGTTATTTTCTCATGTTGCTTTCTTACCGTCCTAAGTAATTATTACTTGTCCATATTAAGAGGTCGGAGGTGATTTTCATGAAGTCCACATTTGTCTGCCACCATACATCGCAAATGTAAGCAGACAAAAATTGTAATTACTCTTATATCGGTCTCCTACATGAAATTATATTTTTTATACATTCAAACTTTTAAGCATTCGGTTCAGAAAAGTAAGTAAGTAGAATCGAACATAGGATCTTTTAATGCCATATCTCTCTGCTCCACTAACTCGACCACCCCTAACGGATAAGTTAAACTTGACAATTTGACATAGTTAAAAATTGAATGTATTGTAACTTTTTAAATAAATTTTCTCACACCATTCACCATACCTAACAAGTACTCAATTTCTGAAAAGTTATTTTACTTCCACTAGCAATGAACATGATGGCAATGAATGTGGTTTTGGTATTGCTAATTATAGCCAAACAATGGAAAGAAGTCATTACCAAATAATTTCTATGTCATTGCTAATGAATCCCACCTTTTAAAGCTATTGACTTATTTTGCTAGAGTTACATACATAAAAGAGGAATGACAATAAGTCGAATCGAGCTATATTAGTCCGGGATCGATAGAAGTGAATTTACCAATTACTTAAAATGAACTGTAAAATATTTATTTATTAATCAATAAATGATTCTATTTATGTGACTCTTTAGTCATTATTGTTAAATAATTAATTAATGATAATTGTTTTTATAATAAATTAAAAATTTAAATATTTAATTGATATATTTTTTTAATAAAAGGGTAATGATTGTAAATTGGTTGAAAAGAACAAAGGCATGTGGAAATTGTCTCCCTTTAAAAGCCCACACCGCTGGGAGCCATGTTGACATTGAGAATGTGCATTGCCTAATAATGACAAACGGTAACGTGGGCCCTCGTGAAAGCCTAACCGTCGTTTCCATCATCATATGCTTCCCTTCTTCATGATGCCATTCCCATGAGGCCCATATCACGGAAATCGTGGCTAGTGACTCAGCTTGTGGAGCCAGCATATATTAGGTTTAATAAAGTAATCAAAATCTGATTAAATTTAAAAATAAAATTCATAATAATTTAATTAAGCTTAATCTTATGTCGAATCACCAACATGAAAAATAATCCTTTAATTATAAATTAAACCCTGGAACGTTTGAGTTAATCAGGCCACTTTTACTAATTAACATAGTCCATTGAGCAGCCTCCGGCCTTCATCCGAGGGGTGGTGGCGCAGTTGGCTAGCGCGTAGGTCTCATAGCTTCTGAGTTATCCTGAGGTCGAGAGTTCGAGCCTCTCTCACCCCAACGCCTTTTGCCCTTTTCCCTGTATTTTACGCTTCATGTTTTTGTACAAACGCTGATTGAGTTGATGTTTTAAACATTGGAGAGAAGTAATACATTAAATTTAAATTTTAAGATATCCAATCGGTTTATCACTAAAAATAGGCTTTGGGGTGAGACAGTAAATAAAGTTAAAATTTTTGAAATATAATTAAAGAAGACATAAGTTAAACTTAAAATAAAAGATTTAAAGTTTAAAAAGTTCGATGGTATTAAATCTTTATAAAATCAATAAATATTGAATAATTTGAAATATAATTAAATGATATTGTTATTATAGTTTAATTAAAAAATTGTTAAATTAATTATTTTATTTTATTTTATAAAAAGTTGATTAATTTTAAAAAGCCGAACAATTAATTAATAAATAAATTAACTTATATCAACAAAATTTATTAAAAAACAAATTTAAAACATTAAAAATGCTTGAATTTGAAATTAACAATAAAATTTGCATTTACTAAAACTCGATTGAACTTGAACTTACCATTTTCTTTTTGAGTTTTTAGACTCGACTTGGGATGCCCAAATTTGACTTTGTCAGACCAAACATCCTACTGTTATAAAAAATGACATTATTTTTTCCTAAAAAAAATGACATTATTTTTTATTTTTTAATTTAAAAAATGGGTTAAGTTGAACAAAGTCCAATTTCGAGCTATTTAAATTTAGTACCTCCGTGAATGAATGAACTTTTAGAAGGTCAATAAATACTTTTTTTAAAACTATTTTTAAGAAAAATAGGTATTTAGTTGTAAAATAAAAAGTATTTATTTAATAGAAATGACTTTTTTTGCAGTTAAAATATAACTTTTTAAGAAGCTTAAATTTATAACTTCTTAAAAAAAACTTCTAAAATAGCCTTTTCGAGTAGATTTTTCAATGAACTTATTTTTAGTCCCTTTTGCCTACAATATCCACAAACGTATCTTCACGTTTATCTTGCAACCTATCTTCTCTAATCTGTTGCATATTGTTTAATATACTTTAAATAATATCTATATGCATAAATAATTTTTATTATAAAATAAAATATAATTAAAACTAAATGTACTTTTATTTTATGTTACCAAATAGTATATAAAATTTTTCAAAATTTTTTTAAATAATAGTCAAAAAAATTAACTGATATTTACCCAAAAAATATATATACTAATAAAATTCTACTAATATAAGTCTAACTTAACAATTAGCGTGAGATCAATCAAGCTTCGATTCGAGCCCAAACCCGAGCTATTGTAACCCCTACTCGCACCGACTATTCTAGCGTTTGGTCTAACTACACAACCTGCATGCAATTAATGGATGGAGAGTACATATATCGTATGTATGGTCCTTGGCTAAACTCTAGTCTGACTAGATCACACGTTCTCGCCTAGAGAGTGGTCATTGTCCCAAAAGATGAGGAAAAACCTGTCATACAAATATAGAAGAGACGTAAATCTTTTCTATAATTTAAAATATCATAAAAAAATCTTTAATCTTTAAAATTTTGGGAAAAATTTTATTATAATTAACAGTTTTATAAAAATAATTACTTTAGACTTCACTTAAAAAAGAACAACGAAATATATCAAATACGAATATCGAACACACATTAATTGTATGTCAATAATACGGTAACTCAAATCATCTCGTATATTAAATTCGATTTAAATTAATAACTTATACTAATTATAGTAAATTATTGATCCAAATTTAATTAAATTCAAATCAAACTTAAGAGTTAGGTTCAATCGTTATATAAATAATATTTAATTAGTATAAGTGTAACGCTTATGGAGTATGTATGTTTTTTTAATTTGTTAACTGAATTTCGAGAGAACAAGCTTTTTAAGAGAAATAAAAATTGTAAAAATTTTTAAAAAAAGGAGGTTTATAAAAATTCTAAATTATGTAATTTTAATAATTTATTTTTCAAATCAATAACTTAAAGTGGAATATCAAATTTAATACAACTAATATTTATGTATTTAACCCTAAGCTTGTTATTCTTTAAATTACCAAGATGTGAAGCAACCTTCAATTTTCAATTAAATTTGAAACCTTTAATTTGGTAGGCACGTGAAGAATAAGTTATTTAATTTCCTAAAAGGATGATATTTTAATTTTAAAATATATTAAATTTGAATCGAACCCAAGATTGGTCCAATCCTTTTTGCTTATTCTTACCTCGTCTAGTCATAATTTTAAGGTAGAATATAGATAAGGATGATAATGGGTTGGGTCGGGTCGGACTGTTATTGGTTTGACTCAACTTGACCTCAAGAATTTACGAATTAAGTGTAACTAAAATTTTGGGCGGGCTTACGTCGTACAGCTTGAACTCAATTGATTTGTTCAAAACCATGTTATTTTAAGACGAGGGTCAAATCATTTAAGTCTTTCAAACTAAAGTATAATCAAAGTTCGTACCTGTTTAGATGAACTTTTGAGAGGTCAATAAGTACTTTTCTCTGCCACAAAAATCATTTTTTAGGAAAATAAGTATTTAGCTGTAAAATAAAAAAGTACTTCTTTAATAGATTAGTTTTTTTGGCAGTCAAAATATAACTTTTTAAGAAGCTAAAATTTGAAACTTTTCAAAAAAACTTTTTTCAGATAAATTTTTCAAATCAATTAATGAACTTAGTTTTTAGTCTCTTTTGCCCTTATGTTTTACAAATATTTTTCAAAATACCTACAAATTTTGGAAAATATGTGTAATAACTATTTGAATGTTATTTAAAAAACTCTTTTTTAAATAACATTCAAATAGTGAATTTTCTTATTAAAAAAGTTCTTTGTAGAAAAGATCTACCAAACAAAATTCTGCTAATAAAAAACTTACTGTTATAAAAACCAATCAAATGAAGCTTAGTCTATTAGTCCGATCAAGCCTAGTCTCAGAAAGAGCTCTAAATATGAACTTAAAATCGATCAAATTGGAGTTGACTTGTTGATTATAGGTTTCAAATACAGCAAAATGAGTGTGAAGCAAAGCAAGCAGGCTAATTTGTAGGACCCCTACAGCCTAGGATCCTGGATTCTGGGTCTCAAGACCTTGTAATAATATGATCCTGATTAGATGGAACTCATCGGCCCACCTGACTTTGACTTGTTACTATCTCGTATGGACATTACTTAGAAGGTTGTTCGTTGTTGCGGAAAGTCAACTATTTCAACTATTGGTCTCCTTCTTACACGAGCATATTAACTGTTTCCTTCTGTCCCGAGAAGAAAAGAAAATGGAAGAACAAAGAAAAATTTTCCCTTTTTTTTTTGGACAATATATATTATATTGCTCTAATCACAATTCAGTCAACTCGTCCAACTAGGATTGCATACTTTTAAACAATATTTAAAAAACCAAAACAAAAGTTAAATATGAAAGACAAAAATATTAAAATTTAAAAGATTCAAATTAAAATTTTTGAAATATAATTTAAAAGATTGTCTTTACTCATCAAATAATTTAAAATTTAATTTAAAATATACTTTTAAATGGAAATTATTTTTAATTAATTTACGTGATTAATTAATTAATTAACGGGTCGATTTTTAACAATAAAAGTTGCTGAAGTAAATCAAATAGAAAAAATTAAAATCAAAATGAAAAATCAACCTGTTCAAAGTATTTTTACAATTAAATAAGCCAAATTGGTTTAGTTTTTTTATCATTTTTTTTCAACCTTGCTTTAGAGAAAATTTGAAAAAAGAGAAAAATGGTTTCATATATTTCAAAATTTTTCATATTAATTAATCAGATTTTCTAAGTTTTTTTAAAAAGATATAACTCATAATATCAAATTAAACTAATTAATTCAATCGTAACGAGAAATTTGAAAAAAAATAAATAGAGAAGGATTATAGATTTTCTTATTTAAAATTGCATAAGAAGTTAAAAGTCCTTAATATTTCTAAAAATCCTAAAAATATAAAAATGAGAAATTAAAATTTTAATAAAAGTAGTAAAATATTGAAAAAGTAAAAATATTTGATAATAAAAAACAGTGGAAATAATCAAATTTTGTTTAAAAAATGACATATTAATCTCAGACAAATATTTTTTTGACTTATAAAAATTATGATATGTCAAAATTGATTCATGTTTTAAAAATAAAAATTTTAATTTCATTTGAAATTTTACTCTTGAGGCAACGAAGTTTCCCTTTTCGGTCCAAGAGTAGAATATTTAGTTACCTGATGCATTAGTCAACTCTATCATGCTTTCGACCAAACCAAAAAAAAAACCTCTATCATGCTTACTTTACAGTAACATCGACCAATAAAAAAAATCTAAAAGTTGAATATCTAAAAAATTATAAAGAATGTATGTGAAAATTGGAATACATGTTACTAAATACTAGTGTTTTAAAAATCGAACCAAAATTACTTGATAAGAGAAGAGTTTTAAAGTTTCAATCGGCGTTAATCTGTAATTAAATTAGTTAAATATTAAATTAAATTAAAATTAATTAAAAATAACTGTATGATCGAATAATTTAAAATTGACAAATATATTATTAAATAAAAATGAAATAAATAATTTTAATTTTTAAAATCAATTTATTTTTAAAAATAACTAATTTGTATGATCATATATCTTTCAGATTAAGAAATGAAAAACGAAATGATGAACAATCAATCAAGTCTAATGCAATACGGATCATACACACACTGGCATTAAAGAAAGCTAAGAAAGCGTTTTAGTCTCGATGAGATTACTAATTATTATTGCTTGTGAAAGAGTATATAATAATAATAATGTGTTTAATTCATTTAATTGAATTTTACAATATTTTTTAAGTTAACTTAATCTCTTTTTGTCGAAGCTTAAAGCTAAAGTAAAAATATATATATAAACGAAAACTAAAAGGATAAAAGCTATAATAAATAATAAATAAAACTTAAAGATAAATTATTTTTAATTTTAATTTTTTATTTTATCTCTTATATAATATTTATTAATAAAATATTAATAAAACTATTTATTTTATTGAATAAATAGTTTACAATTAATATTTATTTTGAGTATATTTTAATTATTAAATCAACTTTTATTTGAAATTTAATTATATTTATTAATAAATTTTAAATTAATTTAATTTTAAAAATTAAAATATTCACAACTATATTAATAATTAATTTTAATTAGTTAAATATAATATTACATTAAATTATTCCTAAGTCTTATTAATAATTGATATATTAAATAATAGTAGTTTTATAAATTTTGAATATTAGAAGTAACAAACAAATTTTTTTAGTAAATTTAAAAATATAAACAAAAATGACTTAATCCAATTACTAATACAAAAATCAATGCCATCCTAAGTAGTCGAGTTGATGTAGTAGGAGGGTATAGAACCAAAAGATCTTGTATTCGAATTCACCTATTTATGCTCTTTCGATTAAATCTGTCGTACAAAATTTGCTTATTACGGAATACTCGATTCACATGATTTATAAGCTACTATATCAATCTAGAAATTTATCCATACTCCTTTTTCTATTTTTTTTAACCTAAATCAAACTTAATGGACTACCCAAAGGTGCAAGTTTTTAAGTCTAATCACAAATTGAGGAATTGATTATATTAGTACAGAGTGGCCCATAAGGTTTAAAAAGGGATTACTTTACACTTACATTATTGCTTACGCAGTAGCAACACCGGGACCTGTGAAACCGCGTTGATTTCTAAAAGCCTACACTTTCGTATGTCTTTGAGAGCCAGCCATCCCATGTGAGACACACACTCCAAATCCTAATCTCACCTTCCTCTCTGTCTGTCTCAGTGTCTTGAGTGTCTTTTGTAAGGTTTAGATCCAACATACCCACACAGGTTTCTACATCTTGTTTTGTTTAGTTATTTGTTATATAGATCCATTCAAGGCCAAGAACAAACAAAAGGCTTTGAATTGATACATAGATTTTCACAAAGATGGTGCACTTCACTTTCAGACAGGTACTTCTACTTCATCTTGTTCTGTTTCTCTTCAGTTCACTTCTTCTCTGTGCCTCCTCAGATAGTCATCTGGTTAAGAGCAGTGAGGTTTTTGGAATTGGTAGTGATAGAAGAGTGTTGTTAGAGATGGAAAAGGATCAAGTCAAGGTTCTGAAGAAAAAGAATCAGACCAAGCTCGTGAAACCCAATCTGTCTGCAAAAAACCAGACCAAACTGATGAAAACAAACATGTCTTCCTCCAAGAACCAAACCAAGCTCAAGCCTGAAAACGTGAGTTCAACCAAAGGAATAGTGTTCAAGACTGAGCTTAAGAAGCTCAATACCAGTTCACAGCTTAAAAAGAAGCTCAATTCCACATCAAAAGCTTCCAACTTTACCAAGAACAGTTCTGGCTCCACCAAGAAAAGCTTAGATCTAATCAAATTCGGCTCTTCCAAGAACAAAACGATGGAACCCAGTTCTGCAAAACGAACCCCAATTTCGAAATTCAGTGACAATGAATCCCAGAAACAGAAGAAGAACCCAAAATCCATATCCAACCAGAAAGGTAAAAAACCCATCAGTTGGCTGGACCAAAAAGATGATGACGATGATCTAATCTCTGAATTCAGAGATTTACCACAGAGATTCCATCAGACAATCCAACGAGACTTGGAGAGCATCTCAATGACCTCCAAGAAGTACCTGACAAAAGCCAACAAGGAAATGACAAGAGGGTTCAAACCCATTGTTGGAAACAAGTACGCATCCACCATTGCCTCCGTAGTTTCATTTGCTTTTGTTCTAATCCCACTCCTACTCGTCTCGTTAGTGGTCAATCGAATCAAAGCATACTTCTCGCTCCAAAAAGTTTTGATCTTTATCCAAGTTTACCTCTCAATCTACTTCTCCATCCTATGCCTCACTTCTCTGATCACGGGACTCGAGCCCCTCAAGTTTTTCTACGCCACCTCGCAGTCCACATACATTTGTTTAATGGTGCTTCAGACTCTCGGCTACGTCTTTTACTTGTTGCTGCTTCTCATGTACTTGGTTCTCGTGTTTTCAACTGATTGTGGGTTGAGTTCCAGATTGCTGGGTCTGGGTCAGACCTTTGTGGGCTTTGCCGTTGGGTTGCATTACTATGTTGCGGTGTTCCACAGGGTGGTTCTGCACCAACCTCCCAAGACTAACTGGAAGGTTCATGGCGTTTACGCCACCTGCTTCCTCGTCGTTTGCCTGTTTTCCAGAGCTGATCGGAGGAAGAAGGAGTACGTGGAGGAAGGTGGTGAAGAAGGCAAGATGAATTAAACTGAAAAAAAATGAAAGACCAATACCATTTTGTCAATCTCTTTATCTCCACCATTTTTAAGTTTTGGTTTCTGTTTAGATCATTAGCTTCAAATAGCATTTCCATGGTGTTACTCTCCAAGTTACTGTAATTTCTGTATCTTATCGAAAAGGTTACCAAGAAAAGGAAAGAAGAACTAAACTTTCCCATTACTCATAAATGAAAGAACACATTTGGTTCCTCTCCAGCTCCTCCAATTTTTATGTTTTTGTTTAGTTCATTAGCTTCAAGTACCCTTTCCATGGTGTTACTCTGCCGAACTATGCAAAATGCAAAATTATTGTAATGTCCTTATCGAAAGAAAAGTAAGGGGTAAGGGGTAAGGGGTATAGTAGTTTCGCATTTTGTTCGTTTCTAGCACAGATAAAATACGACAAATTAAACTCGGCAAAATAAATAAATTTCGGGGGGTAAGGGGTAAGGGGTATAGTAGTTTCGCATTTTGTTCGTTTCTAGCACACATAAAATAAGACAAATTAAACTCGGCAAAATAAATAAATTGCGAAATTTATTAACGTAGTTCGGCACACTTTGTCTAAGTTTATAAAACTCTTACTCATCTTAGTCACTTTCACCGAATTACAATAGATTTGCCAAGACTTTATTGAATACACACCACTCAACTCTTGACAATATCTCTCAACCTCACTTTCTGTGAAAGATTTTCATACCCAATAACAAACCGACTGGTGTTAATCTCAATAGAAGATTTTTTTCAACAATATTTGATAATAAAGATATGATATAAATAACTCAAGTGATTAAACAATAACCAACTTTAACAAAGACAACACTTCTGCAACTCCTCTTATTATCGCAGGGTTGAACTTGAAGTCGATTCCATGATTGTGGCCGATCTCCTCTCCTCTGCCGATCGGCGTGCCAGGTCGCTCCACCCTCTTGTTCGGAGCATTCATGAGATGATCACCAGGAACTGGACTGTTGTTCATCGGCACATTTACCGAGAGAGCAACAGATGTGCGGATTGGCTAGCTAACTACGCCAGTCATTTTGATATCGGTGTTACTTTTTTTCCTACTCCACCCATTGAGTGCCACCACATCCTGCTAGAGGATTTGTCAGGACTTAGTTTCCCCCGACCTATTGTGTAATTGTGTTCGTCTCCCATTACAAAAAAAAAAATCACTAATAAAATAAATGTTTCTTTACCGAAACGTTACAAACAATAGATCTGCAGACTCTACGACATCACGAAAACTAGCTGCTGAAATTGCCCTCAGTTTCATTCAACAATATGAAAGAATGCAACAGCCAAATCATGCACGATCAACAATTTTGCAGCCCACAAAATCACACAATAATAGAGAAACACGACAGCCAATATGGATCAAGAATTATCGTAAAATCCAACAATCAAAAATCATTCAAGATATAAAAAAAACCTAGCTCAAGCTAAATACGGATGGTTCCGTGAAACTGGGCTCTACTATTGCTTCTACTTGGGGAGTTATAAGGAACAGCCAGGGGCACTGGTGTGGCGGTTTCTTACAACATATCGGAGTTGGGGATCCTTTAATGGCTGAATTCTGTGGTGTTTACTCAAGGCTGTTGCTGGCATGGGACCGAGGCTATCGTCGAGTGATAGTAGAAGTGGACGCCTTAGAGGTTATTAAAATTCTTTCCTCCGACCTGCCTACTCTAACTGCGTATTCTTTTTTGGTGACAAGTATTCGTGACATGATCCGTCGAGCTTGAGAAGTGAGACTAGAGCATACGGCTCGAGAAGGGAACCAATGTGCTGATCATTTGGCGTTTTTTGCTTCCTTCACGGCGCCAGGCCTGCATATCCTTATGGCGCATCCCCTGAGCATTTTGGATGCACTTCATCATGACTTGCGAGGAACCCTGTACCCTCGATCCTTTGGAATTCAATCGATGAACTAGTTTATTTTGTTTCTTTCCCTTGTATTAAAAAAAAACCAGCAGTTATATTTCACCACACACAGATTATGCAGTCAAAACACACAAAACAAATACTGAAAATTGCAGTTGTAATAAGACTTCCAATAGACAACGAAGACTGCTCACTGGACTCTTCATCAACAACAATGACTAAAAGGAAAAGACAGCTACAAAAATTTTCACGCAATTACAAAATTGCCCAACCACTTTAGTCACGTGATGAATTCATATATTGACCCAATCCGCTACCAAAACATCAGCAAAATCGACAACACAATGTAGCCATAAGGACACTCATTTAGCAACACTTATGCATAAATTTTCATTGATGCCCTTCAGCCCACATAACCATAATCAGCCAAATCTCTAGTCAAGGTAGAAATATATAATATCTAAAATATTATTCAAAATACTTTTTATTTTTAAATCTAAGTTAAATCAGAATTGTTGTTTAATCGAACACTCTAGCTATCATCACCTAATTAAATTTAATATAAATCTTAAAACTACGTTATCTTAAAAGTTCAATTATCTAAATAATAAGATAAATAATAAATATCTTTTGACATCTATCTTTCCGAAAACGTTGACAAGGGGCAAAACAAAACATTAAATTCTCTACTTTTGTGATGAGCGTAAATATCCGACGATCTTAATGAGTTGTGTCGGTGGATCATGCGACCGACAGGAGGGTCGATGTGTATCTGAAATTTTCTGACACTCGTCAATTGTTAGATGTAGATCTATTGGAGTTGTTGGAAGTTAGCTGAAGAAAAAACAGTACTGATATGTACTTCGATAGTGACTGCTCAAATTTAAGGCGCTATTGTAGCTGGTTGCTGATGTAGTTATCAGCATTTCTGTTAAGTTGCAGAGGATGTAGGAATGTTAATTTTGCGCAGCCTGGTCTGATTTTAGTTTAGGTATATCGGATCACGGGTTAAAATTATTTGACTCAATCAGGCTATGGGTCGGCCTATGGCCAATCGAAATATTTAAAAAGATGATTGTATCATAGGTCAAAATTATTCGGCTTGATCCGGCATCACGAGCTCCTCCGTCGTAATTGAACTGTTCTTTGTCGTCATACGTACAGGAAAGGCAATTGCTTTGTCGAATGACTGGCCACTTTCGCTGTAAACTTTGATTTGGGACTTATCACTTTTCTTACTAAATATATAAAATCAATTAAGTTGGTCTCACACAATAGCTTAAGTTATTGTGATGAACCGGTCACTTAATATAGTATTAGAGTCTTTGTGATCAAGTGGTCGTGAGTTCAAATTCTACCACTCACCTAAGATTCAGCACAAGGTAGAGCGAGTCTATACAAGTTTCAAGCCCAAAGGGCTTTCACTTGAGAGGGTGTGTTAGTAAATATATAAAACCAATTAAATTGGACTCACACAACAGTTTAAGCTATTGTGATGAAATGGTCACTTAACAACTTTTGTCAATGCTCCCTCTGAATACATTCCAATAATAAGGCGGGGTTTAGCTACCCACGTCTTGTTTTGTAAAGTGTTTGTTCGTTTTTCCTTTTATAAAAAAAAGTCTTTTTAAAATTTTTAAATATATATATATATAAGGTCTAGCTAGCTCCGCCCGTCGGACTACAAGCCACCTGACCTTTAAGTAGAACTTAATCATTGACATCCCTCAGAGGATGAAGTTAAAGCTGTAATGGATCAAAAATTAATTTGTTTTTATTTATTTTAGTATTTTAAATTAAGTAAAAAATTGATTAGTTTCAATTTTAATTTTTAATTTTAATTTTACTTTATTGCAGTTTTCATATTTTTCTTTTTCATAATCTACTTTAGTATAACTAAATATATGTTATTTAATTGTTAATAAGAATTTAAAATATATATTTAATTATTAGAATTATAAATAATTTAATATAATTTATATTAAATATAATTTAAATTTAAAATATATTCAAAATATATAAATTTTAGTTTCAATTTACTTTAATGATTAAAGACATATATTAAAAATAAATATTGATTTATACATAAAATTAATTATTAAATGATTTATTTTAATAAAATATTTAATTTGCATGAGAAATTAAATTAAATTAAATATAATTAATTAATTTAAAAATTTAATCTTAAAATTTTATCATATATAATTATTATTAGTAATATAAATATAATTGCCTTACATTAACATCTATTTTTTTGTTTTTTTAAGTCTAAAATTTAAAATTAAAGCGAAAAACTAAATATAAGTGAACCAAACGATCTTCAAATTATGATATTTTAATTTTTAATTTATTAAATATATAAATTAAAATGATGTTATTTTAGTTAATTCATAATTTTATTATAAAAGATTTTGGTCAATATTAATTTAAATCATATTTATTAATTTTGCATAAAATTAAATCATATCAGATTATGAACCTTTTAAAACAAATTATGATTTATTCTTTTAAAGGGTTAAAAATAGTCGAATTTTAATTTTTGATTTATGCTTAAAAATAATTTGATATAAAATATTTTATAATAAGTATACTCTTTTACTTAATAAAAGTATTGGTAAAAATTTCGACCAAAAAGCTAGGGAAAGAAAACATATTTCTAATTAATATAACACAAATAATATTTTTAAATACTAAATTATAAGAAAATTTTTAGAAAATATTGAATCAAAATTTTCTTTTTTAACTCTTTGGATAAACTTTCGAATTGACGCAATAACCTACAAATCACACCAATCAGGTACTCCGCACTAGACAAGCCATGTACGATAGGCTCGATCGAAAGAACGTAGGTGGAAGAAATCGAACACAGGACTTTTTGGTCCCATACCTCTTTACTCTACCAACTCGATCACCCCTACGGGGCGAATCAAAATAAATAAGTTGTGTTTTTATCCATAAAATTAATAATGAATTCTTGAATTTAAAAAATTTCATAATTCTCTTTAAATTTTATTTTCTATCTGATCATGTGCTATTAACAAATCGTTTATAGTGAATATGCAAATAGGGATGCGCATCTAAAAGATAGCTACAGCTGGTTTCTCCGTTTTAAAAAAAGAGCAGGGATAATAAAATTACACAACCCTGATTGGTTTCGTTCGGCTTGAATTCAAGTTAGGTTTTTTGTCCAACATCTTATACATACATATATACATACATACATCCATCCATACATATATATACACACACACATATGTGTGTGTGTGTGTACACAAACCCGACTTAACCCGGTTTCGTTCGGCTTGAATTCAAGTTAGGTTTTTTGTCCAATATCTTATACATACATATATATATACATCCACACACACACATATAGACACACACACATACATACAATTTTAATTATTTTCTCTCCTTTATTATTATTATTAAGTTTAAAGTTAGACTATTAAGCTATGATTAAAACAAGATCCAGATCGGATTCGAACCGACCGCTTTGTTTTTGGAATTAAACTTGGACGTTAAAAAGAATTCGAGCCCAACTTGCTATTGACATTTTTATGTGCAAGTCGAATTAGGTACAAAATGATCATCTACAGCCCAAAGAAAAAGAGCCCATAAGCCTCAGTTGTACTTCAATTTCAAGAATCGACATTTGAAGGAATTTAGTTTTTTTAATGGAATAAAAATTAATATATGTGGTTTTTGTAGTCAATCAATCAATTAAGTAATTAATTTAAAATAAGTAATTTATATTATATTTATGATAATTTTTTCCATAATTCATAAGATAATGTTTGTAATCCTATAATTACTATAGAAATTAGGGATATCGCCAATTTTTTAGAATATTTTTTAAAAAATAAAAATATAAAATAACTTATTTTTTTAATTAAATACAAGTTTGGACTGCTTAGATCAAGGCTTATCCGAAGTTTAATTTTTTAAATAAAATAATATTATTTTATTTAAAATAATTAAGTTTAAAGTTAGTCTAAATTTAAGTCTAACCTATAAATCAATTCATTAAAAATAATTAAATTTAAGTCGAAAAGCTAAAAATTGTCAACCCTGTGGAAAATGGTGTTCAAAGCCAGAGGGATTGTCTAATGTCACATTCGGTTTAGTCCCCATTTGGTTCAGCTTTTGGAGGGTCCAAAAGCACTTTTGTCTACCGCAAAAGCTGTTTTAAAGAAAAAGTAGGTGTTTGGCTGTATATTTCAAAAGCACTTCTGACGTAGAAATAGCTTTTTTAAAAGCTCAAATACAGCTTTTTGGAAAGCTAAAATTTGGAGCTTTTCAGAAAAGCCCAAATTTTAGCTTTTTCGGAAAGCTATTTTTTAATCCAGTTCCGTCACATACGTAAATAACACCACTCAAATACTATCTTTTCTGTTTCTCTGTATCACTAGCCGACTTTTTGTTTCTTCTGATCGTCAAACCCTCCCTCTCGATCTTCTCATGTTACCTTCTTCTTTACATTATATTTGTCCTTAAAAATAATCCTCTGCGTGTTTCTGCGCAGACGAAGGTCTACACGCAGACCTTTGTTTCATGATTTTGGTTTTACTTTTTCCAGAAACACGCAGACCTTCATGATTTTGATTTTGATTGTTCAACGCAGAAACACGCAGACCTTCGTTTCATGATTTTGATTTTGGTTGTTCAACGCAGAAACACGAGCCATTGGGTTTTACT
>JAOQMR010000211.1:26605138-26615387 GCA_027563865.1 Erythroxylum pelleterianum | reverse complement strand
TTGATTTTAATTTTTAACTAATTAAATATATTTTGAAAATGTAATTCTAAAATAATTTTATTATAACATAAAATATAGTTAAAATTAATAAAAGTGCTTTTTATTTTTATGTTGCCAAACAGTCTACTGTATAAAGCTCTTTTTAAAAAGCTGTTTTTTAATCAACAGCTAAACAATCAACTGACTTTTAAAAAAAGCTCTTCTCAGAAAAGCTCTACTGACAAAAGCTCTACTGATAAAAACTCTACTGATAAAAGCTCAACCAAACGGCCCTTAGTCGGTAGCAATAATATGTACTTGCCATCAAATAAAACAGCTTACAACATAAGAAAGAGACATAAGGGAGACCTCATGAGCACCTGAAACAATGCTTTTCAAGAAAAAGATAGTGTATCTATTTTTCTTGAAAAAGGGAGACCTCATAAGGGATGGCCCGGGTGGGTGGTCACCCTAGCTAGACCAAAGTTAGGTATGACAATTTTAAGTTAACGAATCGGACCTAAATTGACCGGATTTGAATGAGTTGTTCGATTTCGATCGGTCCAGTTTGAATATTAAAATTTAAATAAAACAGTATTATTTTAAATAAAAATATTATTTCTAATTTTTAAAATCTTAAAAATTAATTGAGCTTAGCTCGAACCTAATTAGATCTAATTGAATTTCAGGTCATCCAAGCTTAAATGAGCTTATAACTCAATTGAACTTTGAGTCAGTTTCGAGCAATAATATAAGATTTCGAATCAGACTCGAGTTTGAGTGAATCTAAACCCAGTCTATCCGGTTATCAAAGCATACCCAAAATTTGTTAAGTTTAAAAATGGCAATTGATCACTTATGAAACTCAAAATCCTCAATAACCTATTTGACTCTAACCTAATTTTTAAATAAATTTGAATTGTTTTAAAATGATAAATTTTAAAATTTGAAATTTATAAACTACAGTAATATTATTTTAAATAATTATTCAAAATTGACTCAAATTTTAATTAATCTAAATTAGGCGCCTATTTACTATCTCTAATTACATCATTCCATATCTTTAATTGACTTGTCCAGGATATTTATTGAGCCTCGAGACAAAATCAATATTGCATGTTCACCGAGTTAAACATTATCATTAGGATCCAATATGCTTAACATCTTTTGGGGTCAAGATGATATGTTGTCTTTGACATAAATAATTATACTTGATTATTCATTTTCTTCTTTCTTTCAACTTAACACTTAATTACATAATTATATTTATACTTAAAACTTTACTAATCACTTTTTATGTTAAACTATCTTCAATTCTTAATAAGAAATTTGTATGATATTTAAATTAGACAAACAAGCTAGAAATTAGTCAGTTTGATGAGAAGTTAATAAGTTCGATCTAAGTTGATCTGAGATTTAAGTTGGATTTATTTATTTCATTTTAATTTCAAATTAAGCTCATATTTAAATTGCTCGTCTTGTTTTGATAAGAAATTTAAAATTTTAATTACAATAATATTATTTTTTTAAAAAAATTAAAAATATTTAATCAGAATTAACTTAAATTTAATGACACTTTAAATTGTCCAAGTCTCTGTTTGGTTGGGCTTATATCAGTAGAACTTTTGTCTATAGAGTTTTTTTGTAGATCTTTTCTGAGAAAAACTTTTATAAAAAGTCAGTTGACTGTTTAACTGTCATTTAAAAAATAGTTTTTTTGAAAGAGCTTCATACAGTAGATTGTTTAACAACATAAAAATAAAAAATACTTTTAATTTTAATTATATTTTATTTTATAATAAAAATTATTTATGCATATAAATATTATTTAAAGTATATTAAACAATATATAAAGCACAATATATTGATATTATATAATTTTAAACTATATGAAACATAAATGAAAATATATCTAACCAAATCTTTGATATGGATTATAACATAAGTAAAATTAATATAAAAAATAAATATTAGAGAAGATGAGTTTGCAAGATAAACGTAAAGATGAGTTTGTGGATATTGTGGGAATTATGTGTAAAACATAAGGGCGAAAAGAATTAAAAATAGGTTCATTAATTGACCTAAAAAATTCATCCGAAAAAGCTATTTAAGAAGTTTTTTTTAGAAACTCCAAATTTGAGTTTATCGGATAGTTGTATTTTGGATGTCTAAAAAGTTGTATTTATTAAAGAAGTTTTTTTATTTTACAATTAAATACCTATTTTTTTAAAAAAATTTGATAGAGAAAAGTATTTACTAAATTCGCAAAAAGACACTAAATCAAATTATGCTCAAACTCTAGTACAAAATTTCGGGTCCAGCTAGAGCCACCTATTGCCTATACTAGTTATGGATCCAATATAATTGATGCCTGTGATATTTCTTTTATCCGATAATTTTAGTTTATCTTGATTGTAACCAAAAAAAAAATTGATGAACTTGGAGTTGTCATGATCGCGGGAGAAGGGACCTATCCCATTTTCTCTATTATTTTTTATAAAATAATAGAATAAAATTAAATACAACATATTGAATAAAGAAAAAACGCATCTTTAGGCCAATCAATAAAACTATAATAATAAAATTTACTTTAAACAATAAAAATATTAAATGTTGGTTTTGAAATTTACAATATAATATAAATCAATTTCTATAAATTGTTAAATATCTTAAAATATTGCGATTTTCAAACAAAACGGTAAAAACCAAAGAGAAGAGAGAGAGAAGGCAGTGCCCGATCCAAAAGCGGACAACGACACATAGTTACTGTTTCCTTATATAATTACGAAAATGCCCTGGCCCACCCTTCGTGATACTCCCACGCGCTCTCCGGCTCACTCCCTCCCCTCTTCCTTCACTCGAGAGTAGTGATCGAAACTGACAGCGACAGACACCGAGTGCGAGTGGACTAGAGAATGAAGGACATGACTGGCTAATTGTGTTAAAACAGGAGGGAGGAAGCACTCGTAGTGGAACTTACGAGTGTTGGGTTTAGTACAACATCCTCTCTCCGCTGTCGCATTCAAATCACCACCTTGCTCCTAGCACCGCCGCCGCCATCTCCTCCTGGTCTCCTGCTCCGGCACCTCTTTCTCTAGCTTCCCAAGGTTTCCTTTTATTTTTCTGTTCTGAGTGCTCTGCTTTTGTTTGTGGCTTTAATTGTCTTTTTATTTTAATTTTCTATTGTTCTGTGTTAATGCTTTTCCAAAACCCAAGCTTGCGTTCACTTTTTGACAGTTCCACTGTAAAGTAGAGTAGGTTTTCTCTTTTGATAGGGTTAGCTTTTATGTGATCGGTGTTTAACGGGTGTTCTATGCTCTTTGTCGTAGAAAGGGAGGTATGGATTCTTTTTCTTTCTGTACTTTTCGAGTTGTTGAATATGAAATTTTGTTATTTTTTATCTAAATAATACGTTTTAGGGAGGAGTGAAATTTTGTTGATGTTCCTGCTTAAATTGAGTGCTTTGGGATATTTCAATTGTTAATGGAATGAGTTTTTTGATTTCGTTTGCAAAGTTATTTACCAAACAATTGGAAGCTAAGTGGATGGATTTGCTTTTTAAAAGTCACAGAATCTATATATGTTGATGAAAGTATGTCTTCCAAAATGAACTGATTTTGGAATTTTATGGTTAGTTGCATAGAGGTAGAATTAGGAAAAAAATGTGGTCACCCTTGTTAATGTTGTGTTAATAATGCTGATCCATTTGATATTAAGAGCAGAAGCTCAAACGAAGTATGCAAATCAGACTGTAGGTTATTCGAATTTTTGATAAGAGGAATCATGCCAATGTCAAGTAGAGAATGATTTTAGATGATAGCAAATAACAAATTTCATTTTCTTCCAATGGATATCAGCTGAGAATAGGCATATTTGAAAAAAAAAAAGAAAAGCACTGTCTTTTTCTCTCTCGCATTTCCCAGTAGTTGATTGAAGTTGTTGTGGAAGTTGCAGCTTCAACGAAGTGTTGAACTTGTTTGATATTTGACAACTGAATTATTCTTTTGAATGAGATAAGTTTTGTCGATTTCTTATTTATTATGCCCTACCTTTAATTGTCATTGTACGCAAGTGGAATCTGATCTTATATGAAGAATCATTGTCCCCCCAACAGTTTTACTGCTTTGTTATTATGTATTGTGCCTGGTCACTTATATATTTCATTTTGGGGTTGAATGTAGTTAAATATTCAACCAGTCGATGACACTTGGTGCCTTATGAATTGAAGCACTTGACGCTCTGAGCATGGATAAAATGACTACCGATTGCCCCTACCCTGGATGCTTTTTTTGTGTCATGAAGGAAGGGAATCCAAGCAAGCGTAGAGCGAGTATATTAAAATTCTTTAGAGAACTCCCTTCACAAGATGATGATGGCCAAGTCCTCCCTATTAGTGGCCTCTGGAACACTGCCATGGCACATCCAAATGACCCTGAATTCATCGAATTGGGAATATTTGAGTGCATGGCTTCACTTATATGGAAAGGATTAAAGAAAAGTCGCTGGCTTGCCCATGACCAGAATATATACATTCCCTACTATGCAGCCCATATTATTGGATCCTATACTATGAATATGGAAGAATTTGCTGAAAGAGCTGCTCTACATGCTGATGTAATTCCTCCCTTGGTTGAGCTTTTGAGGGGGAGGTTGACATGGGTGGAACAAAGAGTGGCTGTGCGAGCTCTTGGACACTTGGCTACATATCCCAGTACTTTTCCTGCTATAGCAAGCCAAGGAGAAATCCTAGAGCTTTCTATCCAACTTGCGATGAGTTCACTAGAGATAGTTTACACACACTTTTACCAGTTTGTTGATAGAAGGCTAAGCTATCACTGCGATCTACTGACACGTGGCATGGGTGGCGTTGAAATGGAATCAAGAAAGGCAGAGGAATGGGCTAGTCAGTTGCAATGCTGGTCACTTCAGCTCATTAATTGCTTTGCTTTTAAGTCTGAGTTTCTTCCCACAATATGCAAGCCTGAGTTCTTAGTTAAGCTTCCTGGGATGTGGGGTGGACTTGTTAATGAAAACTCACCTGCTGGTATAGGCTTACTGAGAACAATTTGTCACCATAAACTTGGTCGAGGACCTGTAGCTAGCTGTCCTGGTATCATTGAGGCATTATGTAATATTGCTCGCTCATCTGATGATTGGCAGTATATGGCTATAGACTGTCTTCTTTGGCTGCTTCAAGATCCAAGCGCATGCAATAAGGTAAATTAAGCAGTTTTAACGGAGAAGTCAGAGAGATACTTTTACAAACATTTTTGTTAGTTTTGTGCTCCTGGATGAGGCCACTGGGATGAGATTTGACTGTTCTGTCCTTTTTTGAGATTTATGGATAGATGAAACATACACTTTAGTTGCACAGTTAGCAATTATGCATTTTTATGCTTGGAAATGAATGATTGTGGCATTTTATGATTTATAATTGTTTCTATGATTTATAATTGGCACAGTTAGCAATTATGCATTTTTATGCTTGGAAATGAATGATTGTGGCATTTTATGATTTAAAATTGTTGAAAGAATCATTATAATTCTTAACTTTCAAATGTCTGACGTTACTTATGTAGAACTCGGCTATGTTTTAGAGCATTTATCCTGTTCTGTGGATGAAAGGGAAGAGAGAGGGAAGTTTTCGGTAGGTTGCTGTCATGTAATGTTCAAATTGCAACAAATTAGAAATTTATGAGATGGGACCTGAAGATATTGAGTATGTCTTCCACTGTAACAATCATTAAAAATCTTGAAACATAAAGACATATCATATTTGCACAACTCAGTAATCAGAGTTCTATGCCTAGGCAGTTGTTTATAATTATTTGCAGTTCATTTTCACATAAACGTAAATATATGTAGAAAGAAAATTAAAGAATATTGTAATTCGCTTATTAATTTTGGATATTCTAGTTTAAATTAAGTTGGTTTCACCTGATGCTTCTTGTGCCGTTGTATAGGTGATTGATAAGGCAGTGCCTGCTCTTGTCGACCTGGCAGAGATTACGACACTTGGTGAGCAAAAAAAGCTTGGGGATACCATTGTTAATGTGCTTCAGGAATGTATTCAATCACAAGGAACGGGGCGTAACTCTATTAGTAACCGAACAAGAGAATTAATTGAGGCAGTGCTAAGTTGTAAACAAAGATTGAAATGGGAAAAGAATATTCCTAAAGATGATCTTCATATTAAGCAGGCAGCAGCATTGGTGGTCAAGCTTGAAGGGAATTCCCTTTTCTCGTCAGGGAATATATCTGAAGCTGCATCAAAGTACTCAGAAGCATTGTTGCTCTGCCCGGTCAGGTCCAGAAAAGAAAGAGTTGTTCTTTACAGTAATCGAGCTCAGTGTCATCTTCTGTTACAACAACCCGTAGCTGCTATAAGCGATGCTACACGTGCACTTTGCCTTCACAACCCGCTTAATCGTCATGCAAAAAGTCTCTGGAGAAGAGCTCAGGCTTATGACATGCTAGGCCTAGCTAAAGAGAGCTTGTTAGATGCTATTCTGTTCATCAATGAATGCTCTCAGTCAAATGATCCTGATCTGTCTTTGAGGCAAAATAAAGTTCCTGATTATGCTGAGCGACTAGTCAAGAAGCAAATGCGTGCAGCCTGGTTGTTTAAAGAGGCAGCTATCAAACATGGCGGTGTACGCGGTGAGGGTATTGCTGGACACATGTATGGACAGGAAAGTGACGATTCAGAATGGGAGACAGCCAGTGAAAGTGATATAGGAAACGATGGAAGGGATGAAATGGGTGATGATGATGACGACGATGGCGATGATGGAAGTGAATGGAAGAATGATGATGAGAGGCAAGACAAACATGACAAGCCATCATTGAAAGGTATCACTCAGCTTTAGTATTTTATATACGCACTAGATAGAATATCTGGGATGCTATGATAAATGCAGTCAAGTATTTGCAAATAAGCCCGGGTCACAAAAATGAGGTTCATGTTTACCTAGAATAGTTTCTCATATTCTGCTTTCCAATATGTGAAAACATGTGAGCAAAGTAGTTTATTCTCTTGCCTTGCTCAAATAGTTGCACAATAGCATACCTATTAATCTTGTGCGATAAAATGCTTGAGGAACATTGTTAAGTTTAATGCTGTGCTGGTCCATTTACATTGTCTTTTTAAAGTTGAGATTATTACTTATTAGGCTGTATCCTTGTGATTAGTAGTCTTTGATGTTAGTGAGTGGTAACATGAGGTGCATCTTTTCATGTAAAGGCAATACTTATCTACTAACTATTAAGAGCATCCATCCTATCTTGGAACTTATAGGACAGTTTACTTACTGCAAAGTGAAGAATATACTGATTGATGTTTAAAGATGCACATTTGCTCCATTGAGGTGGCGCATTGGAAGTGGGGGGTAACGTAAGATTTTATTTCATATAAACGAGAACGATATATCGAATACTACCGCACAGGCCATGAACTGGTCATTTCTGTGTTGGTTAACAAATAGCTCTCACCATGCGTCTAATTGTTTGGTTGGATATGTTGGTCCTTTACCATAATCCAATTTGGAGACAATTTGTTGAAACAATATTAATAAAATTTTGTTGTAAAATGTGTGTTTTTTCCCTTTTGCTATCCATATTCCATAGGTAGAACCTCTTCTTCTGTATTTGTATGATGAATCAATATTATTACATTTCAATTCTTTCTCGGCACCTCCCAAGGAAAAATCCCAAATTATATCCTAAATTGACCGGTTAGTGTGAGCTTGTCCATTTGGTTATGCACTTTTCAAATAAGAATCCATTTTTCAAAAGATCCTGGCTAGTTCAGCTGTCAGCGCAAACGTGGTGTGTTGGCCACTTGCAATATGCTGCTTAAAAGTAATTGTGTCTTGTCTTAAAACTCCTAAAACATCACGTGCCCATTTTGATTTTTCGATGCAGACATGAAGCATGTGTATAACGTGCAGCTAACAGAAGATGAATCTTGAATTTACATAGAACGTGATCCTCGTGATGAGCAAAGACAGGAATGTACTGTGTTAAAGCGGCTTGTGAAGATTCTCAGTTTTGTAAGAGACAGGTAAAAGAATATGATGAAACATTGTTTAGGAGTGTGTCTTTTTTTTTTTTTTTTAAGGTTTGCTTATGTTTTAAGTTTTGGTTTCTTCAAAAATTTTCTTGATGATTTTACAACTGTAGAAAAAGAAAGTGTTGTGAGTGTAAACAACTGTAGATTACAATGTTAAGCTTCTTGAGTGAGGTAAAAGGAGGAGATGTGTATATAAACCCTCTTGTGGGTGTTTTGAACATTGAATTTTGTTAAAATTGAAATGGTCATCGTTGCTATTTATTATAAATGGTCATTCTTGTTATTTCTCAATGTTGTTTATTTTGTAAATTAATGTGTACATAAAATTCCAATGGCGAGTTGGGAAAAGAAAAAGAAAAAGAGTTGACATTTTTTTGTTGTCAAATTAAGCCCGGTTTGGCCTGACTCGGTCAAAGTCAACGGGTTAAGCCTGAATTACTTGGGCTCTAAGACTGCTTAAACAGTTTAAGATGATTTAGTTTGTAAGTTTAAGAAATTAAAGACTTTAATGATGATGAGAATAAGTTTGAAATGGTTGAGATTCAAAAACTAGGCTAAAACCTGAAAGAGAAAAGTCTAAAGTTCAAAGGAGCCCAAACATAGCGAAGCTAGGCACGGGTGTTTTCAGTGATTAAAAAACTTAATCAATTTAACCAGCTTTATTATAAAAATCTTGAATGTTTTAACTTTTTGATCGATTTTTAACTTTTCGATTGTTAAAAATTGATCAGTTTATGAATAATTTATCAATTTTTGTATTTTAATAATTTTTATAAATTAAAATAAATTGATTAATTTTTATTTAACAATTTTAATTAAATTTCAAATTCTTTAACAAATAAGTCTAATATCTTTTAATCATATTTTAAATCATTTAATTTTAATCAATCTTTAATCAAATTTATAATAGTCTGATACCAATTGTGGTTTCATCTCCTCTTGTAAGCGCTTATGGGAGGATCAGTGATATCAGAGCCATCAGATTCAGCCTAAATTTGCCCAACGTCGCAAGTTCAAATCCCATAAACTCAATTTGAAAAGAACACCACAAAGAGGGTGGTCCCGTGTGGCTCAAGGTCAAAATAAAAATGAACTTCTATTTAGGATTTGATTTCACCTCTTTTTATAAGCGCTTACGGAGGGCTTGGTGATTTGATACCACTAAGGAATCTTGAATGACACACAAAAAAAATTATGACACCAAACTGGCCAACTGGTTTTAATGGGCTTAAATCTTTATAAATTACGAGTCTATTCCAGCTCTCTGTTAGTGCTTGTTTTGTGATATAGTATCCAAGTTTGGTTCACTCCATTGCCAAGATAAGTTATTGATAGTTTGTTACACTAGTTTTCTAATTGACGGATTCGTGCAAGTTACTGCATTTCTCCTACTAATTTTGAAAGACTGAACAAAAATCTGAATTTAAAATATAAAATAATGACGACCCACCTAATGACCATGTCTTTTCAACATTTACCATTGTTTATACATACACGAAACTAGCCTATTCCTACTCATGTTGTTCAATTAATACTCTTGCAACTAGGCCCGACACGACTTTGGTTAACCGAATTTTGGTTTGAGATTGAACATTTTTAAACATTTCGAGCTTCAATATTTATTTAAAAATTGACATTGTCTTTTATTTTTAAAATTAAAAATATATTTAATTCGAATAGATCAGATTTGAATGAGTTTTGGACGGTTCGAACATGAACGAGTTCGAACTCGAGCTATAAGCTACTAGCCTAATTACATTTCAGGCTAGAATCGAGTCCTGCCAAAATTTATTTCTCCTAATTTTAAACGTTAAAATTTCAACTATATGTTAAATAAAACTTTTAATAAAAATAATAAATTTTAAATTATATGATATTGTAAATTAAGTTTGTCAAATAATTCATATAAAAATTATATTTTAACTCTCACGCCTACTGAACAAAATTAAAATTAATTAATTTGAATAGACTTAACTCTAATTTAAAATTAAAAAAAGTTCAAAAACTCAAAAAATCTACTTATATACTTAAATCTCAATCCCAATTCTCCCATTTCCCTCCAAAAACTTTCTTATATATCTCAATCCCAATTCTCCTATTTCCCTCCAAAAACTTTCTGCAAAGCATGCTGAGATGTTTCCAAGCACCATTAATCTATTATTTTATTATAAAAGCATTAGAAGTTTGGACTTTCTCCCA
>JAOQMR010000211.1:26594058-26605038 GCA_027563865.1 Erythroxylum pelleterianum | reverse complement strand
CCCCTTACCATAGAGTACCCACCAGAATGACCTGCGGGCGTTCCGGTGGGTACTCTATGGTAAGGGGGCGCTACAAGGACTAAGTGGACATTCTAGATCAGTAATAGCCCTGTGAGATAGGGAAGGGAAAAGACTGGTGATAGGAAGGTCCATAGGAGGCTGTATGTCTGTTGTCTAAAGTTTCTCAAGGAAATTCTTCGCTATTCTTCTGATACTCGTTGTGTCCGATCCCACGCATCCATTTTCATCCTTTAAGAAAACAACCCTCGCGTGTCGTCGTCTGGCCGTTGTAATAGCACGATAGTACTTGGTATTTCTGTTTCCCTGGCCTAACCACTGACATCTTGATTATTGGTGCCAATAAAGTTCTTCCTGACATAGAACTTGTTCTAGTTCAGAACGTAGATATTCCTCCAGCTCACGAAGAGGTTCTGAGTCCTTGTCTTCTAGTACTTTTTGAATGCCTTCAAGGTGGGCCTAGAGTCTTTTTTTTTAATAGAAAATGTTACCAAAAGTAGTAAAGTTCCAATGTTGCAATCGTTCCGAAAAAGTCTTGATCGCTCCACTAAAATCATACATAGTAGGCAATTGGCTTGGTGGTTTCATCCAAAATCTCGGCTGGTGCTCGTCGATGTCTGCGAAACTTTGGAGAATTTTTACAGAGCTCACGATCACGTGAAATCTAGGGTATCGTCGGATTGTACTGGAAGCCGACTCAGCTGTAGCCATCCAACTCATCTCTTCCTCAGCCAGCCAATCCTCGATTCATATTCCCATTGTTCAGGGGATAAATGAATTGTTTACACGGAATTGGACTGTAGTCTATCGTCACATCTACCGCGAGAGGAACCGCTGTGCGGATTGGTTAGCGAGCTATGCTGAGCATTTTGCGCTAGGAACCACTTATTTTGATCTTCTACTTAACGAGTGTCATGTACTCTTTATAGAGGATATCTCGGG
The DNA here is from genome assembly GCA_027563865.1 of Erythroxylum pelleterianum. Classification (NCBI taxonomy): domain Eukaryota; kingdom Viridiplantae; phylum Streptophyta; class Magnoliopsida; order Malpighiales; family Erythroxylaceae; genus Erythroxylum; species Erythroxylum pelleterianum. The sequence goes on along the minus strand of JAOQMR010000211.1, from coordinate 26,604,078 downwards.
AATTTATTTATATATTAATGGGTGTCAATGAGCATTGTGTAATCGGTTTTTTCTCCCCATTTATATATTAAAAAAAATCAGATATAGTAGGCTTCCAATTATCAGCAACAATTTGGCCAAAACATTCAATATGTCAACCACGCTAACTGGAAGTTGAATGGCCCAGGGGTCGGAGGGGAATGTGTGCGCTGTTGTATTGTGATCAGAAGAGGCCTATGATCTGACTTCAGAAAGGGCAGATGAGTGACTGAAGTGTGCAGCTTCCTCGACGGTGTTTTAAGTTCCTCCCATTAGCCCCACGACTTTGGCTTTATTCTTCTTTACACATTCTTTCTTGTTCATCTACTGATCGTCTTGTTTACTTCCTCATCAACTATTCCATAAACAATACTCAACAGGAATCAACCGAAAAAAAAGAAACTATCTATCTAAAAGATAAATACTTTATCTTTATTTGAGCCAATATCTTTATTTAATATCTGTCTTTTAAAACTTTTGAGGCTCCCCTGTTTCCCTTCATGAATATTAACGGCAACCTCGACGCCACCGCCAACGGCGGTTCAGATCCAACGGTCCACAATCAGCCTTCGGAGCCGAAGGTAATTATTAGGAAGAAGAAAAAGAAAATCTTGAAAGATGTGGCTGCGGCTGCGTCAGCATCAACAGCGTCTTCCTCGTCTTCTTCTTGTGCTTTTAGTTCTACCAGTAGAAGTAAAGGCGGTGGTGGATTCAAACTCAGAAACCTTAGGGTGGTTTTTGCTCCGGCTCGGCGGCGCACAGGGAGTGCTATCCGAGATGGGTATATGGAGGCCGTTGCCCTTCCTCTCGGAATGTCTTTTGCTGCTGTTATTGCTCAGGTTTGTTAAAATTTGAATCTTGACGTTTGCTATGAAGTAAAGATTGTTTCTTTAAGCTTGATTTTGGATATTCGATGCATATTGTTTAGGGTTCTTATGTATGGTTTTGTATTAGATTCGTTGATTCACATTGTTTGGGTGGGAAATTCTTGGCCTTTTCTTTTATGCTTTGTGCTCTGTTATTTATCATTGCTTTTGTTTTAAGGTTTATGTTTACCTGTGAAAGTTTTCAAAGATAAAGACTTGAATTTGTCAATCTACTATCTGTTCTATTCTTTGACATGTTAATGTTGTTAAACTGGTGAAACAAGTGTGTACATCGGTAGTTGGTTTCCATATTTTTCATTAAAATTTTTAATGAAAGAGAGACAATTGCCATGCATCCCACTAAAATTTGCCCGTCATTTCAAAGTGTGTAACTCTTGATCTGGTGCAAAGCAGAGTACTAGACTAGTATACTACAGTTGATCCATTCTCTTTGTAGTTTGGCATGATCCTCCATATTAAGAACATATATTGGTTTTTCTGCATCTTAATTTGTACATGTGATCTACTGGCCAACAATAGCTGTTTATTGTTATTAAGCACTTGTGCTTTGTCAGTGTAGGTGCTGGAGAGGAAAGATGGTGTATATGAGAACATGTCAGTTGATCATCTTTCAAGGGTACGTATGTAGCCTATTTGCTTACGAGAATAGCACATATTGCACTGTATCTGCTTGAACGCCTTTGTTTGCCTTTGGTGGATGCAATAGCTTTGTCCATGAGCATCTTTAGTGCACAGCTCCAAAATTCAGTTTGTCAGTATTACTTCTATGATTTTATTCTGAAGAGTTTAATGCGTGTTATTGACTTAAAATATATATTTGCTTCCAGATCTGTACATCTGCTGTCAAAGAATCTTTAGCCAATGTAAGCAAGACCTTAATTGCTAACTCCTCTGTTGACTCTGATTTTACAAGTTAAGTCTCCTCGTGTAGTTCTTATGTACTATGAACTAGTTCAAATTGCCAACATGATATATTATCCTCTCTTGTTGTACCTTTTTGTGACAGGTTTTTGTTGATGACTTTGATTTTTTCGCAAGGAATTTTAAGAAATCATTTGGGAGCACCTTGAGGACTCTTAGGTTGATAAATGAATGGGGTGGTAATAAAAGAGAAAGTGGCTTAAATCAGCTCAATGTTGGAAATTCTGGTCCTAATGCAAATAAAAGAGTCGACTATGCTAGCAGTTCTGATGGCGAAGGTTGTAGCTCAAGAGCAGGTCTGTCTAATGTTCCGAATGAGGACAAAATGCACCTATGTGAAGAGCAAGAAGAGAGTATTTGTACAGATAGCTTGAATCGAGAAGTTGCCCTGCATAGGCAATTAACGGTAGCTTGTGCTTCAAGCTCGATATTTGGATTATCTAGCCAGCTGAGCACTATGGACAAATATGTCATGGAGCAAGCTCGTTCTAATGACCTGAAGGCATGGGAGAATTGTATTGCGATGGAAAATTTGAGATTAAAAAAGGAAGAACTGGCACTTCACTATGATTCAAATGATATAGGAAGATCGAAATTAGCAGTGGACATATCGAACGCATCATTTAAGAAAGAAAAGTTCAAGAATCAATTAGAAGACTCAAAGCATGATGAGCTGCTTAAAAAGTGCATTGACTTTCTTGCTGCCGGGTTAATCATCATGTTGTTTGCCTTTTCCTATGCTACCTATGTTTATTCCTACAAAAGGATCACCGAAGCTACCGTATCATGCAATTCTATTCGCGAGGCAAGGTCCAACTCTTCTAGCTATATTTTCATTTCATTTGGTGGTTCAAGATGTGTGTAATCTGTAATTTTTTTGGTGTGATGGCTGCTTTACATTTGCTTTTCTTCATGCACCGGTACCTTACGGTGTTCTTCCTCCGAGAATATTGCGTGAATAACACTGTCAAAACCGACGTTATTTTGACCTTTGGATCTCGTCCAGCTTGTATGGAGGGAGGAGGACCTAGTTAAGATTTTCTTTATCAAAACTTCAGCACAATTTACCGGTGCTATTCTCGGGAAAAAAAAATTTGGTGCTTTAGATGGCAATTATTTTATTGAATTAAATTTCTACTTGATCTTCTCCTTGGTCAATTTGTATTTCTAAGGGGGTTATGTTTTTCTGTTTTAGCTTGAACTGCATGATCTATTTGAGCGATATTTTTGTCTCTATAATCTATTTCAGGAGCTCAATTCTTGGTGGATCCCTAGACAAGTTTCAACTTTTAACACATGGTGGAATATTTTATGGTGTCAAGCTCAAGTTTGGAGCCGAATAATTTCCAGCATCTTGATGATTCTTACAATTGTTTACTTTCTTTCTATGCGTACGGCAACATCCCAACGGATTATGCCAGTAACGCTCATACTATTACTGTTAGCAGTTATCTGCGGTTATACTGGCAAACTGTGCGTTGACATGTTGGGGGGGAATGGATTCAAGTGGGTGATATACTGGGAAGCTTTCTGTCTCATTCACTTCTTGTCGATTGCGAATACATCCGTTTTGTTCCGTATACTGTATGGTCCAGTTTCTGTTTCAGAAGGGATGATGAAACATAATGCAAGATGTCCATATTGGTTTCGACGCATTCTATTCAACTCTACTATGCTGCTGCTCCTACCGGTGTGCTGTGGCCTATTACCGTTTACCGACCTCGGTGATTGGAAAATGTTGCTGCAGAATTCCTCTACAGGCGACTCAAGCTAGACCTTGATGGTGAAGAAAGCTTATTCATTTACATGGTATGCTAAGTGTTCTAGGCCTTCAATAAGTATACTATAAGATTGAGGGTTTTATTATTTCTTCAATGCAGGGAAATGTATTATGAACAGTCGGCTTCTTTTATTGAGTTGTAATTGGTGTCATCTTTAAGAGTAAATCATTTTGGGCATTTCTAAGTTAAGGAATTTATAGAATAAGTTCATCTCAGTCAAGGGCTTGATGGACTAAATATGAACAGACAAATCAACGGTTTGATTGATCCATCCATCCACTTGGTTATTCCAAAATAATTTATTAATCCCTTAAAAATGGGTATTGAGAAGGGTTCAACTTTTTGTTATTTAATTTATTAAAAAATAAATGGATATAATTTTAAAATGAAAGAAAATTTAATACAAATAAATATGAAAAATAATGCAGCCCTTCCCTAAGATTACTATTTAAACTAAATTTGATTGTTTTTTATTTTAATTTTATGTTATTATAAAAACAATGTCTTTTGGTTAAAAACAAAGATGTTTATGCTTAACATATTATAAAAACAATATCGTTTTGTTTAAAACGACGATGTTTGTAGTTGACATTTTTGAGTTTTAAGTCGGTCAAACTCTATTTGAAAATTAAGAAAGAAAAACTCAAACTAAAATTTAATTAATTTGGATTAAATTCATTGACTTCTAAATAGCCTAGCACGCAAAGAACTTCCCTAGTTAGAACCATTAAGTTTGGACTTTTTACCATCCTAATATTATAGTCCTATTCAGACAGTACTAGTAGAATGGTAATGTACAAACAAAAGAAGATTGGGCTGTAACTGGTAATTGACCATAAAACATTGCAAAAAGAACCAAAGATCAAAACGGAGAGTTTCATGAAAGTGACCTTATGTCATATTTGGGCCATCAATAATTCAGACCCATATAAGATTTGGATTGTCTAGTAAGTGATTTACACGTTTTATTATGATAATTATATAAGTGGTCTTTTGATTTGAGGTCACCAAAGTTTTCTTATGATTTTTATATTTTGATACTACTTATAACATATTTAATCAAGGGTCATTTAATCGATAATTATTGAATGTAACATAAACTATACGGAGATAATTGCATAATTAAGATAGAATTCATCACCCTAAAGTAATTACAGGAATAACCATTTCATTCCTAGTCTATTCATGGTAATAAGTTATTCCCTTGTTTAGTTGAAGAAAACGTGCAGAATATATAATCCAACGGGATGTACTTATTCCTTGAATTTGGGGGGAAAAAAAGTAAACTCATCACCCCTCTACCTTTATCTATTCTAAGTCCATTCCAAGTAGTTGATAATAAAATTGGGGACATGTTGGACAAAAATGTCTTTAAGTAATCTAAACAATTACTTAGCTATAATAACAATAACAATAACAATAACAATAACAACAACAACAATAATAATAAATTAATAAATTTAAATTAATGATAATATGAAAATTAATAAAATTAATAATAATAATAATAACAACAACAACGATGACAACAACAACAACAACAAGAAAGTAGTTAGAGGAGACTACTCGGATATTTTTATCTTTTTGTTAGATATTCATTTGTCATTCCAATTTTATGTTTTTAAACCAAACATTCGCATTACATCATTATTAGAAATTCTTATGAATAAGTCAAACTAAATAATACTTATTCTATTTCGTTTCTCATTTATTCTATTTTTTAAATAATCATCATTTTATTCCTTATTTATTACAGTAGGTGAACAAAACACCCTATTAGGGAGAATATTTCGTTGTTCTCGATTAGTATTGATTCAAAAAATTCTCAATCAAAGTAGAATGATGTTTTGTATATAGTTTACAAATGTCATTAATTGAATCAATAGCTCATAACAGAGAAATAATACGATTTGACTCAAAAGAATAGACATTATTTCCATGCTCTGTCTAATCGGAACATTGTATGATTACATAATTTAATTATATAAAAAAATCATGCAAGGAAAGGTTAATCAAAATCACTATGAAATTTCTAAATATTTGAGCGGTCATGATGCATTGCTAGACGTCAATCTAAAGATAAATTAAAATGAGTTTTACTCTATCTAACTCTAATTATGAATTATAATTATATTTTATAATCATTGGCAACATATTTGAGAACTTAATGAATTTCACATAAAGAATTAGTTGAAGAGGGCAAAGATATTTTATCAAGTTAGGTTTGATTGTAAAGTTTTAGATATTTTATGATTAAATACGAAGTATTTAATAAATAAAGATCAATATAAGATATTGGATCTTATTTGGACATAATTGGTATCTTAATTAGAATTATTTGTTATTATAATTAAAGTTTAATTGAAATTAAAGTTTTATTTCAATTAAATTACTAAATTTTCCAAAACTTATTGTAAATAGCTTAAGCTCTAATAAAGCTAGCACTTGTAAAATTGCTTTTTTGGTACATAAAAATTGTAGGGTTTCAAGTTACTTCATTCCTATATTTACATAAGTCTTATTCGTAGTAAAATGTTTCTATTTTAGAAATGATTATTTGCAAACGTATTTTAAAAAAATCGCAAATCCCATTAGTTAATACTTCTAATAGAATTATCAATACCAATTATCTCAATGTGCATACCATGATGTGTCTAGGAGTGTAAGAAAAGACTTATCCTTGAAACTAAGGTGTAAAGTTTGTTGTATGTTATTATTTTGATATAAGGATGGATGAGGTAGGAACTCTTAAGAAATATAATTTAAGAATTTAAAGAACTTATAATAACAATAATTAATTAATTTAACTATAAAATTAAATTGCTAACTAATATATAATCATACGGAATATAAAAACTTAATTATTAAAATGGACTAAACCGAAAAGTTAATTAATTTAATTTTTTAGAATTAAATTGATTTAAATTTTTAATTAGTTAAAAATATTATTCATTGCTAGTCAAGAAAATCAAAATTTACAAATTTGAAGATCACAAATTTCCAGTCTTTGTGATTTGATTTAACTTTAAAATGGATGGTCACACAAGGTACAATCATTATTGTATGTTTCCTTTCTCAATAAGTCGACAATTAAAAATAACTTTTTTATTTTACAGTTAAATATTTATTTTAAAAAGTATAGTTAAAAAAATACTTATTAGGTTCCTAAAAATCCGTGGAAACAGGCACTTACCTTAGGTCTAAAATATAGTTTAATAATGTAATGATTGTGTCTTTGTTGGCAATTTTTGTGGACCACCTTGCCCCAGATTGTTCTCGCTTTTGTCTTCCCTAACAACCACGTCCACCGAGCCTAAATTAATATAATTATATAAAAAACAAAAATTGAGATTGATATTTAATTTTAATTTGTTGATTTTCTTTTAATATTTTATTTAATATATATAACTTGCGAATTATTATATGAAAAAATATTTTATTTAATAAGCATTGAACAATAATAATAATGATCCAGCAAAAATCTCACTAAACACTAAATTTGGGGAGGATTTAGCGTACCCAAATTTAGTGTAAGCAATCGTATCCTTAACTAATATCCTTAACTAATAAAGAGATTATTTTAAAATCTAATAAGTCTAAAATAGGTAGAATGTTTATTTCATCAGAAAAAGTTTACAAAAATTGTAAAATAAAATTTGAAAGAAAAGAAAGTTTACTTCACTTGGAAAAGTTTACAAAAATTGTAAACTAAAATTTGAAAGAAAAGAACAAAAAAAAATCTTAGAAACAATTTTAAATAATTAAACTTAAAATTAGAAAGATGCCGAGATATAAGCTTAATTTATAAAAATACAATAATAAAAATATTTAAGCTCATATAACTTGAAAAAAAAAATATAAAGACTTATAGAATATAAAATTTTAGAAACATTTATTTTAAGTTTTAACAATATTTTGTGACTTACTTTTGTTTGATTAAATTATTATGTTGACATTTTATTAATTGACTTGTGTATCTCAAGGATTATCTAAAAATCATTTAATTGAATAATAAATTTTAGTTTTAAATCATCAACAATAATTTAAATATATGAAAATAGAGAAGCAATATTAGACGTATTCGGTATTCCCCCTGTTTTGTTGATCATAATATTATGTGTTTCCTACACCATCTAAGTCTTCCTTTATCAAGTCTTTTTTTTCATGTCACTCTCATGGCTAATTAAAGAAGGGTCACACGCGACACACATGTCGCTTACTCCCTTTTCCAATTTTTTTTTTGAAAGAAGGCGAACATCACAATTACACAGTAAGTCGAGGGGCACAGAAGCCCGACAAATCCTCCAGGAGGATCAGGTGGCACCCGACGGGTGCGGTAATGAAATAATTGACTCCAACATCAAAAGTACTGGCATAGTGAGCGAGCCAATTAGCGTATTTGTTGCTCTCTCGATACACATGTCGATGAACAACAATCCAGTTCCTGGTAAACAGCTTATGAATGCGCCGGACAAAAGGATTGAGAGACCGGGATCGTTGGTCAGCAGTGGAGAGGAGAGCGGACACGGCCTTGGAATCAACCTCAAGTTCAATCCGGCGATGGCCCAGATTCCAAGCCAGGGTCAGGCCAGTATACACGCCCCAGAGCTCCGCCGTCAAGGACGACCACCAACCAATGTGCTGCGAGAAGCCACCCCGCCAGTATCCATCACTGTCTCGTAAAATGCCCCCAGCTGTGGCTGTCAAGGAGGCTCGGTTGGAGGCGCCATCAGTGTTAAGCTTGATCCAATCCATAGGAAGTTTTCGCCAAGCGATGTAGCTCACGTGCCGCAGGGGAGGCCCAGTAGGAATCGCCCGACGATGCCATCGTACCGCCTGTCGGAGAGACCCTGCATAAGACAAAACAAAAGATTGGGGTGAGGAAGGCTAAGTAAAATGCTCCTCGAATAGGGTCTGATTCCTCCATTTCCAAAGGAACCAGCACGAAATTCCAAAGAGGGTCATCCATTCATGTCCAAGAACTTGTTGCTTGCAAAGAAGATTGTGACTGAGCCAGTCCCGAAGAGGTTGAGTGAAAAAGCCGTCAGGAACGGGGAAAGCAGACCACACTTGACGAGCTTTAGGGCAGTCACAAACGACGTGCAACGAGGATTCCTCCAGGTGACAGTGATAACAGTCTCCATCCGACGTGCAATGCATGTGGACCCGATGTTGAAGTGATCAACACACTAATGTGTAGAAATGGATAACGAAAGGCCAACTTTTGTTGACCATTCTAGAATATGGATAGTCACGAACATTGAACATCCTAATTGGAGGGTCTTTTCTAAATTATCAAAATGATCAATATGTTTGAAAAAAATAGACTATATATATATATAGAGATAGATATATAATTACTTTAACTTGCTTACCTTATAAATACATAAGAATTTACTAATTGTGTAAATAACTCTTTTATAATAAATGAAAATTATTATTTCATTCAAAAGGATAATTTATATTTTGAACAAAATGAAAATAAATAATACATCATGTTTATAAAATGTATTTGTAATGTACATTTTGGAAATAGGTGTTTCATTTATTAATAAAGATATAAATTTAGTAAAATAAATAAAATTTGAAAATTTGAATAACTAGTAACTAAAATAAAACATTAATTATTATGAAATTCTAAAAGTCAAATGTACAATTTTTTATATCTAATATAAGTATATTGAAATCATACATTAATGTTTGTTTTACTCGTAAGCTTCCAAAGTCTTCCTTGTCCTTGTACATGTTTCTATACATCTTTGTCTTACGAGTTATTACTAAAGTGACAACACAATAATATGTCAAATGTGTGATTTAGAAAGAAGAATTATAAGCTGCGTCAATGCAAGAAAAAGATTGGATATCAAAAATGATATTCTTGGTGAAAATATAAAAATGAATGTATTTGATATTGAAAGAATAAAAAGATAAAAGTTTTAAAAAGAAGAAAGACAAAAAAACAAATATTATATTTTAATTATACTTGTTTCAAAATATTTAATTTCATCTATCAAATACCTATTATGTCAATGTAAATTATTTTTCTTAAATTAATTTTGATAAATACCTTTTTTTCCTATTAATATTTTATTATCTATATCATAAATTAATTGGTACCACAAAGCCCCAACAGTAATAATAAATGAATTTCATTTGGTAAATGCATAACCATCAGTTAGCTTTTTTAGAAAATATTGTCAAAAGTTGGGACCACTTTATTAAACATATATTATTTGTTTCCTACTCTATCGTAGTCTTTCTTTTCTAGTTATTCTTATGGCTACTTGTTGGAGGGTCACACGCGGTACAACGATTATTCATGTTAAAAAAAACCGACAAAAATTTTATTGATAAAGGGACTTGAATACAGGACTCCACACACACTCTCAAGACTCACTTCACTCTCTTTGTTT
>JAOQMR010000211.1:26548877-26558915 GCA_027563865.1 Erythroxylum pelleterianum | reverse complement strand
ACAGAAAAGTCAGTCCATGTTTATCAGGATGTATCAGTTCTTTCAGTTGTCAGAATAATCTGTATGCCTCCATACCATCACAATCATAATTTCTGTATCTAATGCCAATTGAAGAAGTAACAGTGCTTCTATAGATAAAAGGGTTACACCAAAACCTTGCCATTGCTTGTGAAATTTGATACAAGAGATTTAAGTAAACTAACAAAATGGACAATGCAGTCTCTTAATCCTTCCACAAATCTGCAAACTCATCAGGCTCCAAAGGATTAGATAGTTCGTGCATTTTTCTCCTTGTCTTGGCTTTAACTTTCTTGGCAAACTTCCCAGCTTTCTGCTTTCTCTCTAATGACCGAATCTGAGTAACAAACAAACATCAGTGATGAATCATATATTTTGAACAAGCCAGTAAAATAAGGTAACAGTCACTTCCTTCCAATCTGAGACTGAATTCAACTTTGAAGAAAAAGTTGACAGGTAAAAAGTACTGCAATCTGGCCGAGAATTATCATGCGAAATCAAGAGTATAAGAAATTGTGCATGTATCGTGAAAAATATTCTTGATAATGTAGCCTAAAGAAGAAAAATGACATCTAGGGCATGTCTGCAGCATTTCCTAAAAGGTAGACAGACATCTAGCTCCAACCGACAAAAACCACAAGATTCAAAATGTCAATTGCCTAACAAAAAGATGTCTTCAATCACAAACAGCAAGTTCACTAACCTGGTTTGGAGATACATAAAACGGATTTTGATACAGAGTCGGGCCTCCAAAGCTGCCACCAAATATCTTGATAGGATTCAAACAAAATCTTGGACCAACCTGCAAAACAGCAATTATTAATTATGCAAACAAGAACTGTTTCATGGGTACAGAGATGTAAAAGATGTCAGTGGAGACCTCAACAAGGGTCATCTTATCCAGACCTCCTCGAGCCACCTTATCTGATTCATTATGCGGAACAGATATCTACGTTAAATAAAGACAGTGAGGAATTAGTATCATTAATACAAGTGTGCAAATATGTCAATATAAGAGGAATCATATCGATATGTTGAATGACTGTTACCATTTTCTAGTATTTTAGCAGTAAAATGATCATATTCCCCGTACCATTTGGTGGATACAGAGATACAACATGTAAGAATTTAAATAAAGTTGAAAAAAAGAGCAATAAGTGGACGTGTTTTACTAATGGTCAAGGAACAACTATAGTTTTGATCCAATCCATCTCACAATTTCAGCAAAATGACACTTATTGGAATGATTGAATTGAATATGGCAAGAATGGAATCGTGCATGAATGGTTAATCCAAGGAATTTCCCAGACAAGCAGCAATATACTAACTTCTATAGGCATCAAAAATTCCCAATCACAACTATTATCAGATTCGAGTCAAAATATATGTCAAATAAATTTGACACTATGTTGATAACTCAACACAAATAATGGACTAAATCAGAGTAGGTTGTCCGTAAATGATGGATCACTGTTGAACTTCAAAAGGTTTTATTGCTACAATAATAAACTAAGAAAAATAGGTGGTAAACTGCGGTACAAACTCCAAATATTGAGTCCAACACACCTGGTAATTCCGGAACCATATATGGTCGTCAACAATTGAGAAAACAAAAACATGATCATGATAAGGCTTAGATTTCCTGTGTTCTTTTGGAGTGCCAAAAATCTGACAAAAAGCATTGATTGTAAGTAATATATCATGTATTGCATAATACTTTATAACAAAAATTCTTATACATCACCAGTGATTGATCACTAGGAACATATGCAAAATAAGTTGTAAGTAACTTATGTAACCATAAAGAGACAAACTTTTCAGTAGTTCGAAAAAACATAGATGTCCTCCATCTATAAGATAAATTAACCACAGTCCAGTCTTCAACCTAAAAGAAGTATCAATGTGCATCTCAACCAAAATAACAAACGCAGAAAATACTCTCTGAATTAGCTGGTAGTGGAGATATTACAAATACGTAAAAAAGCTTCCATCAAATACAAAAACAATTGTCTTCTTCATCATTGTCAAAAATTAAACTACAAATAACCCTTGCTTCAATCATAGGAAACAAAATACCTGTGTGATCATTTCCTTCAAAAGCTTCCAGTGGGCATCTTTATCAAAGTTAGCAGAGAAAGTCAAGATAGGCCGTGACCCTTTAAGATGATTCCCAGTAAGCTTTAGCTCTTCCATCGTATGCACTATAATGAAAAAAGAAGAACGAACAAATCATCTCCCCTTGCACCAGTAATGTATACATGCTTTACTTCAGCACACGAAAATATAGACTAACTAAAGAAATAGATGAGTTAAATCCTAAACATGTAGAAGTAAGAAGATAAATTACCAGCATTGACTAGGAACTTAACAGATGGACCACTGGGACACTTGGCCATCCATAGGTACAGATCTTTATGTTTCCTACACTGAAATTAAAAAAAAAAAGATAAAGCTTATTAGTTCAAATCAATTAGAACTCTTAATTTCAAATCATCTCATTGCAAAAGTTCAAGGTTTGAAGTATGAATTTAATGGAACATAGATATCATCCTCGATGCCAATTAAGAAGCAACTCTCACGTCAACCAAGTCAACAATAAAACGTAAAACCATGTCCAGAGCTCAATCACTCGCCAGAAAGAATTAAAATTTACCTCGAAGAATAAACAGGAAGAACAGCTCTTCAGCTCAACTAGCTCGTTTAGAGTCACACCATTACTGCTTTTGGACTCAACCTTGTTATCTTTCTTACAATGAGGCAAAAGGGACACCACATTCAACATCAAATGACGATACCTGCCAATCGCAAAATTGCCCCATATCAATTACAATAAGAAAATTAACAAATTTTCTAACAACCCACAAACCGAAACTGCAAAAGAAAATCACCCAGAAAAAAATAAGCCAAAAAAACCAACATTTCACCTATAATTAATGCGGCGGGAACAGGTGACCAAAACCTTCTCTTTGTTCCTGAAACCTTGAGGTTGTTCACTCTCCTTCACTTCACCTCCCTCTTTCCAACCCAAAAGTGTTCGCTTAGGTCGCTCTGGAGTAGATTCTTCTTTCTTGGCAAGTGCCTCTACGTTAACATCACTGTGCTTGCGCTTTTTACCCATTGTTTACACTGCTTACAGGCAGAGGAGGAAAGAAGAAGGATGATAGGGTTTTATAAAACCCTAATAAAAACCTGACATAAAGTAGTAGGCAGAGGGGACCCAAAAAACCCTTGATTTTGTATAATATAACGAGTAAGCACCCAAACTTTGATGAAAAAATTAAAAATTTTAAAGAAAATGATGTTATTTTTTATTTTAATTAAAAATAAAAAATCAGGTCAAGCTCGGCTATCCAAGTTTCATCAGGCTTGGGTTTAGGCTGGGGTCAGATGCCTTGGGGCCGATTGAACTTTGGAAACCCATTTCGAATTTGGTTTAAACGTTTGTAATTTAAACTTTATTTATTAGAAGGAAACTTCTAAAATTTAAATTATATTTTATTTATTGATTTTTTTATTTTTATATAATATTAATCTTTTTGTGACAAAAAAATGAAGTTACTTTCGAGGAAAAAAATTAAAATTAATATTAAAAAATGTTTAATGTAGAAATTGATAAAATAAAAAAATTAATATCTAAACTTTGGAATTAATATGGGAATCACTTTGGTTAATCAAGTTTGTATATTAAATTTTAAATTCATTAAATATGAAATAACTTCTAAAAAGTCTTAGGTCATGTTTGGCAATAAGCGGATTGCATTAGTTGTTAGCTAATTCTATCAGCAATTAACTGATAATAGATTAATATAGTTGATTTGATCAACAAATAATATTAGTTGTTTATTTAAAGATGTTTGATAAAATTAACCCATCATCATCATCATCGCACCCAATCTAAAGTCCTGTATACTAAAGAGGGGTCTGGGGGTTTGATAAAATTAACTATTTAATATTAATTGTTTATCTGTAAAATGACTTATAAAGACATTATTTAAAAATTGATTTGTATGGATATAAGTATTATATCTTCATGTTTCTTTAAATATTCTCATAAAAAATTAAATAGAACATAAGAAGTTGATACAATCATTTAAAGCAAAGGTATCCTATTGAGTGTTCCTCAATTCCTCGTTCATGCAATTCATTCGATCATTTCAGTTATCTTTATGTTTACTTTCAAAATTAAAGGAAAACGTATATAATCATATGACAATTCTTTCTATCTCAAATTTGATATTAATTCAACTTTGAAATTTTAAATTTAAATAATAAACTTACTGCCTCTCTCTCTCTATATATATATATATGTCTTTATCTTTATCTATAGCTCTATATGTCTTTTTTGTTATCTCTATCTTTATTTCTATTTCTTGGAGTAATTCGTAATAACTTTTGGATATAACAATTTTTTTAGTCCCTTAGCGTTGAAGGAAAATATGAGCGTTTTCAAAATCGGCGAATTAAGTTCAATCAGCCAACTCAATCGGTTGATTACCAAACATAATTTTCAACGGTTTAACATGGTCAAACAGCTAAAACCTTTTAGTCTACCAAAAACGGTTGATAAATTATTTACCGAACAAGGACCTAATATTTTAGATATAAATCTATCAAATTTTAAACTATTCTAGTAGAATCATGAACAAATAAATAAATTGTAAAGAAAATAAATGATTAGAGTTAGACTTAATCGAACCTGAATTGAAGGAGTAAAATATATTATGACAAGCAAACTTGAGATCATCAACAATAACAACAACTCATTTCATTAACACAAGTGATTTGGAGAAGAATAAACAATCTCTTTGTTAGTTAGAGTAAGAATGAGTGCTATGGGACTTCCCCAAATCGTGTATACATGCTGAAACATTGTTATTGTAGTAGTCCAATCCTTGGAACATACTACACCCTCAGGTGGCGAAGAGTCGACATTGAAGTGCTAAACCTTCCTGTTGATGTGAGCTCTTAAGAAAGATCAACCCATTATTCCTAGAATAATTTTTATTTGTTGAGCGACGACCCTTCCACTTAGCACCGTCAGATCACTAAGTCTCACTTTTGTCCCTGCTCGACAAGTAGGTCCTGCGAATGTAACTATATTCCAAGAAAAGCTTGAAAAGGATTACGAAGGTCATTCTTGTTCAGTTGAGCGTTAGTTCACGCAAAGCTTGTCAATCTATTACCGAAAAAGTTAAGAAATTTTTTTGCACCTTAGTAGAATTCATACTAAAATATTGTTGTCGTTGTTGTTGTTTGAAATGTAAATATTTTTCAAGAAAAGCTTGAAAAGGATTATGGAGGCCCAATGATGTTCATTTGATCGTCAGTTCATTGAAAGCTCATCAATCTATTGTCGAAAGATCTTTAGTTATTAAATTACATTTTATTTCGTAAATACAAAAAGGGTCTAATTTGGGAGGATTAGTGTGGCATGTATATACATTGGAGGTTGAATATGATTTCAAGAAAAAAAAGCTACTGATTGAAGTCCTTAATAAGGATGGCACTTTGGACTCGAGTCGGATCAAGTTTCGGGCCCAAAAGTCCAAATCCAAGCCCAAGCTTAAGCTCAACTTGGGGCTCAACAATATCTTTGCACAAGATGATGTCATTTTGCTTAAGTTGCTTTTTGCTCTCACTTTGTTTCTGAATTTTAAAAAAGTAAACGGTGTCGTTTTGTTAAACAAAGAAAAATTATGTCATTTTATACCTAGTTCCTTATAAAATAAAATAGGTCGTTTTATATTAGAATAATCATTCTCCCCCCTTTTTTTCTCAAACTTCACACTCTCTCACTCAAATTGTCAGTTGTTGGCATCACTCACTCCTTAATCGTAAGTCACCACTTCGTCGTCCCTTTGCCCTCCAACCGTGGCAGTCCTCACCTCGCAATCCCTTCACCTCATCGCCCCGTTGCCCCTCGTTCCTGCCATATTTTTTTGCTTCTTTTGATTCGTATTAATCATTTTATAGAATTAAATAGATCTTGATTTTCGGGAAATCAAAAATCACAAAAAAAATTTGTGATTATTCCGCTGCAGTCGGATCAGATCCGGTCCAAGTTTCCCATCAGCTATAAATGGAAAACATATAAAATGTTAAGAAAACAAGTAGAAGCCATGGATTGATATTTCAGATCAAGTCAATGTTAGAATTTTTTCCCCAAGTATCAGAACAAGCCACCCTATCCAAAACCCCTGTCCAAAATAGTTACTTAAGTGATCAATGTTTTCCTATTTATATTCACCAAAAGAGGTGGGAAATCGTGTACAATGTTCCTAGCATTTCAAATAAGTTAAAGGTACCTTATAGAGACATTTTTACTGAAACCCATTTCAAATTTGGTTTAAAAGTTTGTAATTTAAATTTATTTATTAGAAGTAAACTTCTGAATTTTAAATTATATTTTATTTATTGATTTTTATATAAAATTAAACTTTTTATGACAAACAAAAAAACTAATTTATTTTTGAGGAAAAAAATTCAAAACTAATATTAAAAAGTGTTTAATTTAGAAGCTGATAAAATTTAAAAATATTAATATCTAAACTTTGTCTAAAATTAGAATCCTATAAATTGCAATTCAAAATATATTTAATTTAATTTTAAAATTAATAAATATAAATTAATATGCCAAATCACTTTGGTTAATCAAGTTTGTATATTAAATTTTAGATTCAATAAATATGAAATAACTTTTTAAAAGTTAGGTCATGTTTGCAATAAGCGGATTGCATTAGCTGTTAGCTAATTATATCAACAATTAACTGATAACAGATTAATATAGTTGATTTGACCCAAGAATAACATTAGTTGTTTATTTAAAAATGTTTGATAAAATTAACTATTTAGTATTAATTATGTACCAGTAAAATGACTTACTTAAAAAATGATTTATATGAACATGAATATTATATTTTTAATATTTCTTTAAATATTCTTATAAGAATTTAAATAGAGCAAAACAAGTCAATACAATCATTTAAAGCAAAGGTATCCTATTGGGTATTCCTCAATCCCTCGTCCATTCAATTCACTCGATCATTTCAATTGTCTTTATATTTACTTTCAAAGTTAAAGAAAGTCATATATAATTAGATGACAACTCTTTCTTACTCATATTGATTCAACTTCAAAATTTTAAATAAAAAATATTAAATTTATCCGTTGAGCGACTGCCATTCTACTCGGCACCTCAATTCACTAAAGCCGACTTTTGTTTCTGCCCAACGGGTAGGTTTTGCAAATGTAACTATATTCCAAGAAAAGCTTTAAAAGGATAAAATTTACTGAGATCATTCTTGTTCAATTGAGCGTTAGTTCACGCAACGCTTGTCAATTTATTACCGAAAAAGTTAGATTATTGTGGCATGTATATACGTTGGAGGTTGAAGATGATTTCAAGAACAAAGCTACTTATTGAAGTCCTTAACAGGGGTGGCACTTGGACTCGAGCCGGATCAAGTCTCGGGCCCAAAAGCCCAAATCCAAGCTCAAGCTTAAGCTTAACCCGACGCCCAACAACATCTTTGCACAAGATGATATTGTTTTGCTTACGTTGCTTTCCTCTCTCACTTTTGTTTATAAGTTTTTAAAAAATAAACAGGGTCGTTTTATTTTAAAAGTAAAATTATTTTATTTTATGCTCTGATTTTTTACAAAATAAGATGAGTCATTTTACATTAGGATAATCATTCTCCCCCTTTTTTGTTCTCAAACTTCAACATCTCTCACTCTAAGCATCACTCACTCCTCAATTGTCAGTTACCCCTTCGCCGCACTGGCGCCACCCCTTTGCCCTCTAACCGTGGCAGCCTTCGCCTTGCAATTCCTTTCACCTCATTGCCTCGTTGCCCCTTTTCTCTGCCATATTATTTTTGCTTCACCACCACTCCACCAAAGTAAATTCTTTCGTCGTATTTTGGTTTTAGATCTTTTGATTAAAAATTAATTTTACGAAATGCTAGAAATTTTGAAATTATTGCTATTGAGGGTGTTTTCATGGACTTTCACGGGGATATACATGTCTATATATGTAATCGTATAAGTCACTATGTCTTACGCATCCCAAATCCTTTTCTTTCTTAACAGCCCAAGCCTGGCTCAACCACTGTCATCCCTAGTGCTTGAAGGTTGACGCAATGTTAAAAGGCAATAATAGAGTTAACAAACTGGTCCGATTCGAGTAGGTGTTTAAACTGAACTCAATTTTGAAAATGACAACTTACGATGATTGGTTTATACGAGAAAATGGTAATAAGAACGAGAATGAATATAGTGAGTAATGAAAATGGATATTATCATTATAATTATAATGGTTGGTTAAGAGAAAGGAATATATCATTAACAATGATTGATTTGTACAAAATAATGTAATTAATTAAATAAATATTATAATTAATTAATTAGAATATTTTTTAAAAATATTAATACTCTTAAATTTTAATTTTTAAAAATATTAATACTCTTAAATTTTAATTAAAATATAATGATAAAATACAAGTTGTACGAATAGACATGACATTTGTGTCCATACTCCTTACCTAACCTAGTCTAAAGTCAATGGGCTCTACTCGAGTTAACCAAGTTTTGAGCTAGGCTTGAGTTTTCATTTCTAGTTTCAAGTTTCTAAGTCGAGCTTAGACTCTACATTATGACTTGGCCGAAACTTAAATATGTCAAAGTGTAAATGACTTTGTTTTTAAAATGACATTAAATTAAAATTGAAAAAAAATTAATTAGCCTAAGCTCGAGCATAGTCAAGTTCGAACTTTAACTTCAAGTCACTAATTAAAGGCCAACTTGGTCCACGGTCATCTCATACATAAACTAATCAAATATTATTAATATTATACCCAATCTAACACAAATCTCAAACTTTATCCAAACTAATTACATTAGTTAGATTAATATTTTAAATTAATCATAATAAATTATTAATTTAAATCAATAATTAATTAATTAAGTTTGAGTTTAAGAGTTTAATTATATTCTAACATAAATAATATTTATTAGTCCATAAGTAATATTTATGTTGCCTGCGTTATTTTTCAAACAAAAATTTAAATGAGTTTTTTAAATTAAAAATCTAAATAAATAAGTAATTTTTTAAAAGCTAGAAGTTGGTATTTTTTACCAAAAATATGTTCTTTAATGTTTCTTGAATTGCAAGTAACTAAGAAGTTAATGATCTTCTTAGTTATGGCATTAAAATAAGTCTGATACAGATCATTAATTTCTTGGTTGCATATCTGAATGTCCAATCTTAGTGTCTTGGTGCGATAACCATTGCGTCACTGTCAGGCGACAACTGAATGTTCATTCCTAATTGTATTTAAGCGGGAGTGTTGGAGTATCTCATATTGACTAAACCTAAAAATGTTAAAGAGTTTATAAGTGGTAAATGACAATTATCCAAATGACTAATTCTAGTTATTTTGATCATGGTTGACCCAAGCCTAATTCTTTTTAATGATTCTACACTCTATCCGTATTAGTCCAATTTTTGACTCAAAATCAACTAAATTTCATACTTATAGTAGAGATGAAAGTCAAACCCGAACTTAATTTGGATTGAAATTTGATTAGATTTTTGGTAGGACTCAGCCTTTTTGTTTAAATTACAGGTTTGAGGCTGTCATAGACTTAATCTAACATGAATTGAAAGAGTAAAATATATTATTACAAACAAACTTGAGATCATCAACAATATCAACAACTCCTTTCACAGAAGGATTTGGATAAGTCTAATAATACACAGTCTTAATATAACCAATAGAAGGACTGTTTATAAGACTCATATATAATATGTATAATGTATGCACATTAATAAAATAATACTAATTACGCAAAGTTGAATTATTGAACACAAAAGGACATAAGTACTTAATCCTTCACAAACATAAACGTCAAAGTAAACTCATCTTTAATGCTAGTGTGTTTATGTATAATGCTAAATCACAAGTTTTTCTGTTCTTTTTCTGAAATCCTATGAAAAATAGTTTTGTAGTTATCTTAATA
>JAOQMR010000211.1:26529207-26540692 GCA_027563865.1 Erythroxylum pelleterianum | reverse complement strand
AGATGATTTACCGGGGCATCTTCTTACCAACAACTTTGGTACAAGAGAGGAGTCTGCAAATAATCTAGAGGCCCAGGGAGACTGGCTGGTAATAGGTTTATATTCATTGTGCATGTAGATAGTTTTGCATCATGCTTCTGGCTAATATGAATTTTATATTTCTGAAATCAGAAGTTAGTCTTTGATTACACTTTTCTTGGTGGTGGACAATTGGCTAAATCTTTTGGAAGTCAAGGTTTAACAACTTTGTATTACATGGCATAAAATTGACATTCCTGCAACTGGTTTTGAGTTAGGACCTATGCAATGTATATACATTTTTATGAATGATCTTATGAACTGTATTATTTCTTTGACATTAACGGACTGTTACTATATAAGCAAGTAACAATCATGGATAAAAAAATACACTTGGTATGTCTTCCAAGTCATTTATTTTTCTAGTCTTTGTTGTGAATATATTTTAAAAGGTTTGCGCTTTTGTCTGTCAAAGTGGCCCATGGAGCAGAGTTTGCGTTCAAACTCAGTCTATGAGCTCAACCCTAAGTGTGGTGAGCAAAAACTTGCTAGTGATGTATCAGTCGGCTCCTTTCAGTCTTCCTGCCGACAAGAAAATGATCATACTATACATAGTGACCTCCAGATGCAGTTTTCAGATGTGCAACATGTAAAACAACATTCATTGAATGGCCATTCGACAGAAGAAGGCCTGAAGAAGCTTGATAGTTTCAACCGATGGATGAGCAAAGAACTTGGAGATGTAAGTGAGCCAAAGATGTCAAGTTCTGTGGCTGATTGGGATACAATTGATACTGAAAATGCAGTGGATGATCCCACCATTTCCTCTCAAGCACATTTGGATGGCTATACGCTAGGTCCTTTCCTCTCTCAGGACCAGTACTTTAGCATTATTGATTTCTCGCCTAACTGGGTATATGTAGGATCAGAGACCAAGGTACTTTATTCCTATCTGTTATCCTTCAAAGCCAGATTGTGTAATATGCTTTCTGTGTTTCTTGACTGAGTACATGATGGATTGATTAGGAGCTCCAAGCTCATACTATTAATCCTCTCTTTACTTAACCTTTTCCATCATCTTCCTACAATATGTGCAGGTTCTGATCACAGGAAGATTCTTGAAGAGTCAAGAAGAAGCCAAAAATTGTAAATGGTCATGTATGTTTGGGGAAATTGAAGTTCCAGCAGAGGTCATTGCTGATGGTGTACTGTGTTGCCATGCTCCTTTTCACAAAGCTGGACTGGTCCCTTTCTACGTTACATGTTCAAATAGAGTGGCATGTAGCGAACTACATGAATTTGAGTATAGACTTGGTTCAACCCTAGGCACAGACGTTACTGATAACTTTTGTGGCAACACTGGCAAAATTCTTATGCGCTTTGAGAGATTATTATGTCTAAGCTCTGTCTGCCCGCCAAAGCATGACTCCAGCAACACAGACGAAATTTCCCTGTTAAGCAGTAAAATTAGTTCATTGCTGAAAGAGGATACAGATGAGTGGGACCAAATGTTAAAGATAACTACAGAAAAGGGATTTTCTGTGGAGGAACTACAAGAAAAGATTTTCCAAAAGCTACTCAAGGAGAAGTTACATGCTTGGCTCTTGCAAAAGGCATTTGAAGGAGGAAAGGGCCCTAGTGTGCTGGATAAGGATGGCCAAGGGGTATTACATTTTGCAGCTGTGCTTGGCTACGATTGGGCCCTTGAACCCACAATTATTGCTGGTGTAAATGTCAATTTCCGTGATGTAAATGGATGGACTGCACTTCATTGGGCTGCATCGTGTGGCAGGTGAATTGAACTTACTTTTTCATCCTATTTCGTATGCAATCAGGTTTGTCATTTTGTAATCCTTTTGTAGTCCATTGCACAAGACATTATACATTCAAGAAAGCTAGTGAACTTGGCAGTTCAGGATATAAAAACTTTTTGTGAATGTGAACTATATCCAAACGTTGGAATTAGAAACTGGAAAAGTCGCTAAAATATCATGAGATAACAAATCCTACCATAAAGAAGGGTAGACCTACCTGTTATCTTGATATCCTTGAATCACCATTTTCAACAGGGAATCTGTACTCTTATGCAGAGAGAAAGCAAAGCTTAATTCATCTGTTTCATTAATTTGCGTTTAGATTCATATATTCCCAAATATGTTTAAGCAACCATATAATATCTCTAGTCTGTTTCATGTGTTGACTGAAATCAATCTTCTTTAGTTAGTGATTATTTCTTAGAGAGCTTCATGTCAGTTGCCTAATGAAGACTTTTAATTGTACAAACTTTTGGTCTTTTGGCTTTGACATCAGAGAGCGCATCATTGCATCCCTTATTCATCTTGGTGCAGCTCCTGGAGCAATAACAGACCCAACTCCAAAATATCCTGAAGGCAGAACACCTGCTGATCTGGCTTCCACGAATGGGCACAAAGGAATTGCTGCATATCTTGCAGAATCTGCCTTGAGCGCTCATCTTTGTTCTTTGAACTTGGATAAACAGAATGGTGATACTGCAGATATCTTGAACGTGAAAGCAGTGAATAAACTTTCGCATTGCGATTCACCATGTAAAGCGTCCCTGGAAGACTCCTTAGCTGCTGTTCGTAATGCTACTCAAGCTGCTGCCCGTATTCATCAAGTCTTCAGGGTACAGTCCTTCCAAAGGAAACAGTTGAAAGAATATGGTGGTGACAAGCCTGGAGTGACAGATGAGCATGCTCTTTCACTTGTTACCATTAAGACAAAGAAAGCAGGACACCATGTTGAACCAGTGCATGCTGCTGCAACACGAATTCAGAATAAGTTCCGTAGTTGGAAGGGTAGAAAGGAGTTTTTAATCATCCGGCAACGGATTGTGAAAATTCAGGTGCCCTGCCATCATTACTTCTATCCACAAAATTAAAATGCTGGTCTCTTGTACAGCAATTCATACCTCAGCTTTTCTTCATGAAGTTCTTCATACATCACAATTCTGTTCTTGCATTCTAATCTTTGCTTTCTTCTTGAAAGGCCCTTGTAAGAGGTCACCAGGTCAGGAAAAACTATAAAAAGATAATCTGGTCTGTAGGAATTGTGGAGAAGGTTATCTTGCGTTGGAGAAGAAAACGAAGTGGTTTGCGAGGATTTAAATCAGAAACACTTACCTCTGAGGACTCTAGTAAAAGCGACACGCTTTCAAAGGAGGATGACTATGATTTCCTCAAAGAAGGCAGAAAGCGGTCGGAGGAACGATCAAAAGTAGCTCTTTCGCGTGTGAAATCCATGCTCCAGTATCCAGAGGCAAGAGAACAATACAGCAGGCTGCGAAATGTCATTACTCAGACCCAGGAGGCCAAGGTAACTGTATACTACCTTAGTTTTCTTTCTTTCTCATTACTGGTTGTTACAGAGACAAGAAGTTATGGCTTCCTACTTACTATAAAAGCTCTTGGGTTTGGATTCATTGTCCTTTTCTTTGCAAAACCTTCTAGTGTTTTCATCTTATGATATTCTTAAAGCTAAGCAGCTTGCCATCAGGGGATTCCACGGCAAGATTAGTTCTGAATTCTCCTATGTCCCTGCTTGTATCAGAGTATAAGATCAAAATCAACCATGTGACCTATTTATGTGAACTTGCAAATTAGAACCTTGAAACTATGATGAAATGATTTGAAAGCTTTTGAGGCCTGAATCCACTACACTGGCATGATTAAGTTGAGATATGCCATTTTCTGTGCTGGGAATGCAATTTGAATAATACCCACTTTGCTGTACTAACTTCAGTTCAATGTGATTGTTGTACTTATCAGTTTCCTTCATAACGACCTTTCAGGCATTGTTGTACTTATTAGTTTTCTTCATAACAACCTTTCAGGCTGCATCTGAGGGAGTTTATGACAATGGAATGATGGCAGACTTGGATGACATGATCGACCTCGAGACATTATTGGATGTAGATACTTTCATGTCTACAAGTTGATTGAACCTATAGGTGAGAGCCTGAGGGCAGGCTCCTGTAAAGTTTATCTGATGTAGTTTGAGAACTTCAGGGATTACAATTGCTTCATTTAAAAAGTTGCTGTTATTCATACAACTAAATCAAATTGTAGGACACTTTAAATTCTTGGAAGAAACATAGAGTCGATCATAATCTAGGTAGAACCAGAATACGATAAGTACTTGGAATCAATCTTCAGGCTCCTAGTACTCAGGAAGTTGATGATCCTTTCCACTCGGACTCAACAAAACCATTGGTATTAAACTGGAAGATGAACTAATCTAATCCACTCGGAAATTCTTGAAACCTCTCAGAACTGAATTTTGCAAAAGCAAATACTAGTGAATTAAACTTAGATTGCTATACTCCCTTCTATTCCTGGAGCTTCCAACGGGTAAGTTGAAACTCTGCAAAGTCATGCCAGTGTACAATGTTACTGCAAAGTCGATGGCAGTAACACTATATTAAATTAGGATTAAACAAATTCCAATAACAATTTGATCTATCACAAACACCTACAACCTAGGTAACTAATCTGATGATAAAACTTTGAGTAATTCCAATTGCATTGCATGTGCCATGCCAGTTTAAGAATTCTACAGAAAACAGGAGTACAAAACTATCCGGTGAAGTTATCCCACACCATTTACGCGGCTATTTTTACCTTTTATTATGAAACAAAGCAAAAAGGGCAACGTGTTTCCACCATCCACTGTACATGGAAACAACCAAGTATACATTTTTCACAACCCATACCTAAAACATGGATATCAGACAGCTCTTCCCACTGGTTGAAGGACACGGGGAAGAGAAACCAACCACAGAAGGCAATGAAAGATGTGTCCAATCTGAATGATTAAAACACCTAATCAACAAAACCAGTCCTCTTCTCAACTCTTGTTACTAGCACCAAGGCTCTCATAGAACAAAATATAACCATGATCTGTGTTATTAGAAAACTCCTGTGCTGACCCAAAAAATGTCTGAACTGCAGACTCATCAATCATCTCCACATTTTCGTCATCAAAAAATAACCAGTGATTATGGCTTTTCACCAGGCTGACATAGTGCCCATGATTTGGTCCACTACCAACATGAACAACTACTGCAAATAGTGAGTACTCAATGTCCGCATCCTCCATAGTGTTGCTCAGTTTCAGCTCTAGTGGGAAGACAACTCTGTAAGAG
This sequence comes from Erythroxylum pelleterianum, assembly GCA_027563865.1. Taxonomy (NCBI): domain Eukaryota; kingdom Viridiplantae; phylum Streptophyta; class Magnoliopsida; order Malpighiales; family Erythroxylaceae; genus Erythroxylum; species Erythroxylum pelleterianum. Next base: position 26,535,510 of record JAOQMR010000211.1, on the reverse strand, counting down.
AGTTTCTTATATCGACCCAACTGCTCCATGTACTTGAACCTCTTCAGATGGATCACCAAGATGTGAGGAGGTTTCTTTATCTTCATTCTTTTCTGTGCTTCTTGCAAACTGGATGTAGCAAAAATATCAAACATTTTAATAACTACAAGAGCATGTAAATATAATCATCCAAAAGATTCGACACTCTAAGATTGCCAAAATCAGTATAAATAATGGAGACTAATAGTTATATAAGCACTAAAAGCAAATGGAACTACCATGAAAAGTTGAATATGTCTAATGCCAGGCCAAAAAGTCTTTTGATTGCTCTATTTATGGAAAGAAACCTTTGATTAACTTAGATTCCAACCAGTACAATTTACTTTGGTTAAAGAGCACATGGCAGATCACAGAACTAACAGTAATGGCATAAGTAATAGATCAAACTGTTTTATATTACTGTATCAAGACCACTCTCAAGTAATTCCCAAGTCATATGCTTTTCAATCATTCCCATCTTTGGTCCTTATATAAAAGGACAAGCATTCATGTATCGGGAATGCAGCTTCAACAATGCCATGCTTAACTAGGCTGTACTGTGCAAAACTTACAAAACCCAAGCATAACAAAACCATTGCAGACAAGGTGATTATCAATAACACAAGTTACCCACAAGAGCGTTGGCAAAAACTACCCACCTGCAGCACTTGTCACAGAAGAATTTATCCTCTGCATTCAAAGTCTCTGTGGAACTAAAATTTTTCAAGCAGCTTGTTATTGAGCTGTTCTGCTCAATATCGAGGCTCAGGTCAAAAAAGATTTCATCCCTGGCAGTCACAGTTTCACACTGCAAACACCTTGTCTCATTGGTAAGTATTCCCTGATCCAATAGGTGTGAGATTAATGAGAATCAAGAAACACATAATATGGGAGAAATAAAAAATCATCCAGCAACACATATGTGAGGAAGTCATAGTCTGCTATTGCTTAGACACAATATATAGCTCATCAATAAAGAAGACACAAAATAAAGCACTCACCTGAAAATTTTTGTGTACCCAAGTAACTAATGGCTCTTTTGTAAAACCATTTGCCTGGGCAGTTTTTGGCCCATTTACAGCCTTTTCAGATGGCGATGAAGTTTCTGGGTCACTTTTTGCAGCATTTGCTTCTTTCTCCAATATGTCAACAAGTTCATTCAACAAGAAGTTCAAAAATTCATGAGCATCCTGCATTAAGAAGTATATATATGAATAATATATATAGTATATTGCTCAAGAAGGCTTTTGTAAAGTAGTAATACAGTGGATATTCAACTGACAGCAACTCCTGAACTCATTTAATAAGTTAAGAATAGGGTATATACCTGATGCATATAACTACGGAAAAGCTCATTTTGTTTTTTCAATCTTTGTACAAAACGCTTAGGTGCAATAACACCTGTTTTCTTTTTCTGCGAACTTATCTACAAACAAGAGAAACAATAGTTATTACAGCACCATAGCTCGGTAATGAACAATATATGTACTGCAACATATAAGACTTTTCTTGCTTCTCCCTTCTGTAATTCAACAATGTAATGTTATACATGACATAAAACCAAAGTTGTTCAACCAATAGTCAGTCAGGTGTAATCACGTGATATTAGAAGTATTGTCAATAACTGCATAAGATAAAGATTTAGGAAATGAAAAGGTCAAACACTCCAGACAGACTCATTTCATTTGTTGATCTAAAGCAATAATGACCATCCCATATAATGATCCAATAACAGAGGAAAACTTTTAATGGACAGTAGATAAGATAATACAGTCTTTTCTAATGCAATTAAGACATAATGAAAATTAAGAAAAGAGAACAAAAGAAAAAGTTCCCCTGGAAATATTACATTTCATTCACCTAAGAGGGAGTTACTGAAGAAAATGTTAATAACACCATGTACTGCAAAGCACATCAGATGGGATGACTAGCTCAATTTACAAGTATGACAAAATGAGCGGTTAAGAAAGATTTATAGTTGGAAAATATGTTAAGATGAGAGTGCTCCCTCTTAGCGTCTTTTCCTTGTTTAATAATAACCACACTTCATCGCCGAGCATTGAATTTTCTAGTATATTTTAGAGTACAAGATTCAGATAATCATGTTGCCAAAAAAATAAGAAACCATCTAGTCAAAGAATGTAGACAATCCAAAGGGAGAAAATTGGGATCAATTGAAGAGATAAATAGCATGAACCCATCATAAATCTTCATACAAAAAACCCAAAGTAAGATCAATACACAACACTCTAGAACTCTTACCTGCGTAAATAGATCTGCCAAGCATGTCAAGAGATTCTCTTCAGCATCCGCAATATTTTTGTTAGTTGCATAATAATCTAGTAACTGCTCGCGAAATGGTACACAAAAATAAAGTGCCTACAGTGAACAACAATTCAAGTCATCAAACAGTCTTGCAGAAAGAGCAGGAAATATTCTCCATATGGCCAAAGGAAAACACCTTAGCATTCACAGAAACCAAAAAAATATATCCAAAATTCCAAATACTGTTTTCTCCTAAACCTAACACAGTAAAGGAAGAAAATTCAATAGGAAACTCATTCAAGGCAGCAAAATAACACTACTATGCCTTAATTAGGGAAATGAATAATCCCTCAAAATACATTAAAAAGATAGAGAGAAACCAATCCTGAACACAATGATCTCTCCTAACACCGAAGTCCAATAGAATTCGATAAACATACCCGACAGATAAAACATAAGTTTAAAAGTTGGAACTTTTAACAGTAAGACCACTCGATAAACTTCCAAATTAGATGCATAATCGAAAACCCAGATTAAACCAAGTTGATAACACGTAAAATCAAAGTTAATGACGAAGAATGACAAAACAAAATGCATGAAAACAAAATTGGGCAATTAAAGAGATAGATAGATATAGGAGAAGGGAAGAGACAAAAACCTGCAAGACGCTGTTACAATAACAAGTATTGCCAAAGTTCTCGAGGCCAAAGTAACGCTCCCCTTCGGGGAATTGGTCGCCGAGAGCTTTCTCGAGTTTGGAGCCCGTCGCACCCATCACCACATCCAACGATACTGCTTGTTGACCTTCAGATCTCTTCTTCTTCTTCTTCCCTATCCCTATTTTCGTACTCAATTTCAATTCAACCCTCAGCGATTCCCATTTAATGACCACTTTCTCGCTTATCCTGTTCTTCAAATCTATGATGTTTCTTAGGAAATGATGATTGTTTTGAGGAAGAGGGTTTGCTTCTTTTGGTTGTTTTTGTTTCGTTTTTGACTGAACAAAGGAAACAATGAAGGGGAAATTTTATATATTCTACAAATGCTTCTTTCTTTCATATATACTAAATATGTGGACCGAATTTTCTGTCCAATATTATAATTTTTTATTCTGACCCATAAATCTTAGTCAATTATTTATGTGAGACCCATATTTACGTATGCGACACGTTCATTTATGTGACATCCACGTGAGACCCACATAAATGAATGACTGAAATTAATAGGACATAATAAAACATCATAATATTAGACAGAGGATTTGAACTCCTAAATATGTCCCTCGAATACTTCAAATATTGTTAGGGATTATAATAACTCGAGTTTGGACCGAGTGTGATGATAATGAATAATTCAAGTTCGGATTTATATATATTAAATATATCCTTCAAATATTTCAAATAATTGCAATTTTTTTTTCTATTTTATCAAAATATTAGTAAAAATGACAATAAATTAAATTAATTTTAACTTATGTTTATTTTAGATTTTAATTAAGTCTTTTTAATTTATTAAATTTAAGGTTGATATTATAATAATATTATTTTATCAAATTAGAAATTTGCATTTAATTTTAATTTAAAATCTAATTAACTCGAGTCTATTATATCATTTTTAGATATTTGTCGATATACAACACATGGTGAGTAATTTAAATTATGCAATTTTCATTATTAAAATTTCAATTAATTTAAACTTAATTGATTTATTTTGAACCGAATTGAATCAAATTTACATTTCCTAAATACTAACTAATATATGAGTTACAATAAGAATATGAACATAAAAAGTACTGACTTAATTTTATAACCCTAACTTTTAAAGTAACCTGAAGTCCAAAAAAAAAAACTTTTAAAGTAATCTTATAATTAGTATTAATAATAGTTAGATTCGAACTGAATTTAAGTTAATTAAATTTATTTCTTGTTAATTTTAAATTAAATAATTTAAATTTAATTAAATTATTATGATGGCCATAACTATATAAAAAGCTTAAACTTAATTAAATTTAATATTTGAACTTAGGTCCATATTAATCTATCATTTTTGTTAATAACTTTTTATTACAAATTAGAGATAATAAAGTAAATTAGCAGAACATTTTTTTAAATTGAAATGCAAATGAGAATTAGTTTAAGTTAAAATAGAAAATTTGCTTACACTTATTATAACAATAAAATTTTAAGAATTTACTTAATGGGCTTTTAAAGAATAATAAGTGCAACTTTAATAAGAAAAAAGTTAAATGATGAACTAAAAATGCTTTGAATTCGGATGGGGCCGTCCAGCACGGGAGTACTCTGGCCTCTGCTCGGGGCTTGATAAGAGATTGTTAGGGCCACTGGTGTGGTGGTTTTCGGCAGAATTTGGGACGGGGATCCCCACTAACAGTCGAGCTCTGGGGCGTCTTCTCTAGATTGCAGTTGGCCTGGGACATGGACTATCGGCAAATTGTTGTCGAAACTGATTCGCTCGAGGTTATTAATATTCTCTTGTCGTCTTTTCCTGCTCTAACTGAGGATTCCTTTTTGGTTGTAGGTATCCATCGGCTTCTTGACTAGCCTTGGGAGGTTCATTTTCAGCACATCTATCGTGAAGGGAACTAATGTGCGGATAGCTTGGCCGCTGTAGCATCCCTTATGGGACCCGGGCTCCATTTACTCAGCACTCCTCCGCTAGGTATCTTGGAGTTGCTACATCGTGATGAGCAAGGAACGCTGTATTCTCGAGCTTTGTATTAGCTAGTGTGTTTTTCCTTGTAAAAAAAATGCTTTTATAACTGTGGTGAACAAATTTAGATCTTAATCCAGCCAGAGGTTAACTCGTCTCAACTCGACCTTTTCTATTTAATAAAAAATAGAAGACGATGTTTTTTTTAATAATTGTTAAACCTCGAGCAGGTCAGGATTGGGTAATTCGAACCGAACTTGAGACCTGATCAACTCATACTTAGCCCATTGAACTGAGTTAAACCAAAAGTATCTCTTTGTATATATATATATATAATTTTACTAAAAAAATCAGAGTAATTTTATTTATTTTAAGTTTAGAGATTAACGTGTTTTTTTAACAAAGGAACCCGCAGTTATTATCCTTTGGATGCGTACTGAGTAAATTTTCGCATTAATGCAATAGCTTGCAAATCACGCCAATTGGGTGCTCCGTACTAGACAAGCCCTGTATGATAGGGTCAATCGAAAGAGTGTAAATAGGAAAATTTAAACATAAAACCTTTTGACCCCATATCTCCACTCCACCAATTCGATCACCCCGTGCTCGACAGGTTAATGTTCCATAACGTATTAGAACAAATAACATTTTTAGTACTATCTTAAAATATTAAAGAAATAATTGACGTAATACGAATTTAGAATTATTGTTATAAATATCGTATTATATTAATTAAAATTCATTGTACCAAAATAATTTAAAGTTAATATAAAATTATTTAATTGATATTAGTTCATATTTAAATACGAGTTTAAATATATAAATTAAATAATTAAATTTTATATATTTAAATTAAGAAATTACAAATTTAAATATCAAGTTGATTTTTTAAACTAAGAAAATAGCTATTATATTTAAAAATAAAAATTTAATATCATTTTAATAAATAAATAACTATATTAAATCTTAAAATATTCATAATTTCAGTTCTAATATAAATTTTTTATATAAGTTGTTTTATAATTTTAAAAATTATTTAAAATGGTATTAATTAATACTAATATTGTATCGGCACGAAATATTTGATATTTAATTTAATCCCTTAAAAAAATACTATAATAACAATAAAAACAACAAGAAAAAAGGAGTCAGGTCTTTATCCACTCCGTTGAAACTCTCATGGAGCAATTCAGTGAATAACAAACTACACACAGATAGCGACAGATCATGTTTAGTCTTTCGACGGTGAGCATACCTCCGAATCATGCGTTCCGAATCTGCAAATCCAGCTTCTCCGGCATCCAAATCCGTCACAAATGCCCACTGCCAGTTCTCCAACAAATGGAAACG
>JAOQMR010000211.1:26517350-26529107 GCA_027563865.1 Erythroxylum pelleterianum | reverse complement strand
AAAGAATTCAAAGAAAATAATTAATTGACATAATCTTACAATTATTAAAATGGTATTTGGATATTGGGTAAATAATTGATTGAGTCTAATAATAATTCGGTTGTGGTCCTGCGGAAAAGCCGAACAAGAACTTTTGTAATTGTAATTATTCTATATTTCTAAATAGTCTTTAATTTAATTGGATTCAAATCTCTTGAATATCAACCTGTATATATCCTAAAATTAGTCCATCCCATAATCCTTGCATTTTCAAAATCTAATTTTCTTATTATTCCATTTTTATCTCATTTATAGTATTTTGGCATTAACTTTTGAATAGGTGTGAAAGTTTTTTAATTCATCTTAATGAAAAAAGTTAGTCAGCTTGTGCATTCTAATTCAAGATATTTATTAAAGGCAAGAATATATAAAGATATGTCAATATCAATAATCATATTCCTAAAAAAACAACAATAAAGATGAAAGTGAAGTTAAGAATGTTTAAGTCATGACTTGAATTTTTGGATTCGTTGAGTCATCATCTTAAATCTTTGAAAAGTACTTCGATTTTAAATTTAGCATGAATTTACTACTTTTCAATAAGAAAGTCTATTTATTTCTAAATTTTACTCTAGTTTCATGAATCTTTATTTCTTTAGACTTAATATAAAGAGTAAAAAAAACATTATTTATGTTGCATTGCGTCATGAAGGACTTAGCATTGACACTACTAATTTTGTTGATGAAACTACTAAAGGTAAGTCATGATATGAAGTGCCAAATGAAAACATTACTTGAAGAATATCAATAAGAAAAAAAGGAGGGAAATGTTAATTTTTGAAATTGATAATGGAAGTTTGTATTTTGGTTTCCATGGTGATTGTGTAAATGTTGAAGGTGGTATGGTAGTGGTGGTAGTGGTACTGGAAATGTTCCATTTTAGGCCCTTAAAGAAATACTAGACTTGATGTGAGGAAGAAAAGAAGGTAGATTAGTTTTTTTGTACCACGAACAACTCTTGGAGCCCAATTTTCAATTCATAGTGCAATGCAATCAAAAGATGCAACTCATAATGTTAACATAGTAATAGCTAGATGGTCAAAAGGCCAACTTTTAGTCAATAAACAATAAGTCATTCACCAAATATGTCAATAATTTTTTAAGATGGTCAAAAAGTTAACTTTTAGTCAATAAACTAAAAAAATAGTCGATAAGTTGTTTGCCAAACACCTCCTTATTTTTAAAATATCTTTTGGATTTAAATTTTCAAAAGTAGATATGACTTTGAACGACGATTCCTAGATTAATCTGAGGGTATGCTTGTTTGGGGGTAATAGAGAAAAATGTATGGGAATAGAATGAAAACTTGTGTTTGGCATCAAACTATTATTGAAGGGGTAACATTTTCATTACCCAACTCTCGACAATCCTCCATTCTCCTACTAATTCAGAGGTATGAGAATCATTGAATTATTTCCCTGGTACAAGAGCTTTATGCATATCTTTAATTGGACCATTCATTGAGGATGAATGGACTTATTATTATTAAATTTACAATTTCTCATAGTAATTTAAACAATCATAATAAATTATAGACTTACCAAATAATATTAATTTAAGAGTAACAAATACAAATAGAATTTTTTAAAAATCTACAATTTTTGAAATTGTGAAAAAATACTACAAAACATTATGTCATTATAAATAGGGTGTATAAAATATAATTAACTAAATTATATTTAAAATTTGATATAAAACAAAATTTTAATAATTTTTTATTTTTCAAAATTTTTAATAAACCAATCACAATTAAAAGTAATGGCAATCATTATTTTATCTTAATCGACCATCATAATTATAATAATTATATCTATTCTTATTCGTGTTCATTCCAATTACCATTTTCTTTATTTTCTTTATTTACTATTAAGTGTCCCGTGAATGCTTCCAGAACTACTAGCGCGTTGTCCAAAAGCCAGATGTGACTATATGCGTAGAATGCACTGAAAAAGTTAGCTTGGAGCTTATATAATTGGACCATCTGGGTGGGAGCGCAAAACAGTTCCGAGTTGATTGACCCATGACCATGACTAGACTGTAAGACGTGAATGTGAACGGTAAAAAGTAAAAACTGAGAAAACTAGTTCTCTTTCTTTAATCATTAAATATCTTACAAGTAATTGAAAGGAAGAGCCTCAACCTCAAAGAAGGAACTGAAAAGACGCAGATGTTCATAATAACCTAACAGTCATAGGATGACTTTCTCCTGGTTGAGGCATTCAGGACCCTAGGTAGCTTTAGAGCACTTATTCCCATTCATTCACTACAGTCTACCAGTCCCACCTCTAAAGTCTAATTTACTTTCTTTATTAATATTATTGTTTTTTCCTAAAAAAATCTGTTCTAGATTCGATTTTGTTTCCATTTTAACCCAGCAATCAGTGGACGCTTAGCTCTGACCTCTTTAAAGCCCAACCCATGAATCTTGAAGCAAAGTCCTTTTACAGTTTCATTATGATAAAAGTCTGACTGACTCGAATTTTGCTCATTCTACACTTGTTTTATTGAATTTAAGTCTAATCGAATAGGCGGATTTTACTAATCCTAATTCCTAACAGAGAGTTGGTTTGTGAGAAGTAAATAATTGATTATATTTTTTTATTAATTTAAAAAAGAAGCCCAATTTTTAAATACAGACGACAATTTTAATGGCTACTTCTATTATTGGGTCACTGGTGATAAAAGAACAAAGCAAAAGGAAACGCTTCAAAAAAGAACAATATATCTAAGTTGGGTGTATTATTAGAATCATTTATTTTTATTTTTATTTTATATAGTTTCAATTTTTAATAAAATTAAAACCTATTTAATTTTTCATATTGAAATAATAACGCTTTTAATAATAATAATATACTAAATAAAATTAGAAATAAATTTATTGTAATATATTATATATTATTTATTGATATATTTTAATAATAAATTTATTATATTTTCATTAAAATAAAATTTTACTTGTAGTCTAATATTAACTTTTGAAATACATATTTAAAATAAATTATTTACTTTTGGAAATATTTTATTCAAAAATACATATTTTGATATTTATTTATTTTAAGATATTTTAAAATTTTAAATATATTTATTTATCAATTATATTTTATTTAAAAATTAAAATTTTAAATTTATTATAAATAACAAAGTATGTTGAATAATTAAATTACATTAGCTGTAATTGTTATGAGAAATTAATAATAAATTTATATTATAAAAAAATAAAATGAATTTGTATGTTTTCATATGTTACTAAAGTAAGAAGAAACTAAAATTAAAATCAAAAAATTGAAAATTCAATAAAAATGACTGATTTTACAAATAAAAAAATTAAAAACACATGTGAAACCAAGTCAGCCCTTCGTTAGCAACTATATTCTTACAAGAAATCCATTACCATGTGAAACAAATAAGAAGACACATCCTCCTTTTAACATGTTCGAAATGTATTTAATGATAAACTATGACCAAATAAGAAAAGTACAAAATATATTTTTAACTTTCATAATTAAGATCTACCATACAACTCGACACCACCAAAAAAGTCAACAAAAATTTTGAGTATTTTAAATAGAAATAAAATAATAGGACGATAGTAGTATCCATCCATTTATCATATTCCAAGTAAAATGGATGAATTGAAGAACTTATTCGTACTTATGATTTTAAAATAAAATAATACCTCATTAAACTACACCAATTGATTAATGATAACAATTCACTTTGGTTCGGCCAGATTCCGTCGAGGCTGAAGGTTGCAACTTGGATCCATAATCTCGGATAACCTCTGCCGTAGAATACCTGCAAAACAATAAGGCTGGCCGGGGGTTGACTGCCGGCAGGCCCCTCCGACGCTCAAGTTAGTCTTTCGTAAGGGTTTTTTCACTGACAAAAATAGAGAAAGTTAGGGTTGTAATCTCATCCTTGTATCGAGGCCAGATCGTATCTTATATATGAGATTTAGACTAGGTTTAGGTCTTTACGTGTGCATGGAAAGTTATTACCTGTTAATGGGTCGTGTATGTTTGGGCCTAGGGATCGGGCCTTATACAGCCGGCCCAACCATAAGCCCCCTACTCCTCGAGTCTGATCATAGAGAAGCGTCGTTGGAGTACGTAAAAATTGCACGGCCCATTCGGGCGAGGGATTGTTATGGGTCAGATCGATCAGACATTGCCACTTTGTGTGCGACAGCTCGGGGGGACAATTGACCGATCGGACACAAGGTGGGATCGGCCGACCGTGAGCGACCGATCGTTCGAGGTAGGATAGAAGTATCGGTCGGCGTGTGCCATGGCTGGGCGATCGACTAGCTCGCACTAAGGTATGCGACCGATCGAGTGCTGATCTCTAGTTGCAACCCTAGATCTAATCATTACTCGACGATTCGTATCTTTTGAGCGCCGCTCAGAATTTGATACGATGAACCTTTCTAATTACCGCGTAGCTGTCTTGCACTGTCACACGTTGTCATAGGGGTCTTTTCAATTGTCATGCCGCCTCAATCCTTTAACCTTAATTTGCCGTAGCTCACATTCCGCCACGTGTGCACTTTTGGTTGGTACTCCTATTCAGTTTTCAGCGCTATAAATATCGAGCTTGGTAAATCAAGGATTTCTGTCACGCATACCTGGTTAGTTGAAGCCTTATCTTTAATCGGTCGCAAAAATCTTTGAATCTGTTGTTATCAAACTGCCGACCATTGTCTGTAATCAGCACCATAGGCATCCCAAAGCGACTTAATATGTTTCTACTTACGAAGTTTTCCATCTTCTGCTCTGTAATTGTTGCCAACGCTTCTGCTTCTACCCACTTGGTGAAGTATTCAACCGCTACTACCAAAAACTTCTTCTGCCCGGGACTAAGAGGGAAAGGTCCTAGTATATCCATTCCCCACTGAGCAAAAGGGATAGGATGGCTCACGATTTTCATCTGCTCGGTTGGCTGATGAGACAGGTTACTGTTCCTCTGGCAAGCCTCACATCGTTTAACTTTCTCTTGGCAGTCTTTCTTCATCATCGGCCAGTAATAACCTTGCCTAATCAACCTGTGAGCCAACATTTTGCCTCCCAGATGATTTCCACACATTCCTTCGTGAACTTCAGCCATTGCCTGCTCCGCTTCCTTTTTGTTCAAACAACGTAGTAGTGGCCAGTCATACGATTGCTTGTAAAGGGTGTCATTAACGACCGTATATTCGGCCACCTTTATCCTTAATTTCTTAGCCTCCAAGGTGTCTTCCGGCTGCGTTCCCTCGAGGAGGTATTGTCTGATTGGTTCCATCCAACCCGATCGCTCGGCATCTACTTCAAGGACCTCACTGGCTCGCTGGATGCTAGGCCGATCCAGCTGTTCGACCAAGATGTTATTCTTTGCATCTCGATCGGAAGCCATTTTGGAGAGTGCGTCTGCTCGAGCGTTCTACATCCTCTCTATCCTGCTGACCGAGTACTCTTCAAAATTATCGAATTCTCGCTTCACCAATTCCAAATATTTGATCATATTATCTCCCTTGGCCTCATACTGCCCCGTGACTTGTTCGGCCACTACCTGGCTATCACTGTACACTTTCAAGTGTTTCACCCCCATCTCTCTAGCCAATTGAAGACCAACTATTAAAGCTTCGTATTCTGCCTCGTTATTGGATGCCTTAAACTCTAAGCGGAGAGCATACTCCACCTTCTCTTCTTGGTGTGGACTGATTAAGACCACTCCTGCTCTGCATCCCCCCTCATTGGACGACCCATCAACGAATAAACTCCATGCAGGGCGGTGTTCATCCTGCGAGATAGGCTGACTCATTTCTGCTATAAAGTCCGCCAATGCTTGGGCCTTGATTGTGGTTCGCGGTTTATAGTGTGTATCGAACTCTCCCAGCTCTACCACCCACTTTACTAACCGCCCGGAGGTTTCTGGTTTCTGGAGGCATTGTCGGAGAGGTTGGTCGGTCCATACTTCAATCGAGTGACTCTGGAAGTAGGGCCTGAGTTTTCGTGCTGCAGTTACCAACGATAAGGCCAGCTTCTCCATGGGTGAATATCGCGCTTCTGGCTCATTCAGCACCTTACTGACATAATAGATCGGGAATTGCTCTTTGCCATTTTCCCGAACGAGAACAGCGCTGATCGCCCCCTCTGTCACCGCCAGATATACTATCAAATTTTCCCCGTCAATAGGGCTTTGCAAGACGGGCGGACTAGTCAGATATTTCTTTAAATGCTGAAATGCTCGCTCGCACTCGTCTGGCCATTGGAACTGGGTCACATCCGCTTTCCTTAACATTTTGGAAAACGGGAGGCATTTGTCCCCCATCCTAGAGACAAATCTGCTCAAAGAGACTATCCGTCCAGTCAATATCTGGACGTCTTTCAAACATCGAGGCGAGGGCATCTGAATGAGGGTCTCGATCTTCTCTGGGTTTGCTTTGATTCCCCGCTGAGTAATCGTGAATCCCAAAAATTTGCCGGAAGCCACACCAAAGACGCATTTCTCCGGATTCAGCTTCATCTGAAATTTATTAAGGGTTTGGAAGACTTCCTGGAGGTTTTCTACATGCTCGGCAGCTGTCTTGCTTTTTACTACCATGTCATCTACGTAAGCCTCGACTGTTTTACCGATCTGCTTCTTAAAGACCTCCATTACGAGCCGTTGGTAAGTGGCCCCTGCATTCTTCAATCCGAACGGCATCACCTGGTAGCAGTACGTGCCCTGGTCAGTTATGAAAGCTATTTTTTCTTCGTCTTCAAGGCTCATTTTTATTTGATGATAGCCAGAGAAAGCATCCAGGAAGCTGAGGAGCTCATGCCCTGATGTAGAGTCTACCAGCTGGTCGATTTTGGGCAGAGGGAAGCTATCCTTTGGCCATGCTTTATTTAAGTCGGTAAAATCGATGCACATTATCCACTTGTTATTTTTCTTCTTTACGAGTACCACATTAGCCAACCACTCGGGGTATTTAACTTCCCGAATGAATCCAGCATCAAGCAGTTTCTTTATTTCTTTCTCGATCACCTCCTGTCTCTCCTTGCTCTGCCACCACTTCTTTTGCCTGACTGGCTTGCATTCCGTTCGAATAACAAGAGCATGCGAAGCCACTGATCGAGAAATTCCAGGCATATCGCTCGGTACCCAGGCGAAGACTGATAGATTTTCTATCAAGCAGTTAGTGATTTCTTTAGTGAGGTCTTTGTCGAGTTCGGAACCCAAATTTGTGAACTTGGATCTGTCTCCCTGATCCAACATGACCCGCTGTGTCTCTTCAACAGGATTCATCCTTTCCGTCTCTTCCTCGGCTCTCACATCAAGAGAACTCGTCAAGACGACCGCTCTATCAAGTGTCTTTGTCTATGCCAAGTAGCACTCCCTGGCGATTCCTTGCTGACCCCTGACTTTGCCGATGCCATGTGGAGTTGGGAACTTCATTACTTGGTAGTAGGTCGACACGACTGCTCTGAGGGCGTTTTGAGTGGCTCTTCCAACTATTGCATTATAAGCTCCTCCAAATTTCACCACCAAGAATTCAACATCCCTCTCTATCTGACATGGCTTTTGTCCGAATCTTACCTTCAGAAAGACGTGGGCGAACGGGTAGGCTGATGCTCCGATTACTCCTTTAATGGGTCCCTCTATTGGCAATAGCCGATCTTCTGGTATCTCCATCTGTTTGAAGGCTTCATAATATAGTAGATCAACCGAGCTACCTGTATCGATCATCACCCGTTTTACTTCGTTTCCATCTATGTTCAGATCAACGACTAGCGCGTCATCGTGAGGACAGCTAACACCGTCCAAATCAGATTCGTCGAATGATATCACGTCGTCGCTCTTCTTCTTTTTCTTGGCCGACAAATCTTCACCAACTTGCCTGGTATATCTCTTTCTTCCCTTGGCGGTCGATCCCCCTGCTGCATTACCCCCGAAAATCATGTTGATGACCCTGACCGGTCGGTCATCCTGTTGTTCGGCATTTCTGTCAAGTCTTGCTCTGGACGGTGCTCTCGTATCTCGTCGGTTGTCTATATGCCTGTTATATCTTCCCCCGTTATTTCTGTCATTTTGTCTCCAAGGCCTTTTCCAGTTGTCAGACCGTTCGGTTCTACCCTCATTATGTCGATCGGCATGTTTTTCGTTTTTCACAAATCTGCCGAGCCTACCCCTTTGAATAAGGAGTTCGATTTCTCTCTTTAAGTTCTTGCAATGCTCCGTGTCATGACCGATTTCTCTATGGAAGCGGCAATATAAACTAGGGTCCCTCTTGTTGAAGGGAGTTGTCATCTTGTTTGGTTCCCGGAAATGTTCCCCCTCTGCCTGCATGGCTGCCAAAACTTCCGCATATCGTCTGTTGAGCGGGGTGAAGGATTCTCGCCTTAACCCCTGTCGATCGGTCCTTCGATCGTTCGGCTTTCTTCAGCCAGGTTGATCCCTCTGTCTCTTCTGTGTATCTTCTGCTCTGCCGCTCGGCCCACGATCGTCTGCTCTACGTTTTGTATTTTTCATTACCTCCTCAAGCTGGATATACCTATCCGCTCGATTTCTTATCTCTTGAATGGACTGTGGCTGATCGAGGGCCAATGATTTCTTGAACTCCTCATCTCTCGTATTGCTCATAAGGGCGGCCAGCATGGATGAGCACGTAAGGTCGGGCACTTCAACAGCTTCATTATTAAACCGAGTGATGAACTCACGCAAGCTCTCGTTTCTGCCTTGGGTCAATTGCATCACCTCCAATGCAGTCTTCTACGGTCGCTTGCTAGTAGCAAACTGATTGAGGAACAGCAGCTTAAAATCCTCGAAGCAAGTGATGCAATAAGGGGGTAGGCTATTAAACCACCGCCGAGCTCCTTCTTGAAAAGCGGTACAGAATGCCTTGCATTGAATGGAATCCGGAACACAATGTAAGTTCATCATCGACTGGAAGTGCTGCAGATAGTCTAAGGGATCGGTCTTTCCGGTATATTTCTCGGGTGTCAGTATCTTGGTGCCGACCGCAGGGAGGCTGTCTAGGATTGTCGGGATGAAAGGAGAGTTGTATCGTGTTGGTGGGTAAGCTGGACGAGAGTTCATGGCCAGATTGATTCGATCGTCCACGATCACGCCAGTCTGCTGAGCGAGGGTCTGACGTTGTTCCGGTCGAGATTGCAAGATTTGGCAAACCAACAGATCAGCTGCTTCCTCTATCTGTTTTTGGGTGAGGGAGGTCCGTTATGGTGCAGGAGGATTTGCGTCTAGGGGGTGTTGAGAATTCCGGTGCGAATTGGCCTCAGTGTCATCTTCCAAGGCTACACTCTGTTCTTCTTGAGGTTGGTCATGAGGCTGTGATTGATCGTTCGGATGCGAAGACTGAGTGTGAGACTCATGATGCGGCGGCAGAAGAGTGATGGGTATCTGCAAACCTGTCCGTTGCATTACAAGTGCCGCGACGGCAGCTACATCAGGATTGGCTGCTACCGCCTGACTAACCTGTGTGTTTCTCGACGTGGTGCCCTGATGTCGGGCCCCACGGTGAGCGCCATCTGGTTCGGCCAGATTCCGTCGAGGCTGAAGGTTGCAACTTGGATCCATAATCTCGGATAACCTCTACCGTAGAATACCTGCAAAACAAATAAGGCTGGCCGGGGGTTGACTACCGGTAGGCCCCTCCGACGCTCAAGTTAGTCTTTCGTAAGGGTTTTTTCACTGACAAGAACAGAGAAAGCTAGGGTTGTAATCTCATCCCTGTATCGAGGCCAGATCGTATCTTATATATGGGATTTAGACTAAGTTTAGGTCTTTACGTGTGCATGGAAAGTTATTACCTGCTAATGGGCCGTGTACGTTTGGGCCTGGGGATCGGGCCTTATACAGCCGGCCCAACCATAGTTGATTTATTATAGTTAAGATTATTCATTTATGATCTTGAAAATAATAATTTGATTGTAATTTATACATTCCATTATTAATTTATTCAATAAAGAAATTATTTATCTTAATATATTTCGTTAATTATATTTAAAACTTAATTTCAAAGATAAAATTCTGAAAATAATTACTACATAATTAAAATTATTATGAAATAATAATTATAATATTTAAATTTAGTGTTATTCTCAATGTTTTAAAAATCAGACCGGACCGTCCAGTCCGACCGAAAAAAGTTTGAACCGGTCAGTGGTCTGGTTCGGTTTCAATTAATAACCTCTCTATATAAAAACCGGACGGTTCATCCTTTTTCGGTCGAATCGGATCGGTCCGGTCCAATTTTAAACCTTTGCAAACTACACACAGATAGCGACAGATCATGTTTAGTCTTTCGACGGTGAGTATAACTCCGAATCATGCGTTCCGAATCTGCAAATCCAGCTTCTCTGGCAGCCAATTCCGTCACAAATGCCCACTGTCAGTTCTCCAACAAATGGAAACGCCATTGTTGTCTTCTAGAAACCCTTCAGTTGCTGTGGTAATGATGGCAAAGAGAGAAGAAGAACTGAAGGAAATCTGGTCTAAGACCACCGAGGAGATTAATGAAGAAGTTGTTGATCTTAAAGGCTAGCTTTTTATGCTCCGCCTTTAGAAATTGGCTAGCAACGAGTTCAAGTCCAGCGAGTTTCGTCGCATGCGCAAAAGTGTATATACTACTTGATACCTTTTTCGAGCCCTTTTTGATGTTTATGGATTTATGTTGGTTGGAGTTGGTAAAATGTGAAATTTCAGTTCTGGGTTTTGCCTTCTGTGTACTCATTTAGACAGACGCTTGTAGTTTGTCTGCTCTGCTCTTACTGTTTTGTGGTTTTAGTAAAAGCTTGATTAGATTGATCTTAATAGGCAATACTGATATGTGACATTTGGCATAAAAAGTTGGAAGTGATTACATGCTCTGTGCTCATTGTCAAGCCATTTGGTTAGTAGAAGTATTGATAATATTGGCTTGAGATTGTTTTGGTTTGAGCAAGTTTTGTTCCGAGTTTCTACTGGAAGTTCCGTGAGATCATCTTTCTAGCTGTGATTTCAGGACCAGTTTGTGCAGAATGAAGATTTACATTTCCTTCTATTACTTTGAGTCTCTGTTCGATTTCTGCAGATTTGGTTGCTAAATGCTGGAAAGGGGAAACCTTAATGTCTGTTGATACTGCATGAAACTAAATACTGTGGCTTTCGTTTTTCGAGGGAAGACGGGTGAAGGAAGTAAGAGTGTGCCACCATTTGTCTTAGCTTTGCAGTTTTGCTCTTAAATTTTCTTATTGTTGACATTTTCTTGATGCTATTATTTGAGGAATTTTTACGCGTTGGTTCATGGTCAGATTGTTATTTGTGATGATGCAGGGGTTACATCTTAATCGGTGTAGCCCCCAACTCCGTCGTCTTCCATACAACCCTTATTCGGTGTAGCCCCCAATTCCATCATCTTCCATATAAGACCTTTCAATCCGCTAGCAACATCTTCATTTTGTAACTAATAACGTCCCTCGAGAACAAATTTTCAATAAATTTAAGTCAAAATTTTCTATTAAAAGATAACCTTTAAAGTGATAAGAATTGGGAAATAATGAGATAGAAGAGGCCGACATATCAAAGGAATTGCCGCCGTTAACACCACCAATAAAACCCCCAATTTATTTTAATGTAGTAGAAGAAGTTGATGCAAATACTTTGGATGAAAACGTAGTTTACGAATCTTTAAATAGCGTTGGAGAATTTGGAGCTTTTGACGATGATGAGATGCAACCTCCTTCAGAAATACAATTTTGA
>JAOQMR010000211.1:26497987-26517250 GCA_027563865.1 Erythroxylum pelleterianum | reverse complement strand
GTCTGCTCTGCTCTTACTGTTTTGTGGTTTTAGTAAAAGCTTGATTAGATTGATCTTAATAGGCAATACTGATATGTCACATTTGGCATAAAAAGTTGGAAGTGATTACATGCTCTGTGCTCATTGTCAAGCCATTTGGTTAGTAGAAATATTGATAATATTGGCTTGAGATTGTTTTGGTTTGGGCAAGTTTTGTTCCGAGTTTCTACCGGAAGTTCCGTGAGATCATCTTTCTAGCTGTGATTTCAAGACTAGTTTGTGCAGAATGAAGATTTACATTTCCTTCTATTACTTCGAGTCTCTGTTCGATTTCTGCTGATTTGGTTGCTGAATGCCGGAAGGGGAAACCTTAATGTCTGTTGATACTATTGCATGAAACTAAATGCTGTGGCTTTCGTTTTTCGGGGGAAGACGGGTGAAGGAAGTGTGAGTGTGCGACCATTTGTCTTAGCTTTGCGGTTTTGCTCTTAAATTTTCTTATTGTTGACATTTTCTTGATGCTATTATTTGAGGAATTTTTACGTGTTGGTTCATAGTCAGATTGCTATTTGTGATGGTACATCTTACTTTATGTTTATGGAACAAAAGTATGCTGCTTTGTGTTGCTTCTTGTCGAGAGGAGAAAGTGGATCAAACTGGACTTTACTCTGAGGTCCGTTCTACAGATGTCGAGGACAGAATTTGAGCAATGTGCATGATTAAACCACATACTGTGATTGCCACACGTCTTAGATAAAGATGATCCGTGTCCTAATTCCATTATCTATGTTTTTCTTTTGTCAATTTCTCCAATTTGTTACCATCTTTCAACTACTTTGATCAAATCTTCTGCTGATATTTATACTCATACCTATTGTATCTGTGTGGTATTTGACCATGAAGCTCTGCACTTATTTGACTTGTGGTTGTAAATCAAAACTACAGATTGCTCGAATGCTTACTGTTAAGAGAGAGCGAGAAATTGCGGAGGGGATAAATAAGAGGCTGTCGAGAAAGCTCGACCGGCAATGGAAGAAAAATATTGTTGTCAGACCACCTCCGTCTTTGAAGAAGTTGCAAGAGGAAGAGGCGGCTGCTGTTGCTGCAGAAGCTGGAAAATCTACATGAGACATCCAAGTAATTTTCCATAGCAATGGAAGAAAAATATTGTTGTCAGACCACCTCTGCCTTTGAAGAAGTTGCAACAGGAGGAGGCGGTGGATGCTGCTGCTGCAGAAGCTGGAAGATCTGCACGAGGCATCCAAGTAATTTTCCATGAATTTCGTGTATCTGTGTGATCTAGCAGTACTAGCTAACATTATGGGCTGATCTTTGTGTTACACCAAAACTTTTTTCTCTCTGTATAATGCAATCTTTGTGGTTCCTCGATCATAAAAATGGGGTCTTGATGATCATAGTTTTATTCTATTTGGTATCTTTACAAATTGCGGCTTGAGTTCAGTTCGATCCGAAGTACAATCAACTCGGATTTGGTTCTTTGGGTCGGGCTTGATCGGTTCTTTTTTTAATCCCTTACACCGAACCAAGAGTTGAGGTTGTATTGAAACTATAAAACGCCGTCGTTTTATTAGGTTAGCTACACTGTACCCTGCAATCGTCTTCTTCAGTAGTAGATTAGTTGTAGCCATGGAAGAAGAAATCCAAAGCAAAGCGACGACGATGGAGGCCACCTTACGGAAGAAGCAACAAGCCATGCTCGATCGCCTAGCAAACCGCCACCAAAATCGCCCCAAATCCACTATCACCGACGACTCTACTTCCTCTTCAGCAGCATTCTCCTCCAAGTTCTCCGACTCCAAACGCTCAGTCGAGTCCCAACTCGCTGAACTACCCACACTCTCCGACTCATGTCACCTCAAATCTCGCCTGGCCGAAATCTCCTCCGAAATCTCCTCCCTTGAGCAGCTCGTGGCCGAGAGCTCCTATTTTCTTCCTTCCTATGACCTCCGGGCCGCTCTGAAATCCATCTCCGATCTCAAACAATCTCTCGAGAATTTAACCTCCGAGCTTCTCCCCAAGAAGAAGTTCTCGTTCAAAAACAAATCCGCATCCAAAAACGTGCATACCGAGCCTCGAGAAACAGCAAAGGCCGAGAAATCGAACCCAATCATCACTATCCCAGACTCGCCGGGATTCAGGAACAAGCAAAACGAGGTCTTGACGAACAATTTCAGAGGTTCTGAAATCGGCGAGTTTACGATCTCTGATCTGGACTCCTGTGAAGTGAGGCTGATTGGGTCCGTTCGCGCGGTTTTCATTTATAGGCTGAGAAATTGTAAGGTTTACGGAGGGCCGGTTACGGGGTCGATATTGATGGAGGATGTTGAGAACTGTGTATTTGTACTGGCGTCGCATCAGATTAGAATACATTGCGCAAAAAGGTGCGATTTTTACGTGAGAGTGAGGAGTAGACCCATAATAGAGGATTGTGGGGGTTTGAGATTTGCTCCTTATTGTCTAAAGTATGATGGGATTGAGGATGATTTGAAGGAAGCTGGTCTGGATGAGGAGAGTGGGAATTGGAGCAATGTTGATGATTTCAAGTGGCTGAGAGCGGCGCAATCTCCAAACTGGTCAGTTTTGGATGAAGGTGAGAGGGTTGGGAGCATTGAAATCGAGGTCTTCGATAGTGGAAATGGGAAGGGCTAAGCTGTTGGATTTTGTGCCATTGTTGTTCTACATTCCAAGGTACAAACTTTTTGTTTATGGGTCATTCATACTTCGCAAATTAATGTGTTCTAGATAGAACAGTAGAGAATTGATGCAAACATGCTCTTTGAGTTGATTTTTGGCAAATTGAAACAGATATTACTTGTTTACAAGTATATATCATAATCTTGAAGTCTCCAAAGGGGTCTGTCTGTGGAGCATGATTCTTTTATTCTCTTGATGCTTCACTATTCGTAGTCTAGTATTGTCCCATGTTGATCTGTTTGTTCAAAATCACGGAGAGAATGTGGATTGTGCCTGAATTTAAACTTTGTTGAATGGTCACAGCTGCATTTATATGATCTTATCCTTAAAGCTCGCAAGTTCTCTGTTAATTTGGTCCAGATGAAAGCATTCCATGAATGATGTGAAAAGAAACTGTGGTCATCTCTATATGTGTACAGTACCTTTCCTTGGCGTCCATGATTGTGTATATTCTTTTTGGTGGTTAAAGTCAAATGAAACTAGAGAAACCTCTGTAATTTACAGGTGATTTACTATGCAAAAGATTACTACAGGTAGTAGGAGGTCCAGTTGTGAGATATTTTTTATGGTTGAAATCTGCAAAACGAGGGATTTGAATTGCTTTTAATGAAGTATGTGTGATACAACTGCTAAATTCAATTTTCGAAGTTCTCGTGGAGGCATCATATTTCAGCTTGATAAAGAGTTCACATTCTTGTTTGCAGGTCAAGAAGTATAATAATCGTGATTTGAAGATTCTGCCGTCGCTGATCTTCTTCGAGAGATCTGAAATTGAGTAAATGAGCATCATTCCTTTTGGTTCTAGTCTCTGCGCTGTATTACACACGCCCATTTGATGGATTTGAGCATTACAGTATGTAAATGTTGATTTTGTCATGGTCAGTTTGTTTCAGTCACCTAACATATGTATTTTGGCTAGAAGAGACACTAGCTCTATGATCTGGGAATTGTAGGCTGGCCCAAAGACGGGTTCTAAATCTGGACTTCTACTTCCTATCTGACAACTCTTATGATCTTGATCCTATTGCAGCTTCTCTAGTTGGTGAAAAGTTGGCAGACCAGAGTTCTTCCGCTTCAGAAAATTATAACAAGCATAGAAATTTAGCTGTAAGTAGGCTGGATGATATATCTTTAAACCAGCCATTAGGTGATACTGTTAAACTTTCCATGGGTGGTATATGGATAAACTATGAAATAAGCTCATGACATGTTCTGCAATATCCACTGCTTGATCATCCTCTTGGCTATAGCAAGAAAGTATTGATGGCAACTGGCTTGACTCGGGCCTCCTTAGGTCCGAACCTGAGTTTGGTTAAACTTATTTGAACCCATTGATTTTGAGTTAGTCCAGTTCGATCTCCCATAATTGGTGGGGGCAAAAAAAAAAAAGTTGAGTCCGAACTTTGGTCTGAGTTGGATCAAACCAAACGTAGCTGTTGTTTTCAGTACAGGTCAGGTCAGGATAGGTTCTGATTGTTTTTGTCAGATTTATGGTGAAATTTGAAAGGTTTGTGTGTCTGAAGTAGCCCCGTTGAAGGTTTCAGCTTTTCCAATAATAGGGTTAGTCAAATATCAATCATTTCTTTATATCATTGTCAAAGCTTGAGTTGACAGCAGGAACTTGTTCTGCAATTACCACCAATCTAAAGTCTTGAAACTCTGCAGTGTAAAATCTTCCAAAAGTCAATCCATGCGATTCTGTGCTACATTTTTCAACTTTCCAGCTATAGAATAGTTGTTTTGCAGAAAATTTTCTTTGTTTGTCATGAGCAGCTCAAATTCCAGGATATTTAGGTGAATGTGCATATGAACTTTCAGTTTAATTTGACTTGGCAGTTGGATCCGAGCAATCATCGGAGGGTGAACCCTTATATCTAGCACTTTAGAGAGTTCGTTTCTGACATGATTCACTTTAAGATGACACAAATTTATGATTCCTCCAACCATGAGAGTTGCTAACTTTCCTGCACCATTACTTGAACCGTTCCATTTGATTCCTGTTTTCTTTGCTATCCTAACTACAGCATCCTGTCGTGGGATCTGTACACACGAGTCAGCTAAGGTTTCTTACTCACTCTGATGAAATTCTTATTTGATGACAATGTCTCTCTCTTCTGTTCAATGGTGGCGGGGAAGGATTTGCAGAACTTGACAGGCTTAGGTATGTATCTGCAACTCATTTCTTCCAGTCAATATCTCTACACCTCAGGAATGCTTCTCTAATTCTGATAGCACTCACTTTAGGAATTTGATCTTATTATTTGTTCCATATTCATATATAATTGATAAGAAGTTTACACGATTCGAACTTTGATTAGACTCACGCGGGCAAGCCCAGTCCAACTCGAATGGTTTGAACTAGCTTGAAACTAGCTCGTCTAACTTCCAAAATGACATAAATTTAAAATCGAAGAAAAAGATCTATCAAAACCTGAATTATTTAGGCTCGATTCAAATTGGCCTATTGTCATCCTTAATCGCTTACTAATTTAGTGAAAATTTCGTTGATTCATGGAGTTTAGAGAAGTTCAGTAATATACAACTTTATTTCTAATTGATCGAGAGGTTGCTTCCGACTAACTCAAACCTATTGCTAAGTCTAAATTTCAACTTAAAAACGAACCTAACACGGGAATCTTCGTCTCACTAAATAATCGGAAATAATTATTACCAAATATTACATGTATAAGCTAAACTAATGCAAAGAGAAAATATAAGTTAATGAACTATCAATCTCACTATCTTTCACTATCCTTAGCTGTATAACTATGATGTCATTGCCTAGTGAAGTTTGGTGGAGTTGATGAGGAAAACAATTTATATAGAGCATAATACTGTGACCTTATTAAAATATTTAGTTTAAATATTAACAATTATAATTTTAAAAAGATATTTTCTTCAAATCATGTGATGATGTCTTCTAGTGGGTTAGTTTAATAAAATTAATGCTAAGCCATAAGGTTGGTCATAACGGTTGAGAAAACATATGAAGCCCCATATTTAATGTAAACAAGATGTAATCAACAAGCTCTATGGTTATTAGTTAAATTAGTATTAAATCAACCAAACGGTACAAACATAATCTTTTAGGTCCAAACTCGATCAAATTAAGTTTCGTTCATTAATTTCAACTCAGGTCGAACTTAAACTTAAGTTCGAACTGATTTATCATTTGATTCTATCTCATGCACTCCAAATTTAAAACACCTAGGTAGATTATAGTTAAATAACTATATTAGCGCTTGAGCGTATAGGGTAAAAAGCTATTATTAAAAATCTAGACCTGTTCGGACAGTTCAATCGTGAAAACTTTAAATCGACTAATTTTTTTGATTCGATTTTTAATTTTGTTCGATTTACTTGAATAACTCTGGTTGTTAAAAATCTATCAATTTATTAACTAATTGGTTTATTTTTGTAAACTATTCGTTTTTTATAAATCAAAATAAACTAATTATTTTCATTTAACAGTCTCTCTATTTAATTAAATTTTAAAATAAGGATAGTCTTTTTCAACCTTATTCAATTTCTTCAATTTTATCTAATTTTTAACCAGTTTTATGACGATTTAATACTAATCGAATCTCTTAAACCTTAAATTTTTTGTTTTATCGGTTTAACTTCTGGTTTAATTTTTAAACATTACTAAAAAGCATCAAATAATTATACACAAGGACGGATGTACATTGGGAGCAAGTGGGGGCAAGTTTTTCCAAAAAAATTCATATAAAAATATTATTATTTTAAATTTTTCATAAAATAAAATAAAATTTTGCCCCATTCAAAAAAATTTATCCCCATTAAAATTTTGCCTTCATTCAAAAAAATTTCTGGATTCGTCTCTGATTATACATACGTGATTGTCATTGAAATAGTAAAGATTATGATGAAATTGGCATAATCTTCCATACCCCACTTCATTTCTTTAATCTGTTCTTGTTTTTTCTTCATCATCGTCATCTTCACCTTCTTCTTCATTTCCCTGTTAGGGTTGTTAGGCCATGAATGATTGAAAACAGTGAAGTTGGTCCACAAAATACGTTTCACGTGTAATGCTATGCAACGTAGGAGAAGTCTTTTTTTTTTTATAAAATATGATTGTCCCTTTCCTTCTTTAATTAATTTCCTGATCACCCAATGTAGATGCTCTAAAAAAAAAAAAAAAAAGTAAGTATCACTTTCACTGATTAGAGACATAATCTGAAAATCATCTTAAGCTAATCTTAATTTCTTTTTCAAGACGGCAATGGAAATATAATATTTTTAATACTATTTTCTTTTAACTAATACAAATCAATAACTCAACATTAATATGTTTTTTTTTAAAATTGCGATTATTATTATAATTATACTTTACAATATAATCCTGCTTGAGCCAGGAGTGGTTGGCTTGAGTCAACCCTTCCTTGTTAAATTAAACAAAACAGGTCCTTAATCTCTGAGACTCTGATCATGGTTTGATATTTTCTTTATGAAAGTGGAAACTTGTCAAGAAATTAAATCAGTGTAAGAAAACGAAGAACAAGACATGCTATAACTGTTTCCAAATACTGAAATAAGTTGGATTTGGTTGTGTCTGGAAACAGAACGACAAGCCAACCAAATTTCGTGGCTATATATGTAATGTTCTTAAGCATCAGAAAGTGCCAATTTAGGCTGTGTTTGTTTCTATTTTTATTTTTAGTTTTTTATTTTTATTTTCAAATTTAATAAAAAATTTTGTCTGTTTAAGTTTTTAGTTTTAGTTTCTTTCAGTTTTAAAAAATTATGAAAACCATAAAAAGTGATTTTTGTTTCTTATTTTTGTTTTTTTAATCTGATTTACTATCATTTCAATATATATTATTTAATTATTTAATAAAAATTACGAATAATTTAATTTAACATTATATTTATATATTTAATAAATTAAAATTAATTATCAATAAAATTATGAATAATTTCATTTTATTTCATTTTTATAATTAAATTTAAAAATATATAAATATTCAAATAAAATTTGATTTAATAATTAAAATATATTTCAAATAAATATTCATTTATAAATAAAATTTAAAATTTAAAATTATTTATTTTATTAAAATAACATAATTTATTAATAATTAGTTAATAAATATTATATAAGAGATTAAATAAATTTATTTAATTAAAAATAATTTATCTTTAAGTTTTATATAAAATATAATTATTATCAGTGATAAAAATATAACTACGTTAACATTAACAACTAAACAGGTTTTTGTAACTAAAAACAAAAACTGAAAACTATACCCTAAATATATATGACTCATATATTAAAGTTATCAAAAACATAATTAAGGTTTATTATATTACTAGTATGCTTTTGAAAGCGTTAGAATCTTGCTTTGGAAGTGAGGTCACTTACACACTTGTAACTTGTAAGAGATCCATCCGACAAGGAACCCTAATTGAAGAAGGAATTTGATCATGTACCACTCTATAACCTAGCTTTTCGTGAGCTAGGCGTTAATGGGGTTTTCTTCTTTTGTCTTTTTGTATATTTTCCTGTTCCTTTCCCATAAACCCATTGTCGAGCTTTGCAAGTAAAACCTATGCCAACCAACAACAAAAAAAAAAAGAAGATAAAAGATTGAAAAAAGGACAATTGATGTGAAGCTTTTGTGTGAGTTTAGGTTAGAAAATGACTTAGCTTATGAAATAAGTAAATGACGACTCACTAAAAGACTTTAGGTTTCAAGATCAATGCTAAATTACAAATTATAAAATAAATTATGATTAGGATATTATTACTACCGGAGTTAATGTGAACATGTTATGATTAATTAAAATCCATTTATTATAACTATAAATAGTAATAATTAAAAAATTCAACTGATTCGATCTGTTCAACCATAAAAACTTTAAATTGACTAGTTTTTCAGTTCAGTTTTGTTCCTCTTGTTAAAAACTGATTAGTTTATTAATTAATCCATCGATCTTCTTTTACAAACTTGAAATAAATTAAACTTTAAATATTAGTTAAACCTGAATTCCGGTTCGATTTTTAAAATAGTGATTATTACTAATTTACAAAAAATGGTGATTTCCTTTGTACTTAGGTTAAATAGCTATACTATTAATCTTTTTTGAGTCAAAACTTTTAAGATAATCAAAAGATCATTTTAGAGTCATTCACTTATAATTTGCCATCAAACATTTTGCAATTAACATTAAAAAAAGGGTTTAACTGAAGAGTACCGGTGATTACCAATATCATAATTAATAAAAATAATGGTCCAAATTGCAATTATTTTATATTTGTTTCTTTCTTTTAGAGTAAGCAACTTTTCATTTTCAAGAAGTGAAAATCGTAATTATTCCAATAATGGTCCAAATTGCAATTATTTTATATATAAAATAATTGCAATGGTAAAATAATTGCAATTTGGACCATTATTGGAATAATTACGATTTTCACTTCTTGAAAACGAAAAGTTGCTTACTCTAAAAGAAAGAAACAAATCCCATAGATTTAGTTTTATGTTTCTTGCAAGAGTAGTTACAGGAATTTGATTATTCAGCTTTAAGGGTTAAGAAAGAAGAAGAAGAAGAGGGGGAGGAAGAAGAAGGTCTTGTAGGTTTCAAAGGTGTTGGAATTTTCTGTGTTTGCTGTACCAACTTCACCTCCAGCAAGCTCCCTCACAGGTCAAACAGGTCACATTCCTCCGTGTCCTTTTCAGTTTTCTGTTAGTTAAGTTCTGCGATCAAACCAATGTTGAGTGTTTTTGACAACCATGATGCAGAAACAAACATTTCTGATTATCTGTTTACCTTACCTCCTATTTTGAAAAAGACATAATGCTATAAATTACATGTTTGGAATAAACCATTTTATGGGTCAGTCACTCCACTTAAGTTGCCTTTACTCCTATTCAACCATTCATTTCGAATTCATTTGTGAATTGTAATTTCTTTGATCAAAACTCAATCTTTATATGTTTCGAGTATATTATTTTACAAATTATCAATTTAAAGTTAAAATTAAGTGATAACTTTAATCTAAGTGATGCGAGTGTCAAGAATCTCATATTGGACAAGTATGTGTGCATTCAGTCATTTATAAGAGTGTTCAAACCTCTCATCTCAAGCTAGCTTTTGGAGATGAGTTAGATCTTTCAACGTGTTATCAAAGCCTGTTTGTCTCGATGGTTTGAGGTGATATTTGATTATATCCTTTTGCCCAATATGTCTAGCAGATGTTCAGCCTTATTTTGAGTTGAGGGCGGTGTGTCAAGAATTTTACATCAGATAAGTGTGAGTGAAATCAGTCATTTATAATAGTATACAAACCTCCCCTCTTAAGCTAACTTTTGGGAGTGAGTTAAGCCTTTTAGTAACGAAAATAATTGATATATCCTTACTCTTATTCGACTATTCTTTTTAGATTCTTTTGTCAATTGTAATTTTCTTTATCACTCAACCTCTGACTTCTTAAATTAGAAGACTCATATAAGTTTCGTCTTTTTACGTATAAAATATATGTTTTAAACGAGTTAACCGGCTCAAAATTGATTGATAGTATTAATCTAAGTGATGCGTGAAGTAATTCATATGTCTTGGCTCCTGTTCCACCATCCAAATCATTTGTGAATTGTACCTTCCTTTGCCACGACTCAACCTTTAACTTCATAAATTGGAGGACCCCTAAGAAGTTTCAACATTACACCACCCCTTTTCATGATCTGGATAAGCCTATCTACTAATAATTAATATAAGACAAAAAAAAACTTAGGAGGAACTTAATCTTCATGTTTCAAATGCTTGTAAATGATCATAATTATTGTTCTAATGTTGAAATAGTAGCTTCAATCATCAATTTAATTAAAGTGTTAGTGTCTGTTTGGTTGAGCTTTTGGAGGGTAAATAAGTACTTTTTTTACAGCAAAAGCTTTTTTTAAGAATAATAAGTGTTTGAGTGTAAAATAAAAAAGCATTTTTTAGTAGATATAGCTTTCTTTGGTAGAATACAGCTTTTTAAGAAGTTCAAATTTGAAGCTTCTCAAAAAAGTACTTTTTTAGGTAGATTTCTCAGATCAATTAATGAGTCTATTTTTTAGTCCCTTTTGTCTTTATGTTTTACATATAATTCCCACAATATTCACAAACACATCTTTACGTTTATTTTGAGATTTATATAATATTATTTGATTTTTTATATGTTTTAGTATTTATTTTTTATATTAATTTTACTTATATTATAATCCATATAAAAGATTTGGTTAGATATATTTTGATTTATGTTTCATATGGTATAAAATTATTAATAATTAATATATTGTGTTTTGTATATTGTTTAATATATTTTAAATAATATTCATATGCATAAATAATTTTATTGCAAAATAAAATATAGTTAAAATTAAAAGTGTTTTTACTTTTAATTACCAAACAATCTATTGTATGAAGCTCTTTTAAAAAATATTTTTTAAAATGATAGTCAAACTGTCAACTTACATCTTAGAAAAGCTCTTCTCAGAAAAGTTTTGCTGACAAAAGCTCTACTAATATAAGCTCATCCAAACAGATACTTCCAATTTACAAAGTTTGTATACTAAGTGTCTGTTTGTGTAGACACACTACTTACAACGGTGATTAATTAATTTTCGAGCTAATTTGTGCATAATCCAACCGATATCGATCGGTTTGTTTAAAGGTAAGTACGTATGCATGACTATTTCCCATTTGAATGGGTTGCATTGCATAGAAGACCTGAAGTATTACTAGTAAATGGTCGACGTAGGGTTTTGTATATGTATTAATCATCACCCACTCGTGGGAAGATACTCCAAAATATCTCACACACCACACCAACTCACTAAATATGCTTATAATCACCATTATAATGATCATGTGACCTACATTGCATCAGCCAATGCATAAAACTAATCAACATTAGCTTTAATTTTAATTAAAAATGCTCCTAATACTTATATGAATAATTTGGAGTTATGTATGTATGTATGTTACTCTCTTCAATATATATATATGTCACTCTCTTCTTATTGATTCGTATTCATATGCCGTGTTTCTTCTAAGTTTAGATAAGCCAGTTATATCTAACCTAACCTAACAGTCTGTATATTTGTTCTTCTTTTAAGATTGTGACAATCTGTTAAGGTCTATAAATATCTTTTCAATTAATCCGCGACGAATGTTATACAAACCGGACAAAAAATTAAGCTGATAAAATAAAAACTGTAATATCTAAAAGATTCAAATAGTATCAGATCGTATAAAACTAGTATATAGTAAAAATTAAACAAGATTGAGGAATTTAAAATAAGATTAAAGAATGAAACTGTATTTACCCGTCGAAAAGTTGAGGTTGAATTAAAAAAAGAAACTATTAAATGATAATCAATTGGTTTATTTTAGTTTATAAAAACTAATTACTTTAAGAAAAATGGCCGGTTAATTAATAAATCAACTGATTTTTATAACAAGTATTATTAAGGTGAACCGAACTGAAAAATTAGTTGGTTCGAAACTTTTACTTAGGACCTAATTTTGTTAGCATTTTCGATAAAATCTTACTTTAAGTAGAAATTAATTTACATAAAATCATGGCAATACCAAAATTAAAGGAAATGATGAAACTAATTTTCCATTTTTAATAGGAAAAGGTAAAATTTATGAGTAATTTGAAAATATGTAAGATATTAAACCATGATTTAAAAAAAATTAAAGTCCTTTTTGGTTGCAGAGGAGCTTAAATTGTGGACTGCAAATTATACTACTAATATGAATTATTGCAATAATTATAAATAATATAAAACAAAAAATTAAAATAATTATAATTAATTAATTTAATGTTTATATTGATAATTAAATAGTTCAAAGAAATTAATAAAACTATACGGTACCATCAACCATGCACTGGGTGACGAAACAAAGCAACCTGTTGCGTGCATGGAATGAGTTCCTATGACCATCAGTGGCTTGCCACATGTCTTAATCTGATAACGACTTTTCAATGCTTTTCGTAAAATTTATAAATTATTTTTTAAATAAATCTGATCTATTTTTAAGTTAAAAATAGACTTAATTGTAAAAAAAATCAAATTTTACTTATTTTTATAATATTAAAAAACAACATTAAATTACTCAAAATTTTATCTTTTAGCAAAATAATTCGATGATCAACTTTCTACTAATATGGATGATACAACGAGCTATATCAAATCATTATTTTAGTTACGTAGTTTCTATATATTATATTTGTGTCACGAATTTTATTATATAATAAATTAAAAATATCGAAAACACTTTTTCACATGTTTTATTTCATAAAATTTATACATGATACGAATATACTATGTGACAGTCACGTAAAAAAATATTAATCTAATGTAACTCGTCGTATCATTTACATTCTCTTCTCCTAGTTCTTGGGAAAAATCCCACTTACTTCCCCTCTTATAACATACACATGAGTACCATGACTACTAATTAATAAGATATTAGTCTACCTATTGTTATATGTAGAAAATTGCAAGTGTGATTTATGATTAGAACTAAACTACTAGCAAGTAGGTGAATGCTTATTATGGTATAATTTTTAAATATATTTAAATAAACTTTAAAAAACTGCATGGTAAAAAAATGGTATGATCAATGATTAGAGAAATTGGTGATTATCAATAACATAGATACTAAAAATAATATTTTAATTAAAAATTGTATTTAATAATAATAATTACTAAAAGTTTACAATATAATTAAAAATCTAAAAGTCTAAAGTCTAACGTACTCCGAAGAGCATAAAGTTCCCTATTTTATGAGGCTCGGAGAAGGGTCATTAATGTTCGCAGCATTCTCTTTGTAATTTTTTCAAAAAGATTGACACAAAGGAACAACTTTTATCATTTGCTTAATATAATTAAATACCATAATAATTTCATTAAAAATGCATATTATAACTTGTTGCAATTGTTAAGTTTTTTTTATTTAAAGAAATCCGGTAGGCGGGCCAAGCGGACACACCTTGTAATTGTTAAGTTGAATACTCTTTTCTCTTGAAATTTTTTATAAGTAATCTATAAATTATTATTTATATTTAATAAATTTTGCTAACATTAATTCAGAATTATAATGAACAAATTTCGTGGAAGAAGGATAGACTTGACAATTCAAAGAAGAAAAAGGTCACACTTATTGAGGGGACACGAGAACAAGAGTGTATATAAATATTAAGGCTCCAGGCAATGGTTGGATTAGCGGGAGGCAACCAAATCTCATATAGAAATGGGAAGATCTCCATGTTGTGGTGATGAGAGTGGACTTAAGAAAGGTCCCTGGACGCCTGAAGAAGATCAAAAGCTTGTCAAGTACATTCAGAAACATGGGCATGGAAGCTGGAGAGCCCTCCCCAAACTTGCAGGTACTACTTATCTTGTTCCTGTTTGTACTTTGTCTTCTTTGTCTCTTTCTCTGTCTCTGTCGCTTAACTTGAATATTGCTCTTTCCAGGTCTGAACAGATGTGGAAAGAGTTGCAGATTAAGATGGACAAACTACCTGAGGCCCGATATAAAGAGAGGAAAGTTTTCTGCAGAAGAAGAACAAACTATTCTTAACCTCCATGCTGTTCTTGGCAACAAGTAAGGCAAATTTTGATAATTATCTGTTTTTCTGAATTTGACTCATCATGAACTTGCTCATCGTTTTCATTTTCTTTTCTCTATACTAGATGGTCAGCAATTGCTGGCCACCTTCCTGGTAGGACTGATAATGAAATTAAGAATTTCTGGAACACCCATCTCAAGAAAAAGCTGATACAGATGGGTTTTGATCCTATGACTCACCAGCCTCGAACGGACATCTTCTCTAGCTTGTCTCGTCTAGTAGCTCTAGCTAATTTAATGGATGGTCAATCTCTGGAAGAACATGCTGCGAGACTACAAGCAGAAGCTGCTCAAATGGCAAGGCTTCAATACTTGCGATACCTTCTCCATTATCAGTCTCCAGCTTCCATGGCCACAAGCTCAAACAACATAGACGCTAGCAGTTTCAGTGACATGGACAGTTTGAGTCTTTCAAACTTAACACCCACCTTTCTTCAGGAGCTCAACGATATACCTTTCTCTCATTTGCCAAACTTACAAGTACCACCATTGAAGAAAGAGCAACCGACTCAAGCTCCTGATTTTGCAGTGTTTACTCAAGAAGAGAATTCACCCAGTTCTCCTTATCTTCCTGCCTGTTCAGTTCCATCTCCACCTTCAGTTGCTGCGATCATTCCACAGCCTTCTCCGGTTGACATGGCCGATGATTCTTCCATTGTTTCAAGTTATTTAGGAGAGGCTTCTTCCATTTGGAGTGACCACCTTCTCCTTGAACACCTTTTATTTGAAGAAATCGCCTAAAGTTTGGAGTTGCATCGCCACTTTCCTCTGTGTAATAAGTAGATTTTAGTGTCTATATAAACATAAAGTTCACTTATCATAGTAGAAGATAGCTTTCAATCATGTTTTCGAATTGTGTTTTTGGTGTATGTGAACTCCTCTTTTCAAGGGCTCACCTCCAACCAAATATATATGTAACTAAGGACTGATTAGGAACTCCTGTATTCTCGTTGAACATATCCACTGTGCATTGTTTAATTTCCAAGAAACTGCAGACATACTTTCCTGGTTTTGGTTCTGTAAATTCTCATGAACTTGCTTCAGATAATTTCCTTGAAGCTGCAGACAAATTCTCCTGGTTTTAATTCTGTAAATTCTTAATGAACTTGCTTCAGATAATTTCCAAAAAATTGCAGACATATTTTCCTGGTTTTAGTTCTGTAAATTCTCATGAGCTTGGCTTCAGATAATTTCCTTGAAGCTGCAGACAAATTCTCCTGGTTTTAGTTCTGTAAATTCTTAATGAACTTGCTTCAGATAATTTCCAAAAAATTGCAGACAAATTTTCCTGGTTTTAGTTCTGTAAATTCTCATGAAGTTGCTTCAGACAATTTCCTTGAAGCTGCAGACAAATTCCCCTGGTTTTAGTTCTGTAAATTCTTAATGAACTTGCTTCAGATAATTTCCAAAAAATTGCAGACAAATTTTCCTGATTTTAGCTCTACAAAATTCTTCATGAACTAGCTGCGATTATCTGAAGCATGATCAGGTAATCGAATAACATATAACACCTGCACTGACTTCCAAGTTCCAACCCATCATTTATCAGATTCTCTAGGTTCTTTCTAAGTAGACGGCGCGTAAAAATACAGAGAACCCAGAAAGAAGAAAAGATGATAAGAGAGAGATTAGAACTCCAGGAGATAACTAGCAGTCTTGGTGTTCACATTGTGACTATTTGTTTACGTTTGCGTGCATAGATTATTGCAACATACATATATTTTCTGGTTAAGGTAAGTGATTGACCAGACCTTTTGATACGAACTGGTCAACCACTCCAGAGGGAGTGACTCCAAACTCCAAGTATGTCCATCTCAATCTTCGCCATCTCGAAAATGGGTTTTACGGATTTGGAAGAGACTGCATGCGATTACGTGTTCTTAAGTTTTTTTATTTTTTCGCAAACCAGAGAGAGACAGTTGACTAATGCATCAATGTCAAAAAAACAAACAAGTGACGTGAAAAGGATCCTTCAATGATAAGAGGGACCCGAAGTAGTTAAGAAACACAGAAAGTTCGAATTATACAACTTAGCAAGCAATCATCATAAAACACACTTCAACACTATTTCATCATGAAATGATAGATTGGATATAATCAACGAATATGCTCGAATTCATTAGAGTTTAGTCAAAATCAAATTTAAAAATTGGAAAAAGCAAACTATAAAGAGACTCGCGCCCAATTAAGTTAAAGATGTTCTAAACTATGTTTTAAAAGTTGAACCATAAATTAAATTAATAAAATAATATATTTAAAGTTTAAAAAAGTTCGCTCGATATTAATTGATAAAATTAAAAAATATCTTTATTTATTGAAGGATTTGAATTTTATTCAAAAAAAGAAATTATTAAATAAATTTTATTTATTTATTTTTATAAAATTTGATAATTTACAAAACTGACTGATTGATTACTAAATTAGTTAATTTTTAACAATAAGGGTTATGAAAATAAACCGAATCGAAAAATTAAAAAAAACTGAAAAGTTAGCCGATTCAAGATTTCTATGATTAAACCGGCTAATCCTTATGGGTTTTTAATCATTGGTTCTAACAATTGTCATCTCTATATTAAGATGAATTTGTTATTTTTCTTTTCTCAAAATATTAAAATCTCAATAATTTAAAGGTGTTTGGTAAAGAGAATATTATATTCTCCCATTATTTATAATGATCTATATAATGTTAATGTTACAATGATTTAGTTAGACAAAAATAAATTTAATAACAATAATTGGCATATTCTAAAGAATTGGGGGGAAATGTACAAATTTAGTAAGGTTTATTAGTAACTAGAGGCTTAAGGTTTAAAAGGCTCAGATATTTGTGACTGATACTTCCTTTTTGGTGCTAGGTATTCGGCGACTCGTCCAGCGCGATTGGGAGATCCAGCTACAACATGTCCCTAGGGAGGGGAATCAATGCGCGGATCACCTCGCCTCGCTAGCTATTCGTTACGGCCCCAGTTTGCACATTTTCCCGGAGCTCCCGCTGACTGTTTTGGACTGTCTTCTACGAGACCAACATGGCGTGTTATATCGCCGATCTATGCACTAGTTTAGTCTAGTTTGTTTTTTCTTTCCTTGTAATTCAAAAAAAAAAGGCTCAGATATTTGACCATCATAAAACTGGTTAAAAATTGAATAAAATTAAAAATTTTGAAAATTAATTGAAGAATATAATCTTTATCTATCAAAAAATTTAAAGTTTAACAAAAAAAGATTATTAAATAAAAATTAATTGACTTATTTTGGTCTATAAAAACTTATTAGTTTATGAAAATTGATCGATTAATTAATAAATTTATTTATTTTTAACAAAAAATTAAATCAAAACGAAAAGTTGAAAATCAAACTGAGAAAATGACTAGTTTAAAATTTTTATTGTTAAGTCGGTTAAATTGTTTCGAGTGTATGGTAGGAACTTTTCAACCTACAATATTATTAATCATTAAAAAATTATATTTTTACCATGACATGTTTAAATTATTTAAAATTTTAATTAAAAAACTAATTGGTTATAAGGAAAAACATGTTGAAATTTACAAACAAATCAAAATTAATAAATTAAGAGTTGATTACTAATTTTTATAATTTTATAAAATTACTTACATTTTCTTTAATATTTATATGATATTTAACATCCTCTTTTTAATTAGAATTTCGTAATCTTCTCTCCTTAATTAATCCTTGATATTTTCATCGAAACTCATTTTATAATTTAAAAATTTTATCTATTTTCCTTCGAGTCTTTCATTTTATATTTATCCTTAATACATTTATTACACAGTACTTCTCTTTTAAAATGTTGATTTCGTTACCATGTTCTATATATACTATATTACTTATTGCATTACATATTTTATATTTTAATCTATACTTATTTATTTATATTTCATATTATCATTGTTTTATATTACGGGTGGATCATTCGAAAACCACCTTTCTATTAAATAGGGATAAGATTGAATACTATAGATATCAACTTAGGGAGTGTTGTTGTTGTTGAAATTTAACCACTTTTTGCTTAGGTTGTCAACATAGAACAACAATATTCAATAGATACACTTGTACTAGTTACTTTGCTTTTAAGTTAATGTACCACAAAATGGTCTCTCTCTAATCCAAATCAATACTCAATAGGCCAATTCTTCTCATGTTTCTAGTTAGGGACGGCAACTAGATGAGGTTTGGATCAAACCGAGACTAAAGTCCCTAAACTCTTTATTAGGTCTGGGACAGATTTTAAAGTTTTGACTTCTCTACCATTATTACATGTTAACCGAAATTTATTAAACCAAACTATTAAGCCTTTCAAACTTAGAGACTTTAGATGGTCAAGTCCAAGCCTAAAATTCTCTTTGGTTTTTACCCTTAAAGAACAAAACTTCCATTAAATGAGAAATTAATTGCAAAAGTTGGAAAATTAATCACATTTTTATAAATTTGGATAAAATCGTATCTAAATAGTTAAATTAAGTATTTTATAATAAGCTTGATTGCTCAAATTGCCTAAAGCCATTTTTAACAAAAGTTTAGATAAAATTATTTCTAAATATTGACTAGATTAAGCATTTTATAATAAACTCAATTTTCGAAGTACCTTTTTTATTTTTTATTTGTATATATCTTAATGTAATGAATAGGCTGATTTAATAGAAAAATATCCAATATTTTAAAAATCAGATCGGAAGTTAAATCGACAAAACAGGAGACCTAGGGGGTGTTTGTTTTCAATTTTTGTTTTTGGTTTTTTGTTATGTTTTCAAATTCAGTAAAAAAACCTGTTTGTTTGAGTTTTTAGTTTCTGTTTTTATTTCATGTTTATGTTTTTTTTATAATATGATTTACTATCATTTAAATATATATTATTTAATTATTAATAAAAATTATGAATAATTTAATTCAAGATTATATATTTAATAA
>JAOQMR010000211.1:26479327-26494049 GCA_027563865.1 Erythroxylum pelleterianum | reverse complement strand
AGGACACCTCGGGGATGTGCTTCCCCAGATTAGCTGTTTAATTTGTGTAGACATTTTCCCTTTATAAAAAAAAAAAATCTGTTACAATGTTTATGTCTCAAGCAATGTTTCATATCAAAATGGCAAATCCCCGTAACCACTATGATGCTTTTGGCTTGGTCAAAGCTCCAATGCAAAATTTACACATAATAAAGTAAACTAGAGGAGAAGGTTGGGAGTTTATATTTTAATAAAAAGCAGAAATTGATGTAGTAAACATTAGTAGTGTTATTGCTACTAATGTTAGAGATTACAGTCACATTCATGATCATAAATAAATAAATGTGAAGTTGGTGGGAGCAACGAGGAAAGCATAGACCTTACTAATTTAGAAATGGGAAGTGCAATAATGGCACATATGACCTAAGGAATAGTCCAAATGGTATAATTTTTTTTCACTTCGACGAATAATTTATAAATATTAATTAGATTAAAATTGATATTTAATTTTAAGTTGTAAACTGTAAATTTATAGCAAGAAAATCAATCTCGAAAATGAAATAATTAATTATCAGGTAATGTCTTTTCAGTAGGTTTAAGAATTTTTAGAAATTGAATTTTTCGATGCCTAACACTTTCAATATTTGATTTAATATGTTATAAAATAATGTTATTTGTGTTTTCTAAAAATATAAAAAATTGTATATATAGTCACATTCATCAACTTCTACTCCAAAAACCCTATGATATGATCACTTACTTAGGTTGGCCCTTTTTAGTGGGACATCTAATCGTCATGTCATTTTATGTTTACTTTAATTTGATCATTGTGTCCTTTCCTTTGTTGCCAATTAGAATGGAGATTTTTGAAAATCAAATCATTAGGTGACTATTTGTTGTAGTTTTGAATATATCAAATGCCACAATATATAAATCATCTTTCTCTGGCAGTAGACAGCTAATAGATCTAGATTCAAGTGTTTTTAATAAGTCAAGGATAATATAGACCAAAATTTAATTAAAAAATATGTTATTTTATACTTTTAATTTTTTAAAAAATTGACAGAGTTGACTTACAGGTCAGCCCATTGTCATCTCTATCTTAGTCTAATAACTTAATTTTTGAGATACGCCCAAGTGATAATGATCTTTAACATTATAGAAATCATTTTTTATTCTTTATTTTTTGTTTAAAATATGCAATTGGAGTTTTGATTTATGTAAAATAAATTTAAGGAAATGGATTATAATGTGGCACAAAATTGCTTGGTTCAATATGATTGCAACTAAGTTGTTAAGGTGGGCTGCAATCAGAAAGCTTTAATTGATTTCTTGTTAGTTAAAAGGCCTTCTTGGCCCAAATGCTAACAAGGCTTTTGAATTTCTTGTTATGGATTTTCCAAATATGCTACTTAGTTTATGAAGTAATGTATTTTTTTCAATCCTAAATATTATTATATCAAATAATTATTTTAAACTTTTATTTCAATTTTATTTAAATAAATAACATGAACCCCACCCTCTTTTTACAAATGGTGACTCAAGATTAAGGTATAATAATAATAATTTGACAAAATAAATTATTTTATCGTAGTTCTAATTTAGTTTAATATAAATTATTAAAATTTTTGTAATGGTAATTAATTTATCTATTTTTTGTGAGTTTTGAAAAAAATGATAACACATAAATTATATATTTATATTTATATTTATAGATTTTTTATTTTAAATTTATTGACTTTTTGCATGGTTAAAAAATAACGAGAAAACACTTGCTTATAAATTGAACGAGATAATTACATATTATTTGAGTGAAAATTCACTTGAAAATAATATAAATTCTTAAATATATATCTTATTATATAAATTAAATTATTTCATTTCATATCAAACAAAATAAAATTGTAACTCACTTTTAGTACTTTAATTTAATTTATGTTATTAATAATATATTCTAACAAAAATATATAATATATCCTTTTTACAATTGAAGAATTCATAGTCAATATTTTTATGTATATATAATAAAATTTTAAATATAATAATTTACAAATTTATAATAAATTAAAAACAATATACTCAAATATTAAATATCTAACCAAAATTGAGCAAGATATTGTGTAATTTACATGATATTGACATTGAGAATAGCAATAAGATGGGTCAGTTCAGGTAGGGTTGAGCTTGATTTGATATTCAGTTAGACCCGAGATAGCTAGAACGAGCCTGAGCTCGAGCTCAAATTAACTTAGGCCCAGTTTAGCAATCAACTGATTGCATTAGTTGTTGACTGATAGCTGATTCTATCAGCTGATTTGACCAGCAGATTACATTAGCTGTTTGTATAGATATTTGGTAAAATTAGCTATTTAATATTAGTCGTTTATGTATAAAAATGACTTATGAGAACATGACTTTAAAATAATAATAAAGAAAACCAATTTACCTTGTCCATGCATAATTGATTTTTAACTCTTCCTATTAGTCTAAGTATGTTCAATCATATCCAAAAGGTCGTGTACTGGGGTTGAATGCATCAAAATAAAAGTTATTAATAGATGTATTAATTTACATATAATTATTTTTAATAGAAGTATAATAATTTTTAAACACGTAAAGGTAATTAATTTTTAATAATTAATATGATAATAAAATAAAATTTTATTCATTTTTATTTATTACATAATAATACTAATATATAAGATGATCAATTACTCTTTTTTATTTATAATACATATTTTATAACTAATTGTTAATTAATTTTTATTAATAAATAAAATTTATATTTCTACCATTTATCATACTTATATTTAAATATATTTTTAAGTATATTAATTTACATATAACATCACCAAAAAAAGTTGTAAAAAAAAACTTTCTCTCTCTTTTGTTACATAGGAAAAGGTATAATTAACTTTTGATGGTTAAATATTTAGCTGTTTGATGAAAACATTCCTGTATAGGAGCGTTTTCATTTTTGGTTATTTGAAGACAAATAATCCTTGGATAAGCTACTCATTCAAACAGTTTCGTAGCTGTTTGGAGAGTCAAACAGTTAAAGCATATCAATCAATTAAAAAAATATTAGTCTTGTCTAACTTGATTTTTTATTTTTAGTCTTTTTTTAATAAAATAATGTCACTTCACTAATCAAGTTAGGCCCGGCTAAATCGAGCGCGAGCCCACTCAGGCTCAAATGGCATCCTGGTTGACATTGATCGGCACGAGGGAAAAATTAAAAAGAAGATGGAACCCTAATTCAACCACCTAGGACAATTTGGGGGGACCCGTTTTGGTTCCCTTTCGTAATCGCTTACATCATTTACCAATGCTACCTGATTTCTTTCTTCCCTTACTTTGGTTTTTTAAAAAGGCCGTATTGGACTTTGGTTGTCGGGGATACAGACGGAGAAAGGGTCAAAACGCCGTCCAGCCTATCTTTTGACTCTCTGCAAATTTGTCGGTACAGGTAAGCAAGGTTATAGAACATTAGATTGAACGTTAAATAAGTAAAATGAGAGTTTAAATTTTAAAAAGTTAAATTAGTAAAATTGTTAATTAAAAGTAAGTTGAGTTATAATAATCAAAGATTAATTAAATTTGAATTTTATAAGGATGATTTCAATTCAACTTCACTTTTTTAAAAATTACTAGCTCAAAGTAAACAGTTAAATAAATGCTTAATCTAGGGATGACTAGTTGATCTAGCCTTAGGTCGAGCTTGGGTATGATCATACAAAACGACGTTATTTTATCATATTTTTGTTTTTTAATAAAATAAAATGCGAGCATTGGCTTAAGCCAGATCAGGTAGTGGTCGAGTCGGGCCTAGGTAGGTGTGAGCTCAACCTAACCTATTATCATTCATAGCTTAATCATAAAAGAAACCACAGTAATCTAAAACATGGAATTCGACTGATGTAACCAATTAATTTGGATTAAAGCTTTTAATATTGCTTATAACGTAATTATAAGATTTAACATTTATCAATAATATTTAGATCGAATTCATTTTTATATTATTAAATAATTTACTCAAAATGCATATAATATAAACTATTGTAAAACACATAATTTTATGTACAGATGACAATGAGCTTACTCATAGGTCAGTCCTTACTAATTTTTTAAAAATTAAAATATACATGAATGTAATTTTTTAATTGAATTCGAATCTGACTTATCCAAATTCAAGTTTATCTATATCTAATTCTTTTAAGTAAAATAATATTGTTTTATTTAAAATAATAA
This sequence comes from Erythroxylum pelleterianum, assembly GCA_027563865.1. Lineage (NCBI taxonomy): Eukaryota > Viridiplantae > Streptophyta > Magnoliopsida > Malpighiales > Erythroxylaceae > Erythroxylum > Erythroxylum pelleterianum. Next base: position 26,489,819 of record JAOQMR010000211.1, on the reverse strand, counting down.
AATCTAGAGTCAATTTGAATGTACTGTTTTATTGAAAGTAACTTAATTTAAAGTTATTGGTTAACAACTGTCATGCCTAATTTTATCAATTATTTTAATAGTCAAATTTATATATACATGTACGTGTGTAAATCAAATCACCGAAAGAGAGACGAAAATTTTGACCCTTACAAATTAAGAAACCATGTATGCCCAAAACGTCAACGTATAAAGCAAAAATAATCAATTTCCCGGGATCTGAGACCCTCCCTTTCCTTCTCCCCTTTTTATTTGTCAAAGTTACAATTATTTAATTGGGCAATTAAAAACAAATTCTTTTTCGTCTTGGTTTTACAACCTCTGTTAATGTTGTCATGTTCATGAACTATGACGCATTTCCGGACTGCAGGAAAAGAGGCATTGGTATTTATGGTAACTAGGAAAAAATTGATCGATTAATTAATTTAAATTTAAATTTAAATTTAAATTTTTAAATAAATTGATAATTTTTTAATAATTTATAAAAATTTTAATTTATTTAATATTTAACTTATTTTATAACAGTTTAATATTAGTTGAATATATTTAAACCTTAAAAATTGTGTCTTATTAATTTAATTTTTAATTTAGTTTTGAAAACATTGCTTATTAGTGTAACCCAAAGTTTAATTGAAATAATTTAATGTGAAAGGAATCTCGATTTACAACACCTTAAAAAATTTAAAGAATTTTTAAAATTTTAATTCGCATATTAAAAAGCTTATATTCAACTGGTTAAAAATAATTAAAATTGATTAAATATATAATTTAAACCAACTAATTTACTTTTGGCTCATCTATTAGAGTTTTCTTTTCAATAACAAAATATATTCAAAAAGAGGAAGTAAACTTAGGATGCCAATGAACTTTAATATAAATTTTAAAAAGTTAAAAATATAAAGTAACAGCTTTTTTTAATTGGGTTCGAATCAGACCTGCTTAAGTCTATGCTTGTCTGAACCCCAATTCTTTTAAACAGAACGATATCATTTTGCTTAGAAGAATTGAACATCGAGCTAGTTAAACCTAAACATAGTCCTATAAATCGATTTATTAAAAACACCTAAATGTAAACACATTTAAAAAAAACCCATTGTCTTCCAAGTAAATTTGAGACTTATTGTCAACGTTCAACACCTAAGCTTTGTTGACTAAATTGGTGAGAATGATAAGGATGAAAAGAGAAAGTCCGCCAAAGTCTCAATTTAATTAATTTTTATTTAATAGATAAACAAACTCTATTTTAGAAAATACTCTTTGTTTGATTTAGTGCAATATCTTAAAGTTTATTAGGTGTACGAGATAACTCACAAATTATATATTTTAAATAAAATTTTAATGAATTAACAATTTAAATTAAAAGATAAATTGGATTTTAATAATTATTTAAAAGATATATTCAAGATTTAAGCATTTTTAACAATTACAATTAAAAAATATATATGAATCTAATCCAAGATATAGTTACAAAACTTTAAATAACCCTTTTGACCACTTCCTATCCCCAAAGTGCAAAATATACTTTTATATATATATATACACACACAATAATGAACTGTATAAAGCTAAGATTGACATTTAAAGCTTGATTTGGATAGGTAGCTCAAAGTCAATAAGTTAATTAAAATTTTAATCGAATTCAATTATAAGAATAGTCCAATTCGAACTCTTACTCAAAATAACATTATTTTAAAATATTCACTTATAATAATGTTATTTTGATTTATAAATTTAAAATAACATTATTTTAGTCGATTATATTAAAGCGATAACGATCTAATCGGGTTTGGTCGGGTCAACTCCAACTTTCTTGCTAAAATACATAACACTATTGTTTCAATACACGTTGTGACCAGACTGTGTTTGTCGACTACAATGTATTATTGGTCGTGTAAGAATAAAAAACAAACACAAGTTTATATAATAATAGATTTCGACTTTTCAACTTCGAGTTCCATTCATTGTTTTTTTTCATGTACTAATTTTTAATATTGTTGCTTGAGTGGCTAGTTAGTTCGAGGAGTTCTCAAAATTTCAAAAATTCTAATTACAAAAAAAAGCATACATAATAAATAAAACTATTGAATATTTAGTACGAGTTGATTCAAATTAATCCCATTCAAATCAATTCAATCAAAAAATTAGAATAATATTATTTATACTTAAAATATGATCGATTTGAGTTTTAAAATTTTAAGTTAAATTTGAATTGTATCAATCATAGTTATTTAATTATGAATAATCAATTTATTAAGTAATTTAGTTAATATACAATTTTTTAATATTACATATATTCAATTATTTGATTTACGTTAATTACATACTCCACTGATATAAAATAAATAAAAGAAGCCTGAAGATTCTGCTTTGTTTTTTTTTGTTGAGTTTTGAGTTTTGAGTTTTTGGTTTATATTTTTTGTTTAAATAAAAATAAGAAGTTGTTAATGTTAATGTAGTTATATTTTTATTGCTAACGATAAGTATATATTAGATAAAACTTAAAGATAGTATTTTTAATTAATTAAATTTATTTTAATCTCTTATATAATATTTATTAATGAATTATTAATATATATATTAAATTATTCATAATTCTTATATATTCAGATAATAATAAATCAACTCATAAAAACATAAATAAAAACAAAAACTATTTTTTGTTTTATAAATTTTGAAAATAAATTGAAAAGCAGATATTAAAAATTCAAAAAATAGTTTTTTACTAAATTTAAAAATAGAAACAAAAAATTAAAATTATAAATAAAATAGTGAAAATGAAGCCTCATGAAAGGCCACGAACAAGCCAAAGAACGTGTTGAGGACCATCAATACTCAAAACACATTATTACACTCTATAATCTCTGTTTTTTTTTTTGGCCTTAATTATTATTTTTTTTTAGAAAGAAAACCCTTAATTATTTAATCTCTAGTATAGTCAATGTTTACATTTATGAGAAAATGAGGTCCACTCAACTCCATTATTCCACTAATGAAAAGGACTATATGCGGAACAACCCATGGCCCACATAATCTCCAGGAATCGACGGCTCTCGTTGCTCCACTGTTCCAAAGCCATCAAGTTCGCTAATAATTTTGCAGTTCAACGGTTGCGATCTGTTCATTATTGACACGTGTAGAACCGCGCGTATACTAGATTCTGGATTCATTTTGCTTAAAGACGCGAGCAGGTCAATTTGTTGGAGAGTGCTAATCAGTTTTGGTCCTTTTGGATTTCATTTTCCCGAAGAATTATAGATCCGACCCGAATGTCAAATTCCGCCGAAGCGAGGATTTTATATGCGTCGTCTCCGATGGCTGGAGACGTTCGGATTCCGCTTATGAATCTTTCAGCGGTTCGGTCTCGGATGGATTCGCTTCAACGGTTCCTCTCTGAATCGATCAACAGGAACACGGTAATCAGCAGAGAGCAGATGGACATGGTCTCCGGCGAGATAGCAGCCGCCATACAACAGATCATCGTCAACGGTGCTTCGCTCCTCACTTGTTCCCAAGCTGTCGATTCTTTGGCTACCGCGGTCAAACCTTTAGAGCCGCCTGATCTGAAGGTCTCAAGCAGAAGTGAGGATTTGTGCTTGAAAGTGGAGGAGAGAGAAGAGTACGAGGACGAGGACTGCGAGATAGTGGAGCTCGACGCCGTGGAGTTGTTGGCGGAGCACGTTCACTTCTGCGAGATTTGTGGGAAAGGGTTTAAGCGAGACGCGAATCTTCGAATGCACATGAGGGCTCACGGGAACCAGTTCAAGACGCCGGAGGCTCTGGCGAAGCCGCCGGCGGCGGCAGATAAGTCTGAAGGCGGCCGGAAGACGAGGTTCTCGTGCCCGTTCGATGGGTGTAATAGGAACAAGAAGCATAAGAAGTTCCGGCCATTGAAGTCAGTGATATGTGTGAGGAACCATTTCAAGAGGAGCCACTGTCCCAAGATGTACTCTTGTAATCGGTGTAACAAGAAGAGCTTCTCTGTGATGGCGGATCTGAAGAGTCATTTGAAACACTGCGGAGAGTCTAGGTGGAGGTGTTCTTGCGGGACTAGTTTCTCGAGGAAGGACAAGTTGTTCGGTCACATGGCGTTGTTCGAAGGGCACATGCCGGCTGTTGAAGAGGAGGATGAGGAGGCCAAGGCCGCTGCGGCGCCGATGGAGGAGGACGACGGAGGGCAAGAACCGGTGGCTGTAAAAAACGATGAACTCAAAATGAGCAGGAATTGTACGGACAACGTGTTCTTTGATGGGTTATTAGATGAGTTCGGTTCTGTTGACGGGTATAGTTTCAGGGATGTTCTGGGATCACCTGAGAACAATTGGGGTGTCGGAATTGAGGAGTTCTGTGGTCTCCAACATTGACGATCTATGTCTTGTCTGATCACGCGAACATCCATTTGTATTATTTGTAATAATAACCTTGTCATAACTCCTGTATTTTAGGACATCTTATATAGGATCTCAGATTTTTTAGATAAATAAAGTTCATAACTTTTTTCCTAGAGAGCTTGTTCATACTTCTAACTCCCATTTGAGATTAAAGTGTGAAAACAGTCCTTTTACATTTTTGCACTGACTTTCACTTAGGTTGTTGTTATTGTAAGATTGTAAGCTTCCTGTCACGAAAGTTACAGATTCTCATTCCGATATCGGTAAAATTTATAATCGTTATCTTTCGGGTGTAAATTTTTCTGTCACGAAAATTACTGATTCTCATTCCGATGTCGGTAAAATTTGTAATCGTTATCTTTCGAGTGTAAATTTCGTAATCGATACTTGTAAGCTTTATGTCACGAAAGTTACAGATTCTTATTCCGATATCGGTAAAATTCCTAATTGTTATTTTTCGAGTGTGAAATGCGTGATCGATGCTTTTTTCAAAAAAGAAGCCAAACTTACCTTTGATTGTTATCTATAGAACAAAAGTTGTGAAAAGGATGACATTAATGTTCTATCCTGTCCTGCTCCTTTCGAGTAACAGAGAAGCATATATTCTGGATTCTACTTAGAAAGGAGATTTCTAGTTTCGATAATGTTTCATATATGTTGGAGATGTGATAATAAAGTTTGGATAATTTTGATTCGCATCCATTATTTGTAAGTGTAAATTAAATTAAAATTTAAAAATATGCATTAAAAATTTTAATAAATTCACATTTTCAATTTAAGTGATAATTTTAGTTCGATAGTTAATAATAAATTAAGTTAATTGTAAAAAGATTAAAATTTCTCAAGTTTGTAATAATAACTCGAAGCTTAAAGTAATGTTAAAATAATTTAACTTTTAATCTTTTACAAAAATAACCTGACGTTAATTTCTTTGTTAATGTTGCCAATGTGATATCATATGTTAAATCAATATCTTCATCGGATAATATATTTTTGAATTTTATCATTTATCAAATTAAGTATATGAAAAATCCTAAAATAATTATGCACTCTTTTCTCAACTCTTTTTTCACCTAACTCGGATCGCTTCCTTTTCCTTAGCATATGATGTGACAATCATGAGATAAGAATATTAATTTAACGTGACTAGTCATGTCTTTCACATCCACAAAAAACATAATCTTAAATCATTTTTGTAAAAAATTAAAATTTAGAACAATTTAGCATTACTTTTTTAAGTTCAGAATAGTATTACAAAATTAATTAAAGTTTGAGATTTATTTTATAATTAGCCTTAATAAATTCTAAGAAATGAATATATGAAATTAATTAATTAAGAGTTAAGATATTAATTACTTATCATAAGTGTAAATCATAAAATCCAATAAACAGGAATAACATTAATATTTAGTTAAGAACCTTATCATGAATCTAATCCAAGTTAATAAAGGATTGAGAATAGTGACCTTTGGATTAGAAGTGCATAGTTTAGGCATCAAAAGTGTTTTCTTGTTTATAGAATAAAGTGTAATGATCTAATCATTACCCTTTATTCTATAAAACATTTAAGCACAAATCATACTTTTAATGAATCTATATAATCCAACAAAAACATAACTTTTGAACACTTGAAAGCGTCATTTCATTTCAACCCTTCAGTGTTCCTTTCCCACTTTCTCCTCGTATGAGCACGACTATGAATGTTAATATAGCAATCTCCCAGCGTCGCTCCGAACCTCCGACCAAGCCGGTCTCCCTGGCTCGCGATTCTCTGCTCTGACAGGGTTGGAGACGTCAGCTCCCCCAAAGGATACTTCTCAACGGTCGGCCCTTGTGACACGTCTTGACTCGCCTGCTCTGACATCTAAGAGTACGGGCCGACACAAAGCTCCCAACCGGTAGTCTTCAAGGGACTTACGCACTAGACGTGCGACTTTTAAACCCACCCCGGAAGCCTCCTCCTCCTTTTCCCCACAGATGGCGTCCCACGCCCGTAACCCATCCAAGGCCCAGCCCCCAATCTCTCCCAGCCCTACCCAGGCTCATGTCAAAGATGGACTCCAGCTGCAGTCTGGGCTGACGCAGCCCTCTGCTCCCACGGGCCCAAGCCTTATTCCGCAGCATGCAGCCATTTCGCTCCAGTCCCACATGAACGTGCTCATGCCCGACCCTTCCTTTTCGTTGTCCACCCATGCGGACTCGGATTGTCGGGCTATGGAGGATGACACCAATGACCTTATGGATCCGGGTGAATCGCGTGGGCCCCCTCCTACCCCAATGCTTCCCCACTTGCGCACACTTGACCCGCGTGTAGAGCGTGCCATAAGTACTGACCCTCTCACCGGAACCGACACTCCGATGGATGAGACTTTGCCCGTGCCTCCGATTATACTGGAGCCCGAGCCGATCGACATGCCAGTCCAAGATGCCTCGCTACACTCTCCTGCACCTTCCGTATGACGATGTCTATTTTCATTTGAAATTTTCAAGGGGCGGGAGGGCGGACCTTCAAGCCTATCATCAAAAATTGCATTCGTATTCATAAATCGAAACTTATAGTTTTGGTGGAACCCCGCATTAGCGGTGCCCGAGCGCTGAAAGTCATTCGCAGTTTGGGTTTTAGCCAGTCTTTTCGTGTTCAAGCTGACAGCTACTCCGGAGGTATCTGGCTTCTCTGACAGGCCGATATCGCAGTCCGCATTCTGATCGCGCATCGTCAATTTATGCATACTACTATCATGTGGGATCACCATTCTTTTGTTTTCACGGCCATCTACGCGAGCCCGACGTACTCGTTACAGAAATACTTGTGACATTATTTGCGACTTATCGCCCGGGTAACTACTCAACCTTGGATCCTGGGCGGCGACTTCAATGCTAAGCTGGAGCAACAGGACCACCGTGGCGGTTACCGTCACCGCTCGGTCGTTAACTTGCCTTTCAAAGAGTGTGTGTACTGTTGTCAACTTCAGGATTTAGGTTTCTTTGGTCCACGCTTCACTTGACGGCGAGGCCATCTTTTAGCCAGACTTGACCGTGCACTCGGATCAACTGCTTGGCTGTCGGCGTTCCCTGGTACTCTGGTTTCCCACCTCCCTTTTTTGAAGTCGGATCATCGTCTGCTTCTCATTTCTCTCCACCCCCACACTCATCGTTTGCCTATGCGCTGCCCGTTCCGGTTTCAATCCGCTTGGTTCACCCAACCCGACTTCAATTCCGTTGTGGCCGATCATTGGCCTCACTTGAATAATGATCTCGGTAGCGCGCTCCGACGGTTCTCGGATGCATTACAGACTTGGAATTACCAAACCTTCGGCAACATTTTTCACCGAAAGAAGCACCTCTTGGCACGGTTGGCGTGGCTCCAAGTTCGTCTGGAGACTTTCGACTCAACCTCTCTCCGCGAGCTAGAAGAGGGTCTTCACTCGAAATTGGAACAGGTGCTCCTTCAAGAGGAGCTCTACTGGCACCAGAAATCTAGAAGTCAATGGCCCATGCAGGGCGACCGTAATACTAAATACTATCATGCCATCACTCGGAACCGCCACCGGCACGGGCGGGTCTCTTCTTTGCAAGACGTGAATGGCAATATTCTGTCTGACTCGTCCACTTTGCACAAATTAGCGCAGCAATACCTTGAGAATCTTTATAGGGTTGAACCCACTTTCCCTAACACCTGGCCGCTTGCAAGTCGGTTCCCTCCTTTACCTCGGCAAGCGACCGTGGACCTGAGCCGTACTCCCAGTCCTACTGAAGTCAAGACTTCTTTTTTCAGTATGGACCCCAACAAGGCCCTAGGGGTGGACGGGTTCACTGCTCTCTTCTACCAGTCTCAGCGGGACGTTGTAGGACCGTCGCTAACCCTTCTTATCCAACGCATTTTTCGGCACGAGTTTTGAGAACAGGACCTCAATCGCACTACCATGGTCCTTATACCCAAGGTGCCATCTCCCAGCTTAATTATGCAGTTTCGCCCTATCGCTCTTTGTTCGGTTCTTTATAAAGCCCTTACCAAGGTCATCGTCCATCGTCTCCAACCGTACCTTAATGACCTCATCGCCCTGACCCAATGTAGCTTTGTACCTAGCCGCCTCATTACTAATAATATCATTATCACTCAAGAGGTCATCCATTCCATGCACAAGAAGTCCGGTCGTAAAGGGTTCATGGCGTTAAAGGTGGATCTCGAAAAAGCGTACGATCGATTATCATAGACTTTCCTTCAGGACACCCTCGTTGACGCTGGCCTTCCAGATTCGCTAATTTCGCTCATCGGGAAATGCATGACAAGTGTTTCCCTCCAAGTTAATTAGAATGGGGAACTCGGGGATGCATTTTGTACCTCCCGCGGTCTTCGTCAGGGCGGCCCCATCTCCCCCTACCTCTTCGTCCTCTGTATGGAACGCCTTGGTCGTTCCATTTCGCATGCGGTGTCCCAGGGCAGCTGAAAGCCAATTCGTCTTAGTCGCCAGGGCCTCCCTTTTCCCACCTCTTCTTTGCGGATGATCTCATTCTTTTCTTGGAAGCCTCGATGGATCAAGTGACCACCATTCGGACGGTCTTACAACATTTCTGTTCTGCGTCGGGACAACACATCAGTCACGATAAATCTCGCTGCTTCTTCTCCAAGAATGTACCTCTTTCCAGGATTCTCATCTTAATTGGTGCCCTCGGGTTCAAGCAGACTAACGACCTGGGACGGTATCTCGGTGTCCCTCTTCTGCACGAACAGGTTCGTCATGATACCTACCAACATATTCTTGATAAGGTTCACCGCCATCTCTCGGGTTGGATGGCCAGTTTTTTGTCTCTGGCCGGTCGGGTTACCCTCGCCCAATTTGTTATCGCTACTATCCCTACTTATACTATACAGACGGTCCGTTTGCCTCGCAAACTTTGTGATGAACTGGAAAAATTACTGCGTCAATTTCTTTGGGGCTTGACCAATGGCCAATGGCGGGTCCATCTGGTCAATTGGGTGGAAATCTGCAAACCTCTGGAGCTCGGGGGCCTTGACATTAGGAAACTCAGTGAAACGAATGATGCCTTTCTCGCTAAGTTAGGCTGGAAGTTGCTCACTAAACCTGACTCTTTGTGGGTTACCGTTCTTTTTGCTAAGTATAACGTAGACACCACTCATATCCCCACCTTCTTGGATGCTACTGGTGGCTCCATGGTCTGTAGGGGTATTAAGTCTACTTGGCACCTGGTTCAGCAGGGATTACAGTGGATGATAGGCGATGGTGCTCGAACTCGGTTTTGGTCATACCCCTAGATTTTGGGTGCTGGCCCCCTTCTCTCCCACGCCGTTAGCCCGCTTCCCGACTCCCTTTGCAACTTCAATGTGCGGCAGTTTGTTACCACGGACGGTACTTGGCATTGGGAGTTATTCCAATCCTATCTCCCACCGGCGATTTGTAGATTAATTGTTGGCATGCTTCCTCCTACGAATACACTTGGGCCGGATAAGTTGATCTGGGGCCCCTCAAACTCTGGGCATTTCACAGTCTCTTTTGCCTATACCATGAGCATGGGCCATGCGGACCTTGCGGACCACGCTATTTGGCAGGTTATCTGGAAGTGGTCCGGTCCATCTCGCAGTCGTTCCTTTCTCTGGCTGCTGGGCCACGACAGGCTCCTCACGAATCAGCATCGGGTCCGCATACATTGCACGTCGGATGGCGCTTGTTATCACTGCCACCGGGAGGAATCCTCGTTGCACGTCGTTCGCGACTGCCCTAAAGCTCGCCAAGTGTGGACTGCTTTCCCTGTTCCCGTCGAATTTTTCACTCAACTACTTCGGGAATGGCTCCATCACAACCTTCTTTGCAATCATCAAGTTCTTGGGCATGATTGGACGACTCTCTTTGGGATTTCGTGCTGGTTCCTTTGGAAATGGAGGAATTAGACCCTCTTCGAGAGCATTTTACTTGGCCTTCCTCACCCCAGTCTTTTGTCTTGTCTTATGCAGGTTCTCTCCGCCAGGCAGTTAGATGGCATCGTCGGGAGATAGGGATGGCAATGGGTTTTCAACCCGATCCATATCCGTACTACCCGACCCTAAAAAATGGATATGGATGCTAAAA
>JAOQMR010000211.1:26252511-26264105 GCA_027563865.1 Erythroxylum pelleterianum | reverse complement strand
CAGCGAGAGCTTCGTAAGTGATCAACACATGGACCAGAACGACAACGTTCCGTTCAGCCAAAATCTGGCAGAACCAACCATAAACTCTATTCTAACTGTCACTGGCGTTAAAATCTGATTCCTCTCTGGTGCACTTCGCCAGCCTTCTTTTGCGTTGTTGCGCTGATCTTTCATTTATTATGCGCCTCTAACCTTTTCATGCACTGCGCAAGCCTGCCAGCCTCTTAATTGATTTTTCCTCTGTTTTTATACTGCCGCGTGCTCTCCTCTCTCCTGGCTGCCTTCTGTTTTTCAATTAAAAACCTCCTGATTTGTTACTCTAGCACTGATCTCGGTTCTAATTCATTTGTGTCCTTTTCATAGCCTCCAGCTGCCGGAAGCTATTTCTAATTCAACGCCTATTTGTTTTCACGCCTGCTTGCTTTTGCGCCACACCTGCTTCTCGTCTGGTTATGCTCCTGTAGCTACTTCACGCTGCCTTTTGATTCCGTAGTTGACGCCCCTCAGCTGTCCTTCTGCGTTCTTCCCTCTTTCTAGCTTTGCGTGATTTACTCTTTTATTGCATTGGAACGCCAGCTGTCATGTTCACGCTGCCTTCTTCTCTATAGCTTCACATGATTCAGGTTTGCGTCACTGTCACTGCGCTTGTCACTGCTTAATTCACGTTGCGTCTGTGCGTTGCTTTGCAAGACCAGTTGCTCTCCTTCCTACTATGCATCTCCTATTCACGATGTGAAGGCCACACCACTGCTTCCCCGTTCTATTCCACTGTTGTGTGCTCATTAGTTGACCATCGTGATTTGTGTTATTAGCATGCTCTCCTGCTGATTTTTAAACGACGCTACTCCCTTAAAGCCAATTAATTTCCAGCTGTTCGTGATATTTCCTTTGGACCATTACCTTGCCTTCTGTAGCTCCTATTTTTTTATTCACGCCCATTTAATGTCCTTGCCTTCCACTTAGACTTGCTTTCTCCTGGGTTTGCTAATTTATAAGACCATTTTAATATTTTAATGTGGCGTGACCCACTTGCTTGTTGATTTGCCGCCACTTGCTCTTTGTTCATTTCACTCGCTCATTTAATTTTTGTCTTGTCTTTTAATTTTTCCTCTCCTACGATAAAGACAAGCAAAATAAATATTTAGAAAATGACCCATAAATAATATTTTTAACTCACTTTAGTTTCTTTGCTCTCAAATTGTACTTAAAAACAAAAATGAAATAAAGTAAATATTTTAATCATGTTTGTATCAATAGTCGCTACGTGAGATTAATTAAAAATATCCACAATTAAGTACATATCAAATACCCCCACACTTAGCTTTTGACCGTCCTTGGGCCAAACATCCAAATTAAGCTCATTGATCCAAAACATTTACTCATTTTCCATAATTTTCCAAGACAATATAATCATAACCAAAGATGAATAATTTCAAAAATTATAGCAAGGAATCAACATTCAAAGCTTTCACTCATGATCAATCAACAAGCATCATCTTCAAAAACTGAGCAATCTAATGGTAGACTCGGAAAATGTGTTTAACTAAAATAAATCTATGGGTACACTCACCATTCATGAACATGACAATCCATAACTTTGCATATCATTTCATTTCTCCACCACTAATGTTCACATGCAAAATCATGAATCAAAGGACTTTTTCAAGGTTGTAATGTGGGCAAGGGTAAGGTGAGGTATATTTAGGTTAAGTAGCATGAAAGCCATCAAACCTAGTGAAACAAAGCAACACTCATCAAAAACTGGGTACTGGCAGCTATGACAAATGCAAAAATCACATTTCACAACCTCATTTAGCTCTCACACATAAACCACATGAACCATAAATCAATCCGAAGGGATCACTCATACAATTTATCCCAATAAAATCACAAGAGTGAACCTTCCAAGTCAACCTCAACCTTGTATTCAACATACTCAAATAACTCAACCATCACAACTCTAGGAAGATGCATAAACCAAAAATAACTTTTCAACACTTATGCAATTCTTCCTTTTATTGTAAACAATTTTTTTCTATTTTTCTATTTTTTTCTCTTTTTTCCTCTTTTCCTCTTTTTTTCTTCTTTTTTTTCTTTTTTTAAAATTAAAATAAACTACATCAACATGAGAATTTCAAAGATAAGACATTACCCTCACACATGTACACCCCCACACTTAAAATTTTGTACATCCACAAACTCAACAATCACAAATGTTTCACTAGCTTTATGACTTGGGTAGGACATTTGATTAAATTTAAAAGCTAAAATGTGGTTTATACAAAAAGAAAGGCTAAAGCTCAAAGGGGTTTAACAAGGAAAAATCATATCAATAAGGTAGGTTATTTGGCCAATGTAGCTTATGAAAAACAAAGAATGCCTAATCATATTCATATTAATGCATGTGATAAAAATGTGGTCTCGAATAGAAATTCAACGCAAAATCAAGACGTACATGTCATGAAGGTCACACATTATAAAAAAACAATGAGACTGATATGGATGTGTCAGTCAAATAAGGCTCAAATTCTCACAGGCTTTGTCTACCATTAGTCACTACTCTTTCAAAGATAGTGCATATCGACCAATCACAAAAGCAAAAGTACATGTTAAAGTTGCTATGAAAATCTCTAGTCAATCACACTCTAATCATGATGATATAATCCCAGAAGCAATAGAAAACGAGAAAATGTTTGTTTCATTTTTTTCTCATTTTGATTGAAAACTTAAAAACAAATAAAAACAGACAAATTCAAAAACAAACACACATGCATAAAAAAATAATGCGAAAATTTAAAAGAAAAGAAATTTACTTCCCTTGGGTTGCCTCCCAAGAAGCGCCTTTGTTTAGGGTCGCTGATTCGACTCCTTTTTCTCCTCACGTGACAAAATTATTATCTTCAGAAATTACATGTGGCTTCTCTACATGAGGTAGTTCCGGATAGGGCCGTAGTCGATCATCATCCTCCTTCATCGTCTTCCCTATCCTCAGACTCTCAATCCCGACTGAGTCCATACATTCCGGAAATATTTCGAACGTCTCCTCACATTTTTCTTCTTCAGTTAACTCCTCCAATCTGTAATGTAAAGGTAAATGGTTAGTTTCAAAAATAATTATAGACTCAATACTTACCTCCGAGCTAAAAGATGTGTCCTTTTCGTCTTCGAGCTCGTCGTCAACTTCTTCGGCACAAACAATTCGTTGAGGATTGACCTCAAAATTCTCAAGCTCCTCATCACTTTGCAAATTTTCCGCACAGATTTCAATTGGATACACTTCGGTTTGATACGGCTGCTCCTCGGCGATCGAGGCTTGTTGCCATCTGTCCCATTATTTGTGCCATCCTCTGTTGGTGTGCCATTCTATCCTGTTGAAATTGCAAATTGTTAGCAGCCATAGTATTAACAATTTCTTCTAAATATGCAAGTGAATTATGATGGCTCTCCGGATCTTGGGCGCTAAAATATGTGTCTTCTGGAAATTGCCCTTTATCCCTCCGAAATTGTAGAGTATTCTCCTGAAATTTTTGCACCATATTACTCAACTTTTCCAGAGATGTACCGGAGTCATGATAGGAAGCTTCTGGTCTGTACGAGAATTGTTGTGTGTGCTGCAAACTATCATGGAAGTAATTCTGCTGATTATTCCATCCATAACAAAAGTTAGGTTGATCATTCCAAACATTGTTATAAGATCGAGAATATGAATTACAAAAGAAATTACTTCCGTCCATAATTTTTTTAAATTTTTTTAAACACGAAAAAAATGAACAGATCACAAAAGAACAGAAAAGAAATCACTCACGAACAAATATATACAAAACACCAATTAAATCACAAACAAAAACTAAAAAAACGCACTCCCCGGCAAAGGCGCCAAAATTTGACCGCGCATCATAAAGCTATCAAAATTAAAATAACTAGACTCACCACTGCTACAGTAGTAGTCTAGTTATTTTAATTTTGATAGCGTTACGACGCGCGGTCACATCCATGAGACAATTGTACCAGGATTGAGGTGCCTGTTTTAATCCATATAAGGATTTTTTAAGAGCACAAACTGTTGGATCCCAAATTGGTTATTGGAAGTTAGAACTATTATAAATGAAAGGTTGGGAGTTAAAAGTTGGAAAATGTTACATTGAGCATGCTTCGATATTTTGGCCATAAATTTTTCTCTAGTTATCGAAATGAGATGATTTTTTATTTGAATTAACTAGAGAAATAGGGCTACAAATTATCTAATGAAATTGAGTTTTAATTTAGTCTTTAAGAGTTTCAATTTTTGGATGGAAATTGAGCACGAAATACTGTTTCAATCTAAGGATAGTTTGGACATGTTTGGGTTATAAGTTTCAATTTACCAAACCAAATTGAAAGATTTTAGTGTCATTAGAAAATTAAGACAAGGAGGAACATTTTTCTAGAAGGAAGTGTTAGCAAATTTCTTCAAGTGTTCCATGATAATGAGTTAAGAAGTTAGAAGTATAAGATGTTAGTTTTAATAGACATAAGGGGCAAAATGGGAAGGACATGTTTAATGAGGGGTAATTTTGGAAGAATAGGTTAAAATGAGAGTTAGAAATAAATGAATTAAAGGAAAGGTGGGGGAGTTGTCGTGGACCATGAGAGAGAAGAGAGAAAAAACGAAGAGAGAAGAGAAGAAGGGGAGAGAGTTCGTGAGGAAGAAGAAGAGGAGAAGGAAAGAAGAAGAAGAAAGGAGAAGGATCAAGCTTCCAAGGTAAGTTTTCATCTATTTCTTGCTTCAGTATAAGGAAATAGGTTGTGTTTTGTTGAGATGAAGAAATCCTAGAGAGAGAAAGGGGTTGTGTAGAAGAAGAAGATTTGAGAGAATCCATGGGATTTTTGAGTTTCTAAGCTAGGTTTTGGTTTTTCTAACCTAGATGGACTATGGGTTGGTTAAGATTGAGCTTGATTTTGGTTGGTTTAAGTGGTTGTGATTGTTGGAATTTTAGGGTTTTTATTGAATTGGAATTGAAATGAGAAATTGGTTGATTTAGGAATTCAAGAAAGCCTCATTCAAGGGCAAAAGGAGGGGAACCATTTCATTTGGATTTTCAAGACTTAGAAGGTGGGTAATATCTTTATGGTTATTGTGTGATGGGCAAATGCCCTATTTGTATGCTAATGTTTGGATTTTTGTGAATATTGAATTGTTATGATTGTATGAAAATGTATGTTGATTCATTATTATGTCATTCCATGAAAGATGTATGACCCTTTGTATGATGAATTATGATCATGTCATACCTTGAAAAAGGTTATGACCTTTTGAACTGAATTATGAACATGATGATGCTATGCCTTGCATTAAGGCATTTGAAATTGTAAATGATTGAATTGAGCATAAGATGTGATTATATGCTTTGTGTGGGTGAGAGAGGAACCGTTTCATAGTCACGCCGACGTTGACAAAAGCCTTATCCCGGCTACCCGCTTGTGACTCATGAGATCCAAAAATGGACTCGTTTCGTTCACGGTGCAAACTTCAGTTTTGCCGTTTTGTTCCACGGAACCCTCGAGCCAATTATGTGTGCATTTGCATTTGGACATGTTAAGTTGTGATGCAGATTGTGTAAAATGCATGGATGATAAATTAAATCGAATATAGTTAATGTGATGATGTTATGAATTATGAAATGAAACTTGGATTGTGAATGATAAATTGCAATTGTGAAGTGTATGCTTCTATGAGTGTTCATGTATATAAATATGTTTGATTGTGTGGCTCATCGCCAATGGATATGAACATATTAGCCACTGAGCTGTGTAGCTCAACTCATTACTTTCCCTCCACAGGTGCAAAACAAGAAGATTAGCAATCCTTGCAAGACAATTGGACAACTTTGAGATAGTTAGTTTTTGTATTAAGCAATCCTTGTATAGATTATTAAGAATGATGAACATTGAGCATCCATTTGTATTTGTTTTAAGTTGTAACGTACCATTCAAAAAAAAGTTGTAACGTGTACCTTGATATGTAAATGAAGTTGTTCAATTATTTACTTTATTTAGTAATGAGAATGTGTTATCGAGGATTTTTTCCTTTTGTATTTGATTTTGTCTTTTTGACAGTTGAGTATGATGATTTGGAAATGAATTGAGAACTTGAAAAGTTCCTTTTGTATAATTATGTGATTTTTGTAAAGTTTGAATTTGTTGGATGTGCAAATCTATTAGTTGAGTTTGATAATTGTTGTTTGTGTTAGAATATCATTTTGGAGTTAGAAAGGTTATATGGGATGAAGTAATTGAAGTAAGATTGAAAAGTGTAATGACAAGCATTTTTAGTAGTTGAATGCATATGAAGGGATATTGCATTTTGAAAGTTTCATAAGGGTTTTAATGGTGTATTGACTTTGGCAGGAAAAACTGGGTTGATTTAGACTATATGAGACCAAGTGGTCTTCATGAACATGGTAGATTATCCTTTTATCTTTTCAATGGTATATAGTTTGTGAAATTTGGATTACGGAATTGAGAGTTATGGATTTTGCAAGTGATGATGTTGAATGGGAAGTATGAACTTGATAGCTATGGTGGATGATTGGAGTTTGTGTTTGATATGAGTTTTTGAGTTATGATTTGGGAGTTTAATGCATTCCAATTGGTAATTGAATGACTAAGGAGTGTTATTACACTTGAAGGATTGAATTTGGGATAATTTGGAGTGTATATGGTGTTAGGATGGAAGTTGAAAGCCTTGGAGAGGCTCTAGAAGAAGGTTTGGACAGTGTGTGTCCATTAAACGGACATTAGGTTCGTTTAATGGACCTTCTCGGGTGGTTTTGGACACTTTGGCCAGTGTGTGTCCGTTTAACGGACCTTCTCGGACGAAAATGGAGTGTTTGGCCAGTCTATGTCCATTTAACGGACATCCTCGGGTTATCTTCCGTAATTTTCAATTTTGACCAGTTTAGAGGCCGAATCTCGCTTTGGGGTCTCTAATGCGAGTTGTAGATCTCGATATCTTCTTTCCAATGGTTCAAAAATGAAAGAAATTGGACATTTTTAGAAAAAAGTTATGGCATTTGCGCCAAGAGAGGTACAAATCAATTTAGGGTTTAAACATGGTTTATTCCTTTGGGTATAACTCCCTCATCCGACATCGAAATGAAGTGATTCTTGAAGCAATGGCTTCCTAAGACTTGTGTCTATCCTTGCATGAAAATTTGTATCATTTGGAGTTGTTTTGAGAAACCTTGCATTAGAACAAGTTAGGGGTTGGTTTGGAGAGCATAATTGGAGTATGTGCACCGTTAGGTGTTTTAAGCATATCTTGAGCTGTAGAGCTCCGATTGAGGTGATTCTTCTTCAAAACAAACTAGAGACTTAGAGCTATGATATCTATGAAGGAGTCAAATGGAAATTCAAATTTGAAGTTTTCCAAATTATGTTCACAAATAGGAGAAATGAGTTCGAGTATGGTGATTAATCGGTATGGGCTCGCCATTGAGCATATTGTGAGGAAAATTTTTGAGGTGTTACAAGAATGAAGATGAACCAATGATAGTTGATGAGGGTTAATTGAAATAACTCTATAGGGTGATATGTGCAAGTCTTATGGTTATGAGCACGTCCTATGTTATGGTATTTGAAGCGATCGTTGGGCTTCGGAAACGGGGCCCAACACAAACATGATTAGGGAAGCTGCGATCAGTGAATCCTTGTGGCTGCTTCATAAAAACAGGTTCATCAAGTTGTGTCCGAGGCTCCGCAAGTACGGGTCACACAAGTAAATAGGGAAGTAAGAGTATCAATCCACAAGGAGTTACTGAACAATTACTAAGCTAAAATCACTCAATTATTTGGGCTGATCACTTAAATGTTGATTATTGAGAAATTAATTAATTAATGAATTGCTAAAACTAATTTTAAAATAAAGAGAATAACTGCGCAATTTATGACTGTAAGGAATAAATCAGATATGTAAAAGACAGGTTTCGAATTTGGTTTCGTGATTGACTTCTAATAATTCTTTTCTGGTTTATTCAATAAACTTGATTCCTAGACTCTGAAGGAAATTAGATCTAAATTATCTATGATTCTTTATCGAGATGTCAAAGAAGTGTCGTAGTTAAAATCAATCCCGACTATCGTGGCTTATGAAATTAACTAAAACCCATTAAGATTTTTATATAGTTGGTGACTCCTCTCACAGATTTTTGCCTATGTCTAGGTCCAAACCTATAAGTTCTTAATTTTGGTTTTCCATTATCGATTTTCACCTTTCGATTCTTCAATCGATAATTTTGACACAAATTATGTGAGGCCCAACACATAATAAGCACAATAATTCGCAAAACAAGAATCAACAGTTACGAATCAATTCTATTGAATAAAATTCAGAATCAAATCATATAGAAAATCGAAAACTACTACCCATCTTCGAAACCTAACAAGAAATCTACTCAACCATATTCATGTTCAACAGATTAAACAATAAAGCAAGAAAAATAAACATTAAAAGAGTAAGAACGAAGAACAGGAGAGTCGTCCGTCAAGAGTCCTGCTGGTGAGGTTCCTGGCGCATGCATCGAATCCCAATCGTGCATCCAGCCCAGTTGAAAGCGTCGTTGTCCCCTTGGAGCCGCACTGTCTACGTGCATCGAAATCCTTCAACTGCATGCGTCAAAGTTCTCCCAACTGCGTCAAGGTCCTCCCCCTGGTCTGCCGCGTCTCTCCCTTCAATTCCCCCTGTTGTGCTTGTTTTTTTCCTTTATACGTGAGACACCTGTCTTTCAATTAAAACCTAATTGTTTCCTAGCTGTCGCGTGTCTCTTTTAGTCTTCAACGTTCCTCTCTTCAATTAAATACCTTTTGTTCATTTAAAACTTCTGTCATTGCCGCTACTGTCCAATTAAAAATAAAGCCTCTCCTCTATTAAAGCTAAAACATTGTTCTCTTATGTAGTCCTCTATTCAGCTGCGTTTCGGAATCCAAAATTCCTCTCCACTGCCGTTTTGCTCTTTTGTCATGTGCTGCATTTGCGTCTTTGCTTGCTCCTTTATGTTGTAGTCTTTTGTTCCTTTTATTCATCTGCTGCAGTAAAATTCTTAGGTCTAATTTGAAGCCAACTTCATACTTTCTACCAAAAAATCAGAAAATAAAATAAATAACAAACTCAATGAAAATAAATAAATAAACCTAAAAAATGCTACTAAAATAAATGAATAAATATGCAAAATAAATGTAAATATGACCTAAATATCCATATGAATTAGACTAAACAAGTTGGCAGGCATTGGAGACGTCAATTTAACGTATAGGCCATTGGAAAGCCATAGCAATCAATAAAATGAGATGGATTGTTGTCGGCTTAATAACTAGGCTGAAAGTCTCTATGTAATCAATACTCGATCTTTGGTGAAAACCTTTAGCCACCAATCGACGATTGTAGCGATCAATTGTTCCGTCCAGTTTATGTTTGATTCAGAAAATCCATTTGCATCCTATTATATTTAATGCATGCTCTCAAGGAACTAGATACCTTATGTCATTCATCATCAAGGCATCAATCTCCTCTCTGTTGCCTTTCTCCACACTTGGTGTTTGGCTACTTCTATATAATTTGGTGGTGTCATAGTGGCGTATCTGTTGTGGGCTTTTGGTTTTAAGGATCCTGTTTTTGACCTAGTGACCATTGGATGAGTGCTGGTACTTGGTGGGTCATAGGATGAGAGGTTGACATTTAGTGAAATTTGTGGTTGACTTGTTAGTACTGATTGTGGTGCCATGGAATTAGGTGAGGCAGGTTGTGGATTTTATGACTAGAGGATTAGATGGAATGACAGGTGGCATTGTGACAGGATTTATATGTGGAGCTATTGTGGGTTACTAAGCTACGAGACTTGGATCGACTGGTGGTAGTGTTTGGGCGATTGGTTTTGGTAATGGACTATTACTTGGTTTTGGTAATGATTGTATAGTAAGGAAGGTAGGATCTACTAAGATAGCAGACCCTTGATCAATGCTTTTGAACAGGAAAACCTGCTCATCAAATAAAACAAGCGTGAGTAAAAAAATTTGCAAGTACTCAAAGATATACATTTATAACCTTTATGTAATGTACTACATAAAAAAACACACATGGAGTGGAACAAGGTTCTAATTTATTTTTGGTATAAGGCTTAAGCCAAGAAAAATAAAGACATCCAAAAAGACAGAAAAAGTTGTATTCCAGGTGTCGATGAAACAAATTTTCAAATAGGGTAAGGTGAATGAGTTTGGGTGGGGGCAACCTGTTAATGGAATAGATAGCTGCAGAAAATGCATGATCCCAATATTTGTGTGGTACAACAAAGTGATACAAAAGAGCTCTTCCGGTTTCAATAATGTGACGATGTTTGCGCTCGACACAACCATTTTGTTTGGGCGGTGTGGGCACAAAGTTCGTTGAATAATGGCATTAGCAGATAGGTATTATTTTAGAGCTTGAAATTCTCCACCCCAGTCTGATTGGAACTGTTTGATAGGAAGGCCAAAATAATTTTCAATAATTGCCCGGAATTTAACAAAGGAATTAAAAGCTTCATATTTATGCTTGAGAAAATAAATCCATGTAAATTTGCTAAAGTGATCAAAAAAGATAACATAGTAATGATAACCATCAATAGTAGGAATAGGACCAGGTCCCCATAAATCGGAGCATATAAGTTCTAGTGGTGATTTTGCTCCATATGAGGATTCTTGAAAGGTAACTTATGGGTTTTGCTTACAGAACAAGTTTCACATAAAGGGTGCATAGACTTGGTAGATACTGATAAATTATGTTGCTGAAGAATTTTATTAATGGTTGGGTAGGAAGCATGGCCAAGTCTATTGTGCCAATTTTGAAAGGTGATCGAATGACAAGAAGGAGGACATATGGTGTTGGACTTAGGATTGAGAGCATAGAGACCATCCTTAATCTCTCCCTTGTGGAGGTGACGCCTCGTTGGGATATCCTTAATGACAAAACAATCAGGGAAAATTCAAGTGAGATGTTATTTGATTTAGAAAATTGACTAACAGATAAAAGATTAGTCTTAAAGGAGAGAAAATGGAGAATATTATCAATAGAGAATTGATTTTTATTGAGAAGTAAAGTGTTGGAATTGATGTGAGAAATTGGAATGCCTTTACCATTACTTAAGGTTACTTTGTCTGTGCCCGAGTACTTTGAGTGTAATCTAAGGTTTTCTAGATCAGGAGTCAAATGATGAGTGGCACTGCTATCCACAATCTATTGGTTGGGCGAATGAGGGGAGGTGGAGGATAAGAAATTTATTGGTTTGGCTGTGTTTTGGTTAGGTTGACTGTATTTGTTGCTCGGGCATTTGTTGGAGGTATGTCCCACATCGTTGCAGTGAAGCAAACAGGGGTAAAAGCGTTGGGAGAATTAGGTGCATGAGGAGAGTGACCTTGTCCTCTTCCATTGTTGGGATTAAAGTTGCTACGACTACCACGACCTCTTGTGCCTCTGCCTCGGTTGGATTGGTGTTGTTTAGTGGTCATGTGTTGGACCCCAAACCGGTTTATTATTTGTGACTCATGATTTAAAATTTTGAAGTTTTATAAGATTAATAAATTGG
>JAOQMR010000211.1:26219819-26230610 GCA_027563865.1 Erythroxylum pelleterianum | reverse complement strand
GTGGAGTTCTGTGAAAGCTCTAGCCAGAGGGTACGAGTACATGATGGGTCTGGTCATCTTTGCACCAGTGGCAGTTTTGGCCTGGTTCCCTATTATCTCTGAGTTCCAAACCAGACTTCTCTTCAACCAAGCTTTCAGCAGAGGCCTTCAAATCCAGCGAATCCTATCAGGTGGGAAGAAAGACAAATAGAAAGGAAAAACAAAAAAAGAGAAATATATGTCATAGGCTCAGGATATGTATACTTTGTGACCACTAAAAAAAAAGACTGCTAAAATAGGAGAACTGAAAGGTTTCAGAGTAATTGAAACAAGAGTATGGTTTCTTCAACAGATACATCCTCTTGGTTTCTTCAACAGATACATGCAAAAGAGAAAAAAGGAAAAGAAAATACGATAAAAATTTTGAAGCCCTCATTTCATTTTCTGTATTTCTATCATCTTCTCTATTTCTTTCCTTTCCAATTTAATGAAATGGACATCTACTTCAAAAATACAGAAATAGTGCTAGTGTCTAATTCAATTCTTAAGCAAGGAATAGTTGATTGTTGAAAGCAGTAGGCTTGGTAATGGGTGGAGGTGTGCATGTCAAGCCTTCCCAGACTTGAGTTTGGGTCCAAAAAAAATTTCTTGAACTCGAGGTTGTCTTAAAGTCTAATTAAGTGGGAAGATACAATTGAGTTTGAGTTTGATACAAACTGTAAAGCTCAAAGTCTTATTCGATCTAATTTTTAATTTTTAAAGATTAAAAATAAAAAGAGATCGTTTTACTTAAAGTAACATTATTTTCTTTTAACTTTTAGATTTTAAGTTGAAACTCGAAAATGAAAAAATATAATTTTGATCCAAAATTGGATCAAATTGAATTGGGTCAAATTCGAACTTAATTACCATTGATAAAAAACATGGCTTGTATTAACTCCAATATCATTTCTTACAGTGATACCATTATTCGTTATTTTTCATATTTTTAGATGATTTATTTGAAGAAACATTTGTACTTAACTTGCTTTAAATAGTTAAATCAATCAAAATTTTGGTAATTTGGTATTTTTATATTTTAAAAATTTAATTATCATATCATTTATTCTTATTAAAACTTTTAAGCCTTAGCACAACATTATTTCAGATATATAAACTATATAAAAAGTTATACAATAATTAAATAATATTCCAAAGAAGTAAAAAGATCAAAATTATAAAAGAATATAGCATAATTAATCCTTTGTGATGGAATATGTATGCACACTTCGAAACAAATATTCCATAATATTTAGTGATTCACTGACTCAAAAATAGATCCTTAACTTCTTATTTAAAAGCCGAAATTTTAATATTTATATATTCTTAAAGAAACTTCTTATAGATTTGCAGAATAGTTAAATATCATATAAAATATAAATAAATATTATTCAAGAATAAAATTTGTTCATAAAGATGACGTCTATCTAGTAAAGCCTGATCTGGTCATTGAACCATTGGTCACTAAGTCGGTTGCAAGGACTTGAAGATAAATACACACACAGACAATCAGAATTACCACAATTCAGTTTTCTATTTTTTGCCTCTTAAGGTTTCCGTTCTGCAGAAGCTTTGGGAGGGAAAATGATTAGGAACAGCAAAAACTAAAACTCTTCTTCACCGTCAATTTTCCTTCAATCTCTCGAAGATGCCAATCGAAATGCCCGGAGGGCTTGCTTTTTCGTTGGACGCTTGGAGTCCTTGCTTAAAGCGGAAGAGACACCATTTCTTGACACATGCTCACAAAGATCACTTCTTTTGTTGCTTTTATCATCTCAATCACCATAGTTGATTTCTTTTCATTCAAAGATTCCTCGGAGTTACAGAAGCATCCAATTCTGTTTACCACTTCGTTCAACAATAAGCAAAGTATTCGGTGAAAATCCATACTCACGGAAGCATCCAATTCGCTTTCAAGAAGCAAAGTGTTCGATGAAAGCTGTGAGACAACGTAAACAGAAAACAAGAGGAGCAAAGCTTAATTTTAAGTCATATGGTATATATTTTATTATTTGTTTTGTGATTTTTTTGACAATTGGACATATAAGATAATGATGATGAGTTTAAAGTTCAAATCCAAGTTAATTGAATTTAATTGAGTAATAACAACTGGCTTGTGGTGTAACTAAATAACAATTCTTGTTCGACTAGAATTTTTGAGATAATAGTTTAAGTGTGATAGAACTCTATCTTGAATTGGAGTATATATAGATCACATCTATGTGTGTGCAGAAGTGAATTGCATGAGATCTGGAGATTGTGCATGTGTAAAGACCCATTGGAGTAGTGGGGAGCAAATGTAGGATTGATTTTGAGTGAATTACGTAACACACATTGGTGGCAGTAGTGCAGAGTGTGAAATTGGAAGAGGGTGTGCGTGTGTGTCTCCAGCATCGTTTTTGCTCTTTGGGTATTTGCAGTAGTAAATGAGCATTCCATCTTGGTGTTGCCATTCCTATAATTAGTTGATTGATTTTTGGATGTGGGCGTGAAAATCTTTTTGTCTATAGCTTAGAGTGACTCATGACTGGATCTTTTGATCTTATGAAGTGACTCACATTGTTGATCTTTATTGGTGTGTGTCACTGCTGGGTTCTTGATTTTTCTGTGCACTGTACGGTTGTGTATAAACGATGATGAACTTGGTTGTTCGTTACAATCATCTTGGCTGAAAGTACTGATGTGGTGTTGATTAATTGCATGGGCGTGAAATCTTCCAAGTGGTTCATGTTAAGGAAGACTTGTAAATTGCTCCCGTATTTTCTCTACCTGCAGATATTTTCTGTTTGTGTTCAAATTGTATAATCTTCTTTTGTAATTTGAAATCTGATTGCATCAATCCCTCATCCATGGGGATTTGATCTTCACAATCTCACTCTATATCCTATAAATAGTTCACAGATTAATGCAAAAGTGTGCAAGTCTTTTCTCATCTTCTATACTTAATTATCAGTTCATGGACGTGTATTGACTTTTGCCTTAAGTTAGTTCAGAGTATTGTGTGACTCTGTCAATTTTTGTGAACATTTTTTAGATCTATTTTAGAAGAGCCGAACTCATCGGAAAGTTATTCTTTTCCGTCTCAAGTGTATTTCGTTTTTATTCTTAGTTGATTCATCCGTGGAGAGATATTCATCGTCAACCACGAGTGGTGGATTTGTCATATACTACTTTGGGTCCCTCGGATGTCACGGGGACAACTTCTGTTAATCCTGATGCAGCTCTCTTTGCTGAAATTGAACGGATTGAAGGGATCGTTCAAGTAGCTGCTGATGCTCTTCGCAATTTAAAGCAACGAGTTCTTCGCTTCCCCGATGCTTCTTGAATTCATCTTTTTGGCATGCATTATCTCAAAGGGGGAGAACAATTAAGATAAGACTTGTTTACCGTATTTTTCTATGTGTTTTGTTGACTGAAGTTGACTTATGCTTGTGTAATTGAATATTACATTGAGGGGGAGCATTGTGGATTTCATCTTATATGTCCATCTATGTTATTTAAGGGGAGTTTAAGAGTTGTAACAAATATGTCAAAAAGGGAGAGATTGTTAAGATATTATATTTTTTTTAATTTAGCTTTGACATCTTAATTGAATATATAAAATCTTAATTGTAGTGGGATTCAAAAAGATGTGGTTGTCACACTTGTTTTTGTGAAAGAATTCTACACTATAATAAAGTCCATTATCATGCTGCTAATTGAAGTGTTTTACTGCTGGACATGTCGGTAATTGGATGATGTTAATGCTAGATTGTGGGGATATTGCGGATAGAAGAAAATAGAAGGAAGTGGTTGCTGCGTGTTTGAATTTGACATGGTAGTTGTGTGGTTGAAGTTGGACTCTTCTTGCTTAAGTGTGTTTGTGTCGTACACGTCTCCAATTAACAGCTCAAGTAAATCTCTTGTGCAGTGAAACAATTGCTACATTTGTGTGTGTTAGTTGTTCATTGAAGAAACACTGCAGCATGGTGCATGTCTTGAAAGAAAGCTGAACAACGTTTGTAAAGTGATACATGCTACGATGAAGAGAGTGTTAGCTACGATGCAGTGGGTCAGCATGTTATTTTTCCAAACTTCTTCATCTGGAGTTGTGAGATGTTCTTCGTGAGATAAAACACCGTAGGTTAACATGACTTATTTTTTTGTTAATTGTTGTTCAAGTGAAAGTAGTTAGAAAATCATCTGACGAGGTTAACACTAGTCGATTGTATTATTAAGTGTAAAAATCTTTCACAGAAAGTAAGGTTGAAAGATAGTTACAAGGATTGAGCGGTGTTGCTTCAATGTAATCTTGTGTAAATCTATTGCACTTTTTTTAAAGTATTAATCTGAGTGAAGGCTCCGTAAACGTAGGCAAAGAGTGCCGAACTGTATTACAAAATTTTTGATATTCTTATTGTTTTTATTTTTCATTTGTGCTAGAAACATTTACAAAAGATTGGAAAGTTTGCGAAACAATTATCACGTTCGATTTTTCAAAAGCAGTGAAGAGAATTGTTACATCCTCGTCCTCAGCCTCGGTCTTGATAGTTTCCTCTACCCTTTCCCTCATGGGCTTAATAGAGGATCTGGCTCCCCTTTTGTCTAAAATGCCTTTTCTTTTTCTCCAGCAGATGACCTGTTAATTCTTGCTTCGTGGGCTTGTAAAGACCCCGTTAATTCATCAAACGAAAAAATTGATAAATCCTTTAGACTCTTCAATAGCCGCAACCACGTGATCAAATTTAAGAGTCAAACTTCTTAGAACTTTAGCCACCACAATTTCATTACTAATTTTATATCTATACGAACATATTTAGCTCACTACTGCAGAAACTCTTGCTAAATATTCTTGAACTGATTCTTTGTTCTTCATGCAAAAAGTTTCAAAACCCCTCCTAAATGATTGTAATTTGATGGCAATTACCTTTGTGGATCCTTGATACTCAATTTTCAAAATCGACCATGCCTACTTTGCGGTTGTGGCTGCATCTATCCTCATTTACTACTTGCTGGAATAAAAAAGGGGCCTTTACATCGTACTTCAAATTGTCCTTACGAGAAGTATCGTCATCGCATGTTTCTACGTAGCCAGACTCAACAAAGTCCCAAAGATCCTAGGACTTGAACAGTGTTTTCATCCTAATACTCCAGAATTCGTACGAATCACCTTTAAAAATAGGTATCTGCGGATGCGAAACATTGAGAGAACTTGCATTTGTTGCCATTTTGTTTGACAAAAATCAAAACGACCTGTAGAATGAACCTAGCTCTAATACCAAATCTTAGAAATTAACAAACAAAAAAATGAAAAACAGTGACTTAGAAATGGACAAACAAAACAATGAAGACAACATTCTTTGAGCCTGCATCTCAAGTGTGTAAATTAACCCAAAACTAAGCCTATAAATGGGTTGTACAAGACAGACGTTATGACACCAACTTAATAAAGGGAAACTAAGAGGACTCTCGACGTAAACATCAGGAAAGTAGAATGACTCTCAAAAGACAACATATTTGATTTTTGAACTGGCAATTCCTTTTCTGCAGACTTTTTCGAACTGTTTCATATAATCGAATTCTCAAAGTAGACAACTTGATCTGCATTTCTAGAGTGTTTGCCAGAAATTTATCCTTACAGCAAGCATAGTGATGCAACCCTTATTCCTGTATATTTCTATAGTGCATTGTATATAGACCATGTACTGAACATGATTTATTGTGGTACATGGTCATTGCGTCCTCGATATTGCATTGTCTTTACTGTTTTGCTTAATACATTTTCTTTAACCTCATTGAATAATCGATTCATATTTATATTTCCTTTTTGTTTTTGTCAGCACTGCTTTCTTTTTCTTTGGTGACATCTTCTCTGTTGCGCTGTTTCTTTGCCACAAATCACATGATATGTCTTATTCTCTTACCCTTGATATCTTATTCTCTTACTCTTCAAGTGGATGATGATAGATTCTAAAGTTAAGTAACATTCAAACTTTCAATTCTTGCAGAATTATGGCATCAGATCTTCTCCTTCTACATCATGTTGTAGATGATGGTCAGGATATAGATGGAATACTGAGTAGTAAACCACACGAGACTTTCTTCAATCAGCATCATATCATTTTTTCTATTCAACTTGAAGAATCAGACCTCATTTTTGTCCTTTTCCGCCGCCCATTTTCGCTCAAAACTGGCGCTGCTGTAACCAAAGGGAGGTTTAGTTTAAGAGAACGGTTGGGACATAATGGGCCTTTTTGACCATCTTCTTGAAATTAAAGCCCAACTCACTCAATAATAAGTTTTGTAATTTAGAAAAAAAGGTTTAATTATTAAAAAAAATCATATCAATACTAAACCTTCTAATTTTATTTAATTAAATTATGAAAATTTTTAAAAATATAATATCCCATTCAAAATAACATGATATGCAAATTAAAGTAGGGAATTACATATCTTCTTTTCATTTGTCATATAGTTCTTTTATTATATTAAATATTTCATACTATTAATTTATATTTAATTTTTTAAAATTTTTAAAAAATTAATAGTTTGACACTAATATGTTACAAAATGTTTGGAAGTAAATTAACAATTCATCCTAATAAAGATTAAACAATTCATGTATTTTTTTTCTTTTTATTGTGTAATAAATATTTACTTTAAATAATAGATTAAAATAATTTACTAAGGTTAGTTTTAGCAGAACGCGGTTTGATCCAAAGTCAAAACGCTTAATTCAAATTGACCGATTTTCAAAATTAAACTTGAAATCGATTAAGTGGCTCAACTTAACCCAAATCTTGACTACTTTAACAGATTCGTCTCGACTGAAAGCCAACATGCTTAACTCAAATTGACCGATTTTCAAACCAAACTTGAAATCCGATTCAATGGCTCAATCTAACAAAATTTCGACTACTTTTTTATTTTTTAATTGAAATAATATCATTTTATTATTATAAACTAAAAATAAATAATTTTATAAAATTTAAAACCTAAGGACTTAAGTTAGGTACTAGCACTTATGTTTATTTTTTGGTCTCTTTAAACTCGGTCCAACCTAATGTCATCCCTTGCTATTAAATAGAGTCTCATCTACGTCACTATTAAGTAAGTAAATGACTTAATAACTGTCACGCATTTATTAATTATTTAATTCGTTGTTGACTTTGTGTTTTATTACATGGAAATTGAGTGGGGAAATAAATGGACGAGAGCATTAAGATACTTCATATTACGATTAAGATACTTCATATTACGATTCTTGACCCAAATCAAGAATTCATGTTTCTGAGCTTTAAAAATTGGATTGAAAATTAAATCGATAAGATAAGATGTTTAATATTTAAAAGATTTAATTAGTATTAGACCGTCATAAAATTTGTTAAAGATTAAATGAAATTGAAGAATTTAAAATATAATTGAAAGAGATTACTTTTATCTATTAAAGAACTTAAAGTTTGATTGAAAAAAAGATACTGTTAAATAAAAATTTATTTATTTATTTTAGTTTATAAAAATTGACTAATTAATTAATAAATTGATTAATTTTTAATAATAAGGGTTATTAAAATAATTCAAATTAAAAAATTAAAAATCGAACTGAAAAATTAACTGATTCGAAATTTGTATAATTAAACCGTCTAAATCAATTCAATTTTCTAATCATTGCATCTTTCAACCCATTTTAAGAAATTACAAGTTTATATTGCAAAAATTACAATTCTCTTTAATTTTAAAAATAATAATTAATTAAAACATGTTAAATCTTATAATTATTACATAAATTCAATATCACTTACACCGACTCTAATCCTCCTCCAAAATGGAGGGAAAATCAGCTTCAATCCCCTCTGGCTATTTTTCCACCATTTTGGAGATAAGCTACAGTATCACGCTAAATTTTGTACCGGTATGTTTGGATATGGGTGGAGGGATGGAAAGGAATAGAATGGAATGACCCAAATGACTCAGGCCATTATTTGGGAGTCTATTTTAAAGCAGGATGGAATGACAATTAATGACTTTAGAAGCCATCTTTTGCCATCCAAAATCCAATATTTTGTGACCTCCCAAATTGGGGGGTCAGAGATGGAATGGCATGGCTTGCCTTCCAAACTCTAATTTAATGACAAAAATACTCTAAAAAAATTAATGAAATTACAATCTCAGTCCAGCACATACCTACATGGCTACATGTTATTACGTCTATTGTACTTCTCCTTCAACTGGCTTCTTTCATTGACAAATGTTTTCCTCCACAACTACTAGGGTCATCTGTCTTCGTTCCATTAGGTAAGCATCGATTATTCTTCTGTGTTCATCTTCTTGACACTTTTTGTATGTGAAAAAATCAAAAAAATTTATTGATGCTGGTATCGTCTTCTTTGTTCATCGATGGACGTGCGCTTATTATGTGTTATGTGTTTCATGGCAACTATGCATATTTTATTACAAGGGCAATTTTGAAAAAAAATATTATAAATCATTATATTCCATTCATTTTTAGTATCACTTCCAAACAATGGTCAAAGGAGTCCCTTTCTTATTTTATTTAAACTTCCAAACAATGGAGTGGTCATTTCATTCCATTCCATTCCATTCTACTCCATTCCATTCCGTTCCATTAATTATCATTCCGTTCCATTCCATCTTAAACTCCCAAACATACCCTTCCCAACTTTTCAGCTCTTTTTTTCTTTTTTTTTTCTTTCAACCTTTTCTTTCTTTTAATTTTTTTGATGTAATGAATGTTTTGTAGCTTTTTTTATGTTAAAATGTCTTTGATTTATGAAATTCAATAAAAATTTGATATTTGAGTGACTACTACACAGAAAACATCGAGATTAAAGGTTGCAACTGATGTACATCATCAAAACCTTCATTTCTTGAAGAAAGTCCCTTTTAGTATAGAAGTAGTAGCTGTTGAAATTGTGCAGACTCGAGGCTTGTCAAGTTTGAGGGTTTGAAGTTCTGTTTCTACTGGAGTGTTTGATGTCAAGTTATTATTGCTGAAGTGCTTATTGGTAGGAGTTTATTGCTGGAATTTCTGATCCATCATCCAGCTTTAGCTTCTAGAGGTATTCATCGCAGCTTGCTCACTCTGCTGAAGTCCTGAAGATCCAGCTCTCCACTTCAGGTTTTGTTTTTTCAGAAATTGAAGCTTGGAACTTAAAGCTGACCTGAAGTTCAAACTTTGCTGAAGTCCTTCCCTGTTTCAGTTCAACCATCAACAATTGAAACAAGATGCGGTTTCTTCAACAAATGCATGCAAAAAAGAAAAAAAGGAAAGGAAAATTCGAATGATGATTGACTTTTTATATTTCATAAGAAGGGTTTGTGCCACTTTTTTGTTATGAAATGATCAGTGCATTACTGCAATTGATATAAATTTCGAAGCCCTCGTTTCATTTTATGTATTTCTCTCATCTTCTCTATTTTTTTTCCTTCCCAATTTAATGTACTTCAAAAATACAGAAATAGTACTAGTCTCCAATTCAGGTCCTAAGTAAGGAACAGTTGATTGTTGAAAGCATTAGGCTTGGTAATGGGTGGGGGTGAGCATGTCAAGCCTTTCCACACTTGAGTTTGGGTCAAAAAAATTCTTTAACCTGAGGTTGTCTTGAAGTCTAATTAAGTACGAAATATTCAATTGAATTTGAGTTTGATCGAACTTGTGGAGCTCGAAATCTAGTTTGGTCTAATTTTTAATTTTTTTTAAAAAATAAATCTTTAAACTCTTCAATAGCCGCAACCACGTGATCAAATTTATGAGTCAAATTTGTTAGAACTTTAGCCACCACAATTTCATTACTAATTTTATCTCTATACGAATGTATTTAGCTCACTACTGCAGAAACTCTTGCTAAATATTCTTGAACTGATTCTTTGTTCTTCATGCAAAAAGTTTCAAAATGCCTCCTAAATGATTGTAATTTGATGGTAATTACCTTTGTGGATCCTTGATACTCAATTTTCAAAAGCCACCATGCCTACTTTGCGGTTGTGGCTGCATCTATCCTTTGAGAAAATGGCCTCGTCTACTACTTGCTGGAACAAAAAAGGGGGCCTTTACATCGTACTTCAAATTGTCCTTACGAGAATTATCGTCGTCGCTTGTTTTTACGTAGCCAGACTCAACAAAGTCCCAAAGATCCTAGGACTTAAACAGTGTTTTCATCCTAACACGCCAAAATTCGTGCGAATCACCTTTAAAAATGGGTATCTGCGGATGCAAAACATTGAGAGAACTTGCATTTGCTGCCATTTTGTTTGACAAAAATCAGAACGCCCTGTAGAATGAACCTAGCTCTAATACCAAATCTTAGAAATTAACAAACTGAAAGATGAAAAGCAGTGACTTAGAAATTGACAAACAAAACAATGAAGACAACATTCTTTGAGTCAGCATCTCAAGTGTGTAAATTAACCCAGAACTAAGCCTATAAATGGGTTGTACAAGACAGACGTTATGACACCAACTTAATAAAAGAAAATTATAGTTCAGCTTTTGGAGACTCCAAAAGTTTTTTTTTTTACTGCAAAAATTATTTTTTAAAAAATAAATATTTGCTTGTAAAATTCAAAACACTTTTGAAATAAAAATAATAAAAAAGCTAAATTACAACTTTTTTTAAGCTGCTTTTTAGAAAAGCCCCAAACTCCCGTCACATACGTAAAGAACCTGATGCCCGTCACTTACGTAAAGAAAAGCCCCTGTTGTGATGGCTTGTACTCGAGTTTAACCTCTTTGTCTATACCATTTTAGTTCCTCTGTTGATATTGGTTATTCAA
>JAOQMR010000211.1:26198610-26210419 GCA_027563865.1 Erythroxylum pelleterianum | reverse complement strand
ACCCGAATAACCCAATGGATTTGGATATGGGTAGTAAATTATAAAAACCGATGGATATGGATATGGATATGGGTTGAGTCATAAAAAATGGATATGGATATGGGTTGTGTAAAACCTAAACCGAACCCTACCCATTGCCATCCCTAATTGGAATCAAATCCCATCATCAAAATTAGTTAAAGAAGAAAGGATAAAGAGATGTCTTGTCCAAGGAGTAGAGGTGAAAATTAGAACTGAGCTTGAATTATCCAGACATGAGCTCAATTTTTAAAAAGTTGTTATTTTATATTTTTAATTTTTTAAAAATTATTTTTTTAAAAATTGACAAAGTCGCCTGTTACCATCTTTAGGAAGGAATTCTGAAATTAATAATTGAAAATTATCAATACTCTTTTTGCTATTTTTCAGAATATATTTAATAAAATCCTCGTATATATAGAATATTCGAATAAATTACATAATCATACATTAAATAAAATTATTATATACATAGTTATATTTTCAAATAAATTAATTAATGTTTTAGTGATTTAATCATATATTATGTTTCACATAAATTGCTTCATAAATTAATAATTCAAAAGGTAAAATTTGACCTCTTACGAGCCTGCAATTATTATTATTTAATAATTATTGGAATAACAGGCACAATAATTAATTAAAATAAGGATTAATTTTTTTATTGTTTGGTTATTAGTAATAATTGAAATGAGGAATGACAAAGCTAAAAAAATCTAAACAATCCTAAACTTTAAAAATCTTATGAAAATATTAATTCCTATTAATATTATCATTAAAATTACATATTACAATTTTATATTAATTCCTTCAATAACAATTTTATTTTGTTTCATTAATATTTTCATTCTTATCATAAAAATTATTCATAATTATTTAAAATTTAATAATTTTATAAATCATTAATTTTTTAATTATTTATAAAATATAAAATATTTTAATTAATTATATACAAAATAAGTTATACTAAATATTAGAAAAAATTTCTCAATATCATTTGAATATTTAATACCAAATATTAACATAGTTATTAACTTTGTTTAATTCTACATCACACATAATCAGTAATTTCATTTATATTATTCAAACAAGACCTTGGGGTTTTGGAATGAAATAAGACTTCATGACATCATTCACATAGATAAAAATTCCATGGCATTATCTAAGAAAACAAAGATCCCAAACATTGAATCTTATCTCACAATCATAAAAATTTAAGTCCTCAAAACCCAGAGCAATCAAAATTGACTCAAACCTACTGAAGAAGTTTTGTAGAGGAGACCAAATTTCCCAACAGCCTAAGCTGCAACAGAGGGCTTAGAGGCAGCAGAAAGTCTGGACCTCTTCTTTGCCAAACTCTCGCTACGACGCTCACGCTGCTCCTTCAACCTGGTTGCCAGGAGCTTCTGATATTCAGCTGCTTCAGCCTTGGCCTTAGCAATCCTCTTTTTCTTGTCAGCAATTCTGGCACGCTTCCGCTGCAAAGTCAGCGGAGTAACCAACCTCTGAATTTTGGGAGCTTTGCTAACTTTCTTCCCTGCCAACACATCAGAATTGCAATTTTATGACACAGCCATATCCAAACTGAAACGAGCCTAATCTAGTGGTACTATTGTTTAGTAAACAATATCTAAATAGGTTTGGGAATGCAATACAGGAATCGAAGATTTAAGAACTTGCCAGATTTGGTAGTAAAGGTCCGGCGATATGTATTGACATACTTCCGGACATCATCCTCTTTTGAGAGGTTGAATAGCTTCCTGATCTTTGATGCCCTCTTTGGACCTCTCATTCTTGGTTTCTCAGTGTCTGTAAGCCCCGGCAAGTCATTCTCACCCTTCTTCACAATCACCAAGTTCAACACTGAGAGATCTTGGCTAACAATGCATCCACGAACAGATTTCCTTCTACGTTCTCCATTTCGCCGGCCGTATCCACGGAAGCAAGGAGTACCTGAATAGAGAAATATTCCGTTCAATTTAGTATCCCAAGTTCAGAAATCATGTCCATTCCTGAGACATGCCCTCACCCACATGTCAAAACAAACAGATCCAAATAGACAAACCTCTATGAAGCAAAAGGCGAACTCGTCCAGGAGTTAAAACACCCTGCTTCATTGGAAAACCTTGCTTGTCACAGCCTCCCATAATCTTGAATACATAGCCTTTGAACTCCTGTAGTTTAATACATATAAGAATGGTATATAACCTATAGGCTACAGCAAAATTCAAATGTTTACACAACAAACCAAAATTCTAAATACACACCTCACCCAAGGCATCGCCGCTGACTTCTTGTGAAATCCTCTTGTCAAAGAATGCTCGGCTGCCACATAATACTTAACATCATTATTATTTTCTTAAAAAATTAACATCAGTATCACTGAAACATCAACAAGAAGCTAGAAATAGCTTGGTAATATACAAGCCATCATGCAAACATGGATTAATAGTAAAGCTTAGAATGCACCGCGGAACATTCAATGTAAAACATCATATCAATTAAAATCTGGGTAGATGCACATGACTTGTGACCAAATTTTCCCAACTGGTTACAAAAAAACTAATTTCAGTCAGCATATTCCAACATTAACTCTTATACATAGGTCTGAGACCATGGGAAAAAAAAGGAAAGAAAAAGTAGAGCCACAAACATTTGACTGCATAACCTTAACAAAATGGCAATATAATAAGGTTATAATTAGGTCAGACCATAAAATTAAGATCAAGTAACAAACTCAATCAAACATCATGATAAAAGGAACAATTTGACAGGATGTAAGGGAGTGAAAAAACAGCCAACAAAATGTCAGAAGCTCAAACGAAAAAGTTAAAATTCCAAGTTATAATACATAGCTCATGGAATTAGAGTAAGCCAACTTCTGGAACAAATTTATGTACTTCTACCAAAAAATTGGAAGCTTACCCTTTTTTGAAAGGATTTCTGGTATAACATACTCCCAGACCATTAGTTCTTGATACTGATTCTAAAGAATAGTGAGTTATTTTTATGGTAAATACCAGTGTAAGAGATTCACGCATATATTTTTGGAATAATGTGTTATGATTCTAATATTGTTATTAGGCAAAACAGGACTGAACAAAAATTGTGTTTCCAATGCAAAGTTACGTTATTCATGAATTTTTTTTCCTACAATTCAGTGAGAAGATACAAGACAACAGTCGCCGGCTTCATTACTTGCCCGATAACCTAATTCCTGAAAGAGTTGCTTCTACCAAAATCCAAATTACAAAAGACCATCATCGTCTTTAAGAAGGCAAAATAACTCTTCTTTAGTTGAAAGCTCTAATCTTTAACTTCGACAAAATTATAACAATCCTGAGCACTCGTTCGTCGATTGAAAAAAAACATTACCGGGTCAAGATCATTGCTGCTCGTTTTCTTTAAAGCCTCACAGACAAAAGAAATTATAACCAAAAACTACCTAAACTTCCACTACGAGCAGAAACAACAAAATTCTAACCTTGCCCTAATCCCAAATTTCTTGGACAGAAAGTAAATCAGCAACAAAACAAGAAGACATTGTACTATCAATTGAGACTAAGACTTACAGTTTCTGGTCATCATCAATTTCGAGCTTTTTCTGGCAACCAGTGGTTGGATTCGCAATGTTGAACTGCCAAAAAAGAAAATTAAAAAAAAAAACAAACGATCAAATTTGAGTTCTGCAAGATGGGAGGACATGAGCACCAACCTTCATATTTGATACAAGAGGGAGACGCTGCTCTGCTTCTCCTGCTCTTGGGGCTGTCTTGGAGGCAAATTAGGGTTTGAGAAGCGCCTTTTATAGTTCTAGACTGGATCACTGGGTTTGGTAGTTCAAGATCCACAATAGTGCTGATTGGTACTGTAAAAAAGCTAAGAGTCATATTTTAATCATTTATTGAAATATAATAATAAAATTAATTCACCAAAAATATAGAATTTTTATAATTCATAAAATTCAAGTTGAAAGTTAAATATGATAACTATTTAAAATAAAATTTTGAATTAAGTATAAAATTTGCAAAAATAATCAATGTTTTAAAAATCAGATCGAAAGTGAAACGAGTAAGACAAGATGTTTAAGGTTTAAGATTTAAAAAGTTTAATCGATATTATATATTTATAAAATTGATTAAAATTAAATAAATTTTAAAATATGATTAAAACAAATTATTTTTACTCATCAAAGAATTTGAAATTAAAAGAGATTGTTAAATGAAAATTAATTAATTTATTTTAGTTTATGAGAACTTATTAATTTAGAAAAATTAAACAATTAATTAATAAATCAATTAGTTTTGAACAACAAGAATTATTAGACTAAATCAAACCGAAAAATTAAAAACAGAACTAAAAAGTTAAACGGTTCAAGATTTTCAGTTTGTTTTTTAATTATTAGAGATAATTATTAATGCAAATTATTAATCTTAGATAAATATTTTTTGCCTAACTATTTAACTTATTGATATAAATAAAGAATAAGGCAATAGCAAGAATTAAACTTGGACTTAACTTTAAAGCAAAGGTCTACATCTATTAATGTTAAATACATTTAATCAAAATTTAACAAATAATGACAAATAAATATTTATAATAAGGATTTTATGTATGGGTGGTAAAAAGGGCCCCGGGGCTCGAGATTCAATTGTCTAAACTTAACAAAATTGACTATCTAAATAGAATAAAACGACATCATTTTATTTACAGAAAAGAGCAGTACAAAACGATTTCGTTTTGTTTTAAAATTAAAAATTTGACCTGATCTAGCTTTTTTATTAAAATTAAAAAATTACGTAAACCTAAGCGCATAATCAGTTTGACTTGGGTTCAACCCTAGGCGGTTCATTTCCGCCATATATTTTGAAAAAAATCGTTGCGCAGATTAGTTAGTGTCCAATGCGGTGCATTTTAGCTTAGGACGTACGTATTTACAATCTCCTCCTTGGGAATGTCTTACTATCCTTTTAGACGATATGTACGGAGTCATTACTCTACGGGCCACTGGCTAAGCCTTGATTTCTTCCTTTTATATAAAAAATAAAAATAAAAAATAATTTCATTTTCTTTATAATTATCCCGTATTCGATCAGGCCACGGATTAGTTATCTTGTCTTCAATCAGGCCACATCAAATCCGGGCCGAAATGCCATCGTTTCCCTTGATTTTTACTAACAGGAATCAACTAGTCAGAAATTACGCTCATGTTATATATATAAATATGTGGAAGGCTACACGTACAACAGGGTGCAAATAATCTTCCATGAGCATGCACTTTCACCTAATACCTTAGATTCCTATAGACTTGAAAGGTTTACAGATTCATAGTCTCAATATATTACAGCAAGAACTATTACTCAATTCCTAGATTTATCTAAATCTCATACCCTGGAAACCTGGAGGTTGTTGGAACAAGAAGATCAAACCAGAGGCAAGCTGTCCCAGCAAGTCCTTGAAACAAAGAGTAGCCATTTTCATGGCCAACACTCACAAGTTCAGTTGCATTATGGTACAAAAAACTTGCAAATGCCTTTGCTCTTTCTTCATATATGGACTCTCCTGTGAGCCGATATAAGGATAGGAAAGAGTAGGCATTTCCAGCTACACCATCAGCTAGTCCCACCTTCTTCACTAATCCACTCTTCCACACAACTTCCCCTGCTTCTATGGCGGCATCTCGGAATTCCCTGTCATTTGGGAACACCTGAAAATGTTTGAGAAAGCAAAAGCTGTTAGAATGAATTATCTCCACCCTTCTTCAGCCATAGCAAATCCTAATAACTATTTCTCAGGTATATTCAGAGTGCAAATGGAATTCTCCTAAATGTTGTTTGTATATGTATATAGAATAGATAAAATGAATTGTCAGAAAACACTAAGCTTCGTCTGAAATAGCACTGGCAAAATGGTACAAACCGAACTGACCTGAAGTCAACAGGTTTTGAAACGGATATGGGCTCGGATTCAACTTAAAACAGAAGAGGAAAAGAATGTCAACCAAATAATAAGTTGATACCTGTGATGCCGTACACAAGGTGATGGCTATACCAGCTGCCCCATGAGACCACTGGACCAACTTATCTCTAGGGTTCCCTTCACTTGAAGGATAGTTTCCACTATGAGGGAACCTGTTATTCATCATGTATCTTAAAGTTGCCTTCACATCATCGCCATCTTCTTTGGAAAGTGGAAAGTGAAGTAGCACATGTAAGATTCCAGCTAGGCCATTAGCTGCACCCCAGTACCTTGTGCCATGCCATCTGTACATCAATGGGCATGATGTGTTATCAGAAGCCCCTGCTCTTCCTCCAGCTAAAACAGCATTAACCACAGGCAGAAGATAATCATCTGGTACTGTTCCTTGTCCAAGATGTTTGTTTATGAATAAGGCAGCCCACAAAAACCCAGCTCTCCCATACATCAGCTCATAAGACATGCCAAAACCACCTTCCTCCGGTCCAACTGGAAGGGCTTTCTCCTGAGCCAGCTATGATCAATCAACAGAAACACATATTAATGGATATTCTTAAATGGGCCTGACATTACTTCAGTTCTCCATCAATCAAATAGTAAATACAGTGGAAAAAGATAAGGCAGAGGTCCACGAACACATTGATCAGTGGAATTATGTAGCTAAGCTTCAAGTTCTCCAATCTTTTTGGTCTTTGGGGACTTGGACAAAAGGGCATTCTTTTTGGTACATAAAGATTCATTCTTTAATGTCTATCATCAACAAGACAAGTTCTTTTATCAGAAATGAGCGTAGGTTAAAAAAAATACAAGGAGACCGGTTTGAAGAATTCTCTAGCATTAGAATATGACTCAATTACACAATTATTAATAGTTATTATTATTTATTTTCTTAAAATAATATTAAGTTATTAACACAAAAAGCTGCTAGTGATGGGACAACATATGCGAACAAAAGATCACATCATACAGAAAACGTTTTTTGTCTCCCAGATTGTAGGAAACGCATCGTTGGTGAGCAAAAGTCACATCTGTATCCAACTTGCTTAGATATTAGCCGCAATTGACCGCACAATGTGGCATCAAACCACTCCCATAAAGCAAGATAGAGACGCTTTGTCTAAAATAGTGGAGAGGATGACAAAAATATCATCTTTTATCAAAGTAATGTCTTAATAAAACTCTTTAACTAATTAAACCACTATAACTACTATTATTTGATATTAATATCAAGGTCTTGTTTAATAACTAGTAATAAAGAGATGAGACTGAAAATACACTATTTTTTTCTTAATTTCTACTTGTTTGACTATTAAAAATGGATAAAATAGAAAATGATATAACTCAAATGAATTTTAAAAATGAATAGTCTGAAAATATTTTTACAACATCTTTATAATATTATTATCAAAATCACACACACAATTTTTATATTTAATTTCTTTAATAATTATTTCGTTTTTTAATTAATCCTATGTTAAGTAAAGTGAGATTTTTGTGATTCTTTGATTTTATTTTTATTATAAAATTTAATAATTTTAATTATTTGTTTATACAATAAAATATATAATAACTAAATATAAGTAAAAAAATCTCATTAATACTAAATACTAGTATAATTATTAACTTGTTTAATCTCATTCTTAATAATTACATACTAAACACATATAATTAGTAGTTATATTATTATTTGGTTCTCACTTTTTATTTTTATACCCATTTTTTTTTGTTTTGATTACTTCATTATAGTTTAAGATGTAAGAGGCTTAAATTCAATGGAGGGCATGCTTGAGTTCAAAGATAACAAGTAAACACAACTATGCTCTCCTACAGGTTAACTTTATCAACACTAAGAATGAACAATCAACTTATCCTTTAAAGGCTGATTCGAGTAGATGCTTTACAAGATATCAGATTATCAATCTTCCATTTCCTATTTTGTCTTTTGTGGAAGACTAGATTTCTTGTGCATCTAATCAGATAAAAGAAATATCAAATGAAGAAGTAATAAGGAAGGACAATGAATGAAATATACCTCAAGGAATAGGTTCACATATAAGTCACGCCTTTGATGGTCCCCTCTGCAATTAGCTGCTACAGCTCCAAGAGTACATGTTCCTCCTCTACCACACAAGAAGGTCACATGTCTGAAAATTCAAAATGTTCATTAACTCAAGTATACGAACTTACAGAATTAAAGAAGAAAACAGAACAAGCACTTTGACTTGTGACATCTAAACTCTATCCAAGTGCCCTGTACAGCTGCATATTGTGTGGAGGATGACCCTCTTTGTATGAACGATTGCACTACAAGTAGACAGGTCACTGTTATTGGACGTACTCTAATGGTTACCTTTTGTCTCTCGCATTAAGTTTCATTGAAAGTTGGTTATAGTGTGGATGACATGAAGATAAAATAGGTCTCTCGCATTAAGTTTCATTGAAAGTTGGTTAAACTGTGGATGACATGAAGATGAAATGTCTTCTCCAGAATATATGATTCAATCAAGAGTCAGGTTTATGAGTCCAAACTTCCATGATTCAGTTACGAGACAATGAATTTCCAATAAAAGGGTTGATTCTACCAGAAGATTACAGCATTGTAATTTGGCAAAAAGAGAAGGAACCATCATACATACACATGAACCCACCTTGACATAAACAGTAACCAAACTTCCAAACCATCAACCTCAAACTAAATGTTAAAGCTTTAGACCAAATGGCACGAGAGAAAACTAGACATTTCACCTAAAAAATGTGAACCAGGACACACAAGTTTTGTCAATCACAGAGAAAGTGACCCAATGCCAAGTAAAAAAAAACATCACACTCACACAGTTAAAGTAAAACCAAGTAGTAGTCACTAAATAAACAGCACCAAGAAAAGCTACAAATAGAGAAGACAAATTACCTGGAGGAGGTAGGTGCAACGGCGGCACACGTGTCAACGATCTCCGTACACAGATCCAAGTCCATGCGGTCGCCGGTAACCTCGTACGACCTCAAACACGTGAAAGCCGTACCCAACAGACCCGTATACACTGTCGGGTCTATAATCGAATCCGCACTGCCACTAGCTTTCCATGTCATCTCCACAACCTGCAGGAAAGAAACAAACCGTGTACCCTCATCAGCTAACATGCTCAAAGGATATTAACGCAATCTTATCCTGCGCACCCCTGACTCAAAATTGTCCGACCGTACCTGGTTCTTGAGAGAGATGGCTGCTTTAAGAAAAATTTGGTTTGGGAGTTCTAAGTTGGTAAGCGTTGTATTTGGACCCATTTTGTGAATCAAATCAAGCCGTTCGTTGCTGCTCTCTTCACGGGATGTCTCCTGAGAAGCTAACTCCACCACAGACGACATGGGTCTCTCTCCAAAAGCTCTCTCTGGCTCTCTCTTTATAGCCTTGCAAAGTAAGCAAAGGAACGACCAAGCAGACGACTTGACGAGAAAGAAGAAACTTTTTTTTATGGACTTACGAGGTGTGTGAATTGGTGTTGGGCTATGATTGCCTGTGTTGGCGGTGTGG
Source organism: Erythroxylum pelleterianum (assembly GCA_027563865.1). Taxonomy (NCBI): domain Eukaryota; kingdom Viridiplantae; phylum Streptophyta; class Magnoliopsida; order Malpighiales; family Erythroxylaceae; genus Erythroxylum; species Erythroxylum pelleterianum. The sequence goes on along the minus strand of JAOQMR010000211.1, from coordinate 26,200,896 downwards.
TTGCGGGTGCCTAGTTGTCACTTGTCTTCTTTTTCGTACTAAACTATTAACCGTTGGATAAGCATGAGAATCACGTGCCTTTTTTAGATATAAGTAACATTAAAATTTTAATTGTTTTTTAAATATATTTTTATACCATAGAACTAGGATGGCAAATTTGACCTGATTCGGTCCAAATTTAGCCCCAAGCACAGATGGGCTTAGCCTGACCTATGAATCGACCATTATTAATAACGTCGTTTTTTATGTTTTTCATTTTAAAAAATATATAGTGAGCCACAGGCTACCTTAACCTGCAATCGGGCCGGGCCGAGCCACTCCTATTTTGAATGTTGACCTTTTAAGTTTTATTAATTATTATCAAAAATCAATTTTTTAATTTTAAGTATAAATTAGGACTATGATTATTGAAGATTTTTAGTTGTTGTCTTGCCTCTAGGGTTTCTCTCATGAGTGCAAGTTTTGGTCTTGTCGTTTAGTGTAAGGGAAGTTTTGTGTGAGAGGTTTTTGACTTGCTTTTTTGGTTGCCGTTGTTTGTGTAGTATGGATCAGGCCCGCCGTTCATCATGAATTGCATAGCGTACCTATGCGCTATGCATATCTCAACCTAGAATGATCTAATCTCATCTTTCTTCTTGATTTTCTTTTTTCTTTGTTCTCCTTCTTTTCTTTTCGGATTTCTGCTGGTGGGGTTATGGAGGACCACTTTTCATAATCGACGACAATGAGTATCTTAAGCTGGAATTGCCAGGGGTTAGGTAACCTTGGCGCGGTACGAGCACTCAGTGATCTCCTTTTTACCTATAGACCTACGATTGTTTTTCTTATGGAGACGCTAGTGCAGCGGAATAAAATGGAGGAGGTTTGTCGTTTGGTTCGCTATGATAATTGTTTTACAGTGAATTGTATTGGTAGGAGTGGGGGTTTATGTTTATTATGGAAGAATGAAGTTGATGTGTCTATTAGGGGTTTCTCGAGTAATTTTATTGATGCTACTGAGATTTTCCAGAATAATAGTTGGCGACTGACTGGTTATTACGGCTTTCCTGAGAGTTCTAGACGTCATACTTCATGGGATTTGCTTCGTGATTTGTCGAGCAGAGACTTAAGGCCTTGGTTGTGCTTAGGAGATTTTAATGACTTATTGACGGCAGAAGATAAGTTGGGTGGTACTGCTGTTCAAAGACATTTCATCAACGGGTTTGCCGATACTATTTCAGATTGTGGGTTGAGTGATGTTCCTTGGGAAGTGTATCGATATACATGGAAAAAGAAAAGGGATAATGTGGTGGTTTGTTGCGAAAAATTGGATAGAGCAATGGCATCTGTAAGCTGGTCATCCCTTTTTCTTAATGTCGTCTCTAAGGCTGTTGTAGCCCCAGTTTCTGATCACTCTCCAATTTTGATTCGATTGAATGGAAGGCCAGTTGGTGCAAAATATAGGAAGTTTCGTTTTGATAACAGTTAGTTGGGGGACCCCGGTTTGGAACAGGTAATCAAAAATTCATGGAATCTTGCCTCTACTACTGATTTTATGAGAAGTCGTGATGCGTGTATAGAAGAGATTAAACGGTGGGGCAAAGAGCATAACTCTGCGTTCTGGAAAAAACGAAAACAGTTACAGTCGTTGTTGGAGGAGGCGAGGGACGTGTTTGATGATAGGAAGGTTCAGAGGCTTCGAAAAGAGTGGAATGTTATTTTGTACAAAGAAGAGTGCAGGAACCGACAAAATGCTAAGCAAAGGTGGTTGTTAAATGGTGATAGGAACTCAAAATTTTTCCATGCAACGGTTCGTGCCTGTAGAAAGAAAGTTTCGATTGAAAGGTTACAAAAAGAAGATGGAAGAGTGGTTACTGATAGAGCTGAGTTAGAAGAGGAAATTAGAGATTATTTTGGGACAATTTTTGAAGGAAGGATCTCGTATGGTGAAGACGTTCTCAATCTGGTGTGGCCTAAAATAGGAGGGACTCAAAATAATATGCTTACTGCTTCGGTGACTCTTGATGAAGTGAAAACAGTGGTGTTTGATATGAAGCCGGATAAATCGCAAGGACCAGATGGACTTAATCCAGCCTTTTATTAAAAATATTGGCATGTGATAGGGGAGGATGTGTGGAAAGTTTGCAAGCTGTGGTTGGATGCAGGTAGTTTTCCGAATACTTTAACCGATACTCATGTTGTTCTTATTCCTAAGTGTGCTCATCCTTTAAGCTTGAAAGACTATAGGCCTATTTCATTGTGTAACGTGCTTTACAAAATAGTAGCTAAAATTTTAGCTAATAGGCT
>JAOQMR010000211.1:26158856-26181810 GCA_027563865.1 Erythroxylum pelleterianum | reverse complement strand
TCATAATGCAACAAATTTTTTATTTCATCAACTTTTAAAGACAAACATAAAGTTTCAACTAAAAAAATAAAATTGGGCCGTTTCTCCCGAATAATTTGCTGTAATTTTTCCACAGCTTTCGTTTGTCCAAGCCCACGACAATTCCAGCTAAGGCAACTCATTTTGTTCGGCGGGACTGATCTCCAAGTCCCGCCTTCCCCCCGTTTTTTGAAGCATTGGGTCTCTCGCTTTGTGTGGTATCATTGATTACAACCTCATTTGTATCCATTGGGCCTCCTTCCTTTCCCGCCTCATAATGTTCTCCTGGCCCAGTCCGTCTTCTTTTTGGATCATTAATGGAAATAGAATCAGTATCCCCGTCATTATTATCTTCCTTTGACTTATCTCTCCCCATATTATTTCCTTCCATTTGCTTTGCATTATTCCCGCCTCCATTATATCCCAGGTCCACAGGGATTGATTGCATGAACAATGGATTAATTCCATAAAACTTGGACTTTCCTTTTTCCACCACAGGAGCATCTCCACCGTGTTCCCCACCGCCGGCGGTGCTGCTCTCCCCAAACCCAGGTTCTTCACGAAGCCACTTAGCACCAATATGGCCTTGAAATCGACCTCCACCATCACGTAACTGTGGGCCGAATCTTCTATTAACCTTAGCACCTTTGGCTTTAACAAGCAAGGGACAGAATTTCTCACCATGCCCCAAAACACCACACAAGAAACAGAATGTGGGCAATCGTTCGTACGCAAAAGTCACCGTGATGGTTTCCTTAGTCTTCTCCTTCTTCAAAGTTAACGAGGATTTGAGAGGTTTGTTTATGTCGAGTTTGACACGAACACGCCAATGCTCCTTCCACTTGTCAATGTAGTTTGTAGGGTCGGCCTCCACAAACTCGCCAATGCCATCTCCTACATATTTGACAACACTCTCAGATCGGAAACCTGATCGCAATCCAAAAATCTTAACCCACAAATATATGTGGTTCAAAGGAACATCCCAAGGATTGCCATATTCCCCCATACGTTCCAACAGAAGTGCTTGATTGTGAAAAGACCAAGGACTCATATCCATAACTCTATTCAGATCAACAGCATCATAGAATTGGAAAATATAGATGCCTCCATTCAATTCTCTGACAGACATACCCATTGCCGGCTTCATAAGAGATGCTAGGGTGTGTTTCATAGCCATGAAATTCACAGGTCTTTCATTCAGAAATCTTCCTACCAAACACAGAGAATTATTACCAAACTCAGCCCCCACATTATCATCCACAATGATAATCTCCTCCGCTTCCGCTTCATCCAACGTCAAGCTAGCCATATCCACAGATGCATCATCACCATCACCATTTTCAGGTTCCATATGGTTAACCGTTTGATTCTCCATCACTCAAAAAACCTTCACAGGTTGGAGGACATAAACAAACAAGAAGACAAAAACTTGTCAGGATGACAAGACAAACCTCGACTACTTGATTAAGCGACGAAGATATGTGTCACCTGCGCCAATCCATTAGGTTAATAATAGGAAATTTATTGAATACTCTAAAATAACCATTAATTTATATAAATAATAATTTAAAAGTATATATTTTTATTAATTTAAATTGGTTACGTTAAAACAAATTCTCGAAGATTTCAATTAACATTTTATAAAATTTCAAATTTTCAAGTAACATTTTGTAGTCTCACGACTATTTTTAATATTCAAACTATTAGCGAGATAAAATATTTAAAAACTTATGAAGATTGATCTAAACAAATATAGAAATTTTCAATTATATATAATAATTTTATTAATTTAGCACTAATAAATATCAGTTGCTTTCTTTCATATCCTTAAATTATTTATTAAATGACATTAGCGTCTTTTACATAAAACCAAGTAACATTAATTTTAAAAAATAAATAATTAACAAACATTCCATAAAAAAAGGACAAAACTTAATTTCTTACATCACATCAAATAATTTTAAATTTAAAAAATAAATAATTAACAAATATTTCATTAAAAAAGAATAATACTTGATTTAAGATAAATTTCACATAAAATGACAATAAATCTAATTAAACCCACTTAACCTCTTAATTTTATATTCCAAGCTTCATTCTCCAATCTCCAATTAAGATTAGAATAACAATATTTTGATAAATTATATCAAAACAATATTATTTTATCAAAATGAGAATGATTCAACCTAATTTACCGATAGATCAATTCAAATCTAACTTATCATTAAACAATTAGTTTGGCAACCCTACTCTCAAACAAAGTTTGAAATAGATTAACATAAACTGATTTTATATATAGTAATTAACAGCATAATTTTAATAAAAAAGTTGAACCAACTAACTTTTAATTTATTAATTGATGGATTAATTTAATAAATTAATTATTTTTATAAATCAAAATTAATTAATTAATTTTCATTTGTAAATTTTTTCAATTAGTTCAAACTTCAAAATTTTAATAGATAATGATAATCTCTTTTAATTATATTTTAAATATTTTATTTTATTCATAATATTGATTAAACCTTTTAAGTCTTAAAAATATCTTATCAATATAACATTTAGTCAGAATTTTTAAAACATTACAAAATATAGCATAAATTTGGAAGGTTATATACATAAAATTTTTAAATATTAAAGAGACGGTTGATTCAAATTAAATAATGAAAATGAATAGAGTAACAAATTAGAATGGATATAATCATTATTATTATAATAGTTGGTTGGTTAAAACAAAAGAATAATTACTATTACCATTAATAATATTTAATAGTTGATTTATTAAAAATACTGAGAAATAAAAGTTTGTTAAAATTTTATTTTATGTCAAATTTTAATATATTTTAATTAGTTATATTTAATTACTAGAAAATCTATAATTAACTAATTATGTTATAATATTATTTTAATTAATTCATTATTTTAATTAATTATATTAATTATTAAAAATTAAAAAATTAAAGAGAGTATCATTCAGAAATAATTGAAATTTCTCCCGTGCTTAAAGCCATGGGTATCATAATACTCTCCCTGTAACAATAATATATAACCACCCACTCTTTTTTTATTTCATACCCAGTGAAACCTTCCCAAGCCAATCATCCAGGCACCCTAAATACCATTATGCCTTATGGTGAAAAGAAGTGGTCCCAAGGCCGAATCACCAATAAAAATGGCCGAGTAGGTAAAAGCATATTCCCTACACGTCTGTAGTAAAGATCAATGGAGCTTTTAAGGCATTCGAGAGGGCTCAAATTGTAAGAAAAATGAAAAATAAGTGAACAATAGAATCTACTTTGGAGGTATTCCACATATCTCACTACTAATTTACACCATCTTTCAGCTACTTCTCCATCACAATATGTAACACGGCCGACAAAATTCCCGTTTGACTACCTAATTTTCTATGGGTAAAATATGAAATTAAAACCAAAAAAAAAAAAGAAATCAGCACTACTTACCAGGAACCAAACATCTTAAACACAATATATACCAATAAAGCACCCCAAGAACGATGCAGCTGTACTCGTGTGTATCTGCAAGTCATCAAGCATCCAACAAACCGAAACGGCAAGTCGCTGAATGATTTCGATTGTCACAACTAGCGAGTCAATGGGACTGCAAGGTCGATGCATTATTGTTCTATTTACCAGGTTAAATGCCATCTCAAACTATAATCCTATGGATGCCCCTATAATCAAACTGTTTTGATTATAGAAATGAGTTAAATCAACTGACTTCAGCGCCTGATCAGCAAATTTCCCTTTCCGTTCACTGAACACCTGTGGCTTGAATTTACTTGTCAGGCTGAAAATCGTCTGCAACTTTAAGGTGATTTGCAAGTTTGAGTACAGCAGATTGCACGATTTCAGAACTTGGAGAGACAGAACTTGGAAAATGGGGTAGGCAAGCGGGTATACATTGTTCATCGTCCTTTGAAAGGTAGAATAGAGAGAGCACACATCGGCAGAATATGAACCTACACACGAAATTCCATGTAACAAGCGATGGTAAATTAGAAATGAGATTCGAGTGTATAAGAATGTTTGCTGCTCAGTCGGTGGGAATCATACCCAGAAATGAAGAAGAAATAAGATATTAGAGGTTTGAGTTTTCATCATCATAAATCGTGTCTATTGAGGCTATGTAAAGATAGAGATGATTACACACACAATAACTATTTTACCTACTACGATGTTAGACATTGTTAAATGAGCAACTGCATTAATTATTTAGAAAGGGTATACCTTAGAATAAGCCGTCTAAGAAGTGGATCACACAGTACTTGCCCCCAAACCAGATCCAGGTTTTTTGATGTAGAGAGTATTACCTCCCATTCAGAAAAGGCCACTGAAAGAATCTCCTCAGCCATTTTATACAAATCCTAAAACCAGAATTCTTACAGCAATTAGAAAACAAACAGATAAAGACGTTTGTTATAAAACCGAAAATGTCATCAAATAAACTTACCATATCATCATGAGGGAACGTGAGGCCAACCATTTCACAGAATGCTTGCAGAGGAGCAGTCAAGAAAAAGGTAAACTGACTTCCATAATGTGTTGTACCAACATTAGATGGTTCTTTGAACACTGATCTAACAGGTGAGAGCAGTAAAGCAGCCATCTCTCCTCTTTCCGCACCACGTAAAACCTGAAATCACCTAGAATTTATCCGTGAGCAAGAATCGTGCAAAATTAACCTCCTTTTATACACTAAGATGTACTAGTGACATAAAACCATTGATCAAAGAGTCAAGTTGTTTAGGCATGAAAATCCATGGTTATATGTGCACGACATATTCGTCTCATACTTAATCACTAAATACACTAGAGAGTAATGAACTTAATCAAACTCTAAAAGAGAGGAGATTGCTTCCAATTGGAATTAACTCGTATTGCTGTCATGAAACTCCAAAATACATCAACTGCTGTCTAACAAGTTATCCACAATCACGAGGTATGACAAACCTGCCTTGAATGCATGGCTGCTGTCACTATCAATAATCAAGAAAAGTGGCCTTCGAGTGAATGGAATAATATCCCCAGGGTAGAGTACATTTGGACCTGAACATGGGAAAGGAGATGATGAAATAAATAGAATGAGCACGGTAAAGAGGCAACATAATATGATATTGTGAATTGCTCTCGAGTTTTAGTGATGAGTAAACATTTGGGAGTGTGTAACAAATAAAGCAATATAGCCACTTACCTCCATTTCCTTTTGGACCTAGTGACAAATAGTTGCCATAATAATCACTTGATTTTACTTCTCCATTCATAGGGGATTCAGACATAGAGACATTCTTTTCAGTTGACGAACTAGATACAGCACTGTTTCTTGAAGATCTCAGTGATCCTCCAGAGCTTTCCTCTTGGCAAGCATGATTTAATCCACCCTTCCCTACATTCATGATTCAACACAAACATTGATTCCAGGGTGAATAAAGAGAATCAACAGTTAAAAGATTCCAGGCCCAAAAGTTAGGCTAAAGTTACCAGAGGCTGCTATATATAGTAACATAATGCTCTCCGGAGGAAGCTCCTCAGAAATTGTCGCCAGCACCTGCCAACATTTAATCAAAACGTCAACGCTATGGGTTACACATCTAAAATGAAAAGGACATAAGAAATTAATAACAAAATGCTCAATGTTCAAGAGTTATCCCACAAACACTATATGTGACAACATTCTGTATATAGCCCGTATCTGTTCCAAGGTTTTGTTCTAACATCAGTAACATGGTTGTGGCATCCCTTTAGTTGTTGGGTACTCGTACCTTTTCAATGCAGGCGCTAAAAAATTATTATCTTCAAAGTTGCATGGTTGCCCACGTACATGAGTAAAATACATATAATTTGTCCTAAGGCTTTGCCAAATTCAAGTTATGTCACTACTGATATGCAGAAAATGATTTTCAAGAACAATTGACATTTTTATACAAGGTAAATATACCAAAATCAATTAGATAAGATATTAAAACTAACCGCTAGCAAGTGCGTGACAGAAGGACGATAAAGAACAGCTTTCCTAGGATTTTGAGGTAAATTTGGATCAGTCAAATCCGCAGCCAGATTCATATCAATTAATCCAGAAGCTCCAGAATGATCTATTACTGTGCCGTTCTGTTTTGGTTCAACCACATGATTTTGGAAGCTTGATTCTACTGGACGCTTTTGGTAGAAAGATCCACTTGGCTCCCATTCCAGGCATTGCATCATTCTGTAAGTGTCCAAAGTAAGTTCTGCAAATTTCACCTACAAAAGAAAAAAGTGGCAGAAAATACAAATTGTATAAGCAGGATAGTTCCAATAGATTATCAATCATAATATATCAACCAAATGACACTCATTCTTACTTCATTTCGGTGATAGCTTGTAAGCACAGCATCTTGAAATTTTAGAACTTGTGTTGCATGGAAACGGGCCACATAAGGACGAGAAGCTGGATGTGAATCATATAGGGCACTATAACGAAAGGGCCTGCTATTTGTAAAAGCAGTATCAACTTCCATAAAACGTATTATTTCATGGACCACCAGCTTCCATTCTTTGAAATTCATCCCCTGACAAGAAATAACATGAATACCCCTGACCAGGTAAGTACCAACTGCAAGTTCTAAACGATGTTTAAACCATTGTAGGAAGGACAATTGACTAACTTACCTTGTTGACTACAAAAGTACCTAATCCAACAAACAGAACTACACAAGCCGTGGGAAGTCATATCTCACGAGAATAATGAAAAGGAACAAGACTAGTTCAAGTACCCTTAGTAAAGTACCTTTCAGGCTTGCACCTAAAAAGTTAAGTAATTCATTACTCAGCTTCTCTGTTATACTTATTCTGAATTTCCAGTTTTTTGCCTTGAAGATGGTTCTAGAGATTCAGTTTCCTATAAATAATGGTCACATAGTCCATGAGCTCAAAAAAAAAAATCAAATTACAGCAAACCGATTTGCAATGGAACAACAGAGCTCCTCTATCGTTACTTCTCTCCATTCTTCTGTTTCTATTCATTTTTAGGCTATATTTGGTTGGAAGCTTATTAATGGAATATAATGAAATGTAATATTATTCTGCCGTTTTAAAAGGAGGGTTTATAATAGAATGGAATAAAATGAAATGAAATGGAAGAGAAGAGTTTCAGATTACACCTCATTCCATCTAAACAGTAAAAATAAAAAACTTTTGATTTGGGAAATTTAGGATGGAATGTAAAATGATAAATAACTTTACACTATATTACATTATAAACCCTTCATTCAAACAACATTTCACAATATTACATTATGAACCCTTTCATCCTTCCCAAACAACAAATTTCTAATATTATATTCATTTACATTCTATTCCATTATAAACCATTTCATTCCATTCCATTCTATTAAAAATTTTACGTTCAACCAAACATAGCCTTAGGTAATTGGAAGATTCCTGTCCAATCAGTCAACATTAATTAAATTACAATAAGAATTACCACCTTGATGACATGCCTACACAACTACTAATCCTGTCTATACCATGGTCACTTAAGCACATGATGCAGGTAACAAAACAACTGCAGGCTCGTATCCAAGTTTAGACTACCAGAATATCATAACTATGCCACACCAAACTTCGCCTCCTATGTAATAGCCCTAAAAAACAGAAGCCACGAAAAGTGATATCTTCTTCAATCAGAAAACTATCTAAAGCCTGAACCACTAAAAGTTCCCAAAATATGAGACACTTTAGCAGAGTTCCATGGCTAAGTAGTGTCCTCAAAAAGAAAACAGAAAGACGAACTCTGAAAACCAACAAAACAAGGAAAAAGAGACAAAAGACCAAACCACGCTTACACATTCTACTTTATGCAAATGAAGAACAGACGAGGGGGGAAAAAAATACTCACTCGGAAATTTGATTTGCTATCATCAACGAGAGCTCGAAACCTCTCAACAAGCGCTTGAACCATCTCGGTCCGGTTCAAAATCAAAGAAACAAGCAAAAACCGCGCGTAAAATCTCAACTCCTTAAATCTCACACCTACATCCTTTGCTTTGGCTCCTTCGAAGTACCTCCTGTGCAAAATCGCCTCGTAGAACACGTACGCAGCCACCAAGAACCTCATCTCACTCGTCCTCATATACTGGTTAAAGTAGAGCTGGCCGATCCGGCTCGCGATTTCCCCGATTTCCCACCGGTTCAGACCGCTTGCAACCAGCTCCGACCGGTTCTCCTGCTGGTACTTCCACAGCCTCATGTAGGCCTTGAAAACTTTCTGGAAATAGCGACCCTGAGCGCGTCCGTACTGCGGAATGTCTCGGACGCTCGCGAACTTCCGGTCCGCCCTCTCCACCAGGGCACGGAAAGTCTGCGACACGGTGTCGTTGCCAGTCGCCATGGAGTTGTGTATCTACCGGAGACGGCGGTCGTCGTTGGTTGACATAGGAAAATAACGGAGGCAGAGAAGAAGAGAGAGAACGAAATGGAAGCTAACAGAAGTTGAACGGAGTCAAGAGTAGTACGCGAGAGTGCGCGGACGACATGTAAGCTGATTTTTCTAGGGAGAAGCTGGAGCTGGAGCTGTGATCGTGTGCTTTTGAGGAAATGATGCTGCTTGGCTTATGACCGTTGGATTTGGGGATGATAGGAATTAGATTTGACGTGGCAGTGATGGTGGTCCAACTTTATCCCCTCAATTTTTTCAACGGGACCATTCCAAGTTACTTTTAGTTATAATTGTCGGCTTATATACTTTCTTTTCATGGAAATTTTTTATTTTAAAAAAATCTCAATTTCAAACATTTAAATTATATTCGCAATAATTTTAAGAGATTTTGGTTTGTAATATAAAAATATAAATTCAAATTATTATGCATCACTTTACTCAATTTTATCATAACATTATAATTATATGGTAATTATTTGATATACAAAATATATATAACATTTCGATTATTATAAAACTTATTGAATAGGTATATTGAATAACAACACTCCAATAATCCTCAACGTTACTTTTAATTAACAGAAAGGTAGTTTATGAATAAAAAGTGAGAGAGAGATAAAGTCGGTGAGAAAGAAAGAATAAATAAATAATAAAAATAAAAAGAAGAAAAGTCAATAGATATATTTAAGGTTTATTTTAAATATGATTTAATTTGAATGTGTAATTTTTATTATTAAAAATACATTGTAATCCTCAACATCTATAATATAATATAAAATTTGAGGATTATAATGTATTTTTAATAATAAAAAATTGAGCCTTCAAATTAAATCATATTTAAAATGAATCTTAAGAAGAAAAATTCTAACGGAGGTAACTCTTTATTAATTAAATATTATGCCCATATTAATCCGGTAATCTAAAATTTTTTATTTTTTAACAAAAGAATGAGTCTCATTATTATTTAAAAAGAAGGTCCAAAGTCAAAATTCTATAATTAAACATGGGTCTTGCTATTATGTGATTATACGACTCGCTTTCTGGTTGATTTAAAAAAATTAGTTATATTATCACATTAGTGTTGACATATTATTAATTGATAAAAAGCTAATTTCATTAAAATTTCTATCTTTTTAAGTTTTATTTTGAATATTTTAAAAATATTAAAATTTAATTTAAATATTTCTAAATATTAAAATTTAAGTTATATTTTACATATTCAAAATTTACATTTAATAGGCCTTATTTAAGGGATGAGATCCTCTGTTCAATATTATAATGTTTTATTCTGTTTCATAAATCTCAACCATTCATTTATACGGGTTCTGCGTTTATTTATGCGAGTCTTGCGTTTATTTATGCGGAATTCACATAGAATCCATATAAATGAATGAATAAAATTTACAAGACAAAATAAGAAATACAAAAAATTCAGACTCCTTGTTTAGACGATGGGGTTTGGATCAAAAAAAACCCTTCATCTAGAGCGCGCCAATGCAACTTGTTTCCTGCCAGAACAGCTGTTTCATGGTCTTTCATGGTACTGTCTGCACCGGTCAATTATGTGTGGGGCGCGTGATTAAACCTTATTTCTTGTCTTTGCATACTCCAGCGTGTTACTGTATATCAATTTCTTCAGCTTTTAATGTTTCACAAAAAAGTAAATCATGTCCAAATGCGGACACTGTGTGTGGAACCAACAACACAGGTCCATTCGGACAAGTTATGATGTTTCCTGTTCAGTGATTTTGTTTTCTTATGATTGTAACTTTCAAAGGTGTTGACCTTTATAAAAAGGGAAAGAAGGAAAAGCCAGCAAATGTGTGAAGATTACAGATACCATATGTTCCTTGCCTCGATTCAAACATCTACTTTATATATATATATATATATATATATATATATATATATATAAAAAAATAATAATACAAAAAATAATAATAATAATAATAATAATAATAATAATTAATTATATCTAAGTATAGCCCTCAAGGGTGTGGCTCGATGGTTGAGAACCATGTTTAATTTCGGTTAGGTCTCAGGTTCGATTCCATGCTAACCCCTCTTGTAAGTAGGGTGTTCAAAAAAAAATATATCTAAGTATAAACCCAACTCAAAATTCTATATAAATACTAAAATTAGTAATAATTTTATCTTTTAAGGTAAAAATTAAATCAATACATTTGAATACCATAAGAAAATTATAACCGTTATTTTTTAGTATGTATTTAATAAATTTCCAAATACAAGTACTAGATTAAATAATATATTTTAAATAAATTATTTAACAAATTAACAACTAAAAGTCAAATATCGAAATTAATTCAAGTATGACGTAATTTTGAGTCATGTCTTTAAAATCCGAATCCAAATTTCAAACATTTTGAAATACGTGAAGAATCTTTGTACCATTTAGAATTGACACTTATGCTCAATTCCGAATTAAAGTTAGAGGACAAGGTTTGAATTAATTATAGGTTCAAAATATGGGATCATAATTGAAAAGAACTCAACTCAAAGTTCTACACAGATACTAAAAATGAGTGATAATTTGATTTTTAGGTAAAAAATTTAATAAATATGAATAAAATAAAAAATTGATCATTATTTTGAAGATATATTTAGTAAAAATTCTTTATGCAAGTAAGAAATTAAATTATATGTTATGATTGAATTATTTAACAATTTAACGACTAAAGTCAAACGTCAAAATTAATTTAAGTAATTAATAGTAAATTCAACATGTTAACAAAGAAGAATAAACAAAGAACAATGCAAAAGGGTCATTATAGCGATTTCGCATAAGGACATAATAGACACTTCAGTGCTAGCTGAACTGTACAAATTTATTTTAACAAAATGAATCTTAACCCTCTATTTTATTATGTACTTCCTAACAAGTGTATGGCCAATATTAAACGAATAAATGTATAAATGTGTATCTGAGCAAATAATAAAACAACATACAATTTCTATTCGTATAATTCTTACATGGTATCAGAGCTCTCACTGACCAATGTCAAAAAGGGAAGAAAACTCTAGATCACCAACCACCACCCTAAACGATATAACATCACCCTCTATTGATTTTTCACCTCTAGCAAAGACCCTAAACTTTAATCTACCAATCAAACTTGATAGACAAAACTTTGTAAATTAGAGAACCCAAATCCTTGCAGCCATTAGAGAGCCCTTGAGCTTGAAAACTTCATCAACACAACACCTTCTCCTCAGTTAATCACTGCAGACACAAACCAAGTCATCGAAAATGCAGAATACAAACCATGGCGAAGAATAGATCAACTATTGCTATGTTGTTTATTTTCAACAATCGAAGAAGAAGTAACAGGGCAGGTAAATCACTCAAATTCATCCTACCAAATTTGACCAATTTTGGAGAATCTTTATGCTCAAACATCCATTGTTAGAATTCTTCAACTGAAGCATCAACTTTCAATTATTAAAAAAAGCTCACATACTATATCATAATATATGCAGAAATGTTAAAACCATAAAAGACTCACTTAAAGTAGCAGGACATGTAATCACTGGTATGAATTAATATTAAGTGATCTAAATGGTCTTGGTCATGAATATATTCTTGTTGTGGTTTATCTAACATGCTCTATGAAAACTTTAACTCTACAAGAAGTGCAATACTCTCTTATGATGCATGAAACGATAATAGAGTAGTTGAACAATATTAATCAAGAAAAAATCTCATAACCGACTGCAAACTCTGTAACCCTTAATTAAAACAATCATCGAGGAAGAAGTAGATTTAGAGGAAGAGGAAATCGTGGGAGAGGAGGCAGATGAAATGGAAACATAATATTTTCTCAATTGTACCACAAACCAGGCCATGAAGCACTAAAATGTCACAAAATGTTTGATGTCTCATAGCAAGGAAACACAACCCAACCATTGAGACAGAACACATTCACTCAACATACACATAATAATGCACAAAACTATCCTCAATCCTATTTGGCTCAAAATCAGCATAGATATCCCTCATCTGAAGTAGTCAATAAAAATACATGGTTTATAGACAGTAGAGCTATAAATCATGTCACAACATACCTCAATAATCTGTCAATAAGTTTAGAGTATGGTGGAAATGATCAACTCACTGATGGTAATGGTAACTCTCTTCCTATTGCTAATATTGGCTCATCTTACATACATTTCCTAGACAATGTACACACACCTCTTGCACTAAAACAAATTATGTATATTCCAAACATAACAAAAAATCTACTCAACATCTCTAAACTTACCGAAGACAACAAAATTTCTGAGAGTTTACTAATGAAAGTTGCTTGTTTAAGGACAAAGCAATAGGAAAGATTCAGCTCAAGTGAGTGCTTCGAGATGGCCTCTACAGCCTCAAAGCCATTAAACCACCCAACAAAATCAAGCCAATTATGCAAACATATTATGAGACTAGTTCTTCCCGGCAAAAAGTTTATTCTTTAAAAGGAAGTCATTGTAAGGCAAACACATCACAAAAAAATGTAAATGTTTGGCGTGCTAGATTAGGACATCCTTCCAATAGTCTCTTAAAACAAATTTTGAGTTTAATGAAGTTCAATTTTAATTTCAAGATTCTATCTCATTGTGATGCTTGTAAGCAAGGAAAATTGCATCAATTACCTTTTCAAACTCATGATATAACTGCTAAAGATCCTTTAGAAATCATATACTCAGATATTTGGGGACCCTCTCCACATCTCTCAACTGAAGGGCATAAGTACTACCTTATTTTTTTTTCTTACACAAGATTTACTTGGTTTTATCCTCTAAAACTAAAATATGACACTCTTTGTCAAATGCAAAACCAATGTTGAACTTCAATTGAACAGGAAAATCAAAGCTCTACACACTGACATGGGAGGTGAATACAAAGCTCTCTTACGTTACCTCACAAAACATAGAATACAACCACATTCTGGTTGTCCTTACACTCACCAACAGAATGGTGTTTCCGAAAAGAAACACAGACACGTCACTGAAATAGGACTACTTTTATCCCATACTAACATGCACCTATTGGTTAGAAGCCTTCTCCACATCCACCTATCTTATCAATAACCTCCCATCTCTAAGACTAAACAATCTCTCACCATTTGAAAAGTTGTACAACAAACTATCGAACTATCTTCATCTCAAAACCTTTGGTCGTAGTTGTTTTCCCTATCTCATATATTACTCTCATCATAAATTCGGGTTTCACACCACAAAATGTGTCTTTCTTTGGTACAGCTCAATGCATTAAGGTTACAAATGTTTGACTAATCAAGTAAAAATCATAATATCTCGTCATGTTGTATCCAATGAGAAAGAAATTCCATTTGCTTAATTCTTTCCCACACACTCAAATTATCCTATAGCTTCACCAAGTCTCCCTACCTTCACTCTGACCTCATCTTCAAATGGTGCACCTTCACCTTCATCAAAGGCTATCATGAATCACTCCCCTGCTGTAGAATATTCTCACTCAACTGAATTCTCCAATAGATAGGTAAGCTCTCAAAATCCTTTCTCACCATCACATCATACAACTTCACTAAACAATCAAAATACTTTACCTAATCCCATTATATCAACCACACCAAATACTAAACCAAATCCTTCATTCCCATTCATAAAAATATTCATCCTATGCAAAATCGATCCAAAATTGGAATTTTCAAACTCAAACTTCATTCTTTCTCCCTTGCCTTAAATCCTCACACTGAACCAACAACAATTTCTGAAGCTCTAAACAATCCTATATGGTTTCAAACTATGCAAGATGAATTCAATGCTCTACAATAGAATCACATTTGGACGCTTGTTCTCTATGAGCCTACCATGCATATTCTTGGCACAAAATGGGTGTTCCGGACTAAATATAATGTTGATGAGACTGTCTCTAAACATAAGGCCAGATTTGTTGCCAAAGGGTTTGATCAAACTCCTGTCATTGATTTTTCAGAAACTTTCAGCCCTGTTGTGAAAGCCTCAACAATCATAGTAATTTTTTCACTTGTTGTTTCCCATCACTATGAGATTCAACAATTTGATATCAACAATGCATTTCTACATGGGAACTTATATGAAATTGTTTATATAAATCAGCCACAAGGATTTGAAAGTAGAACACAGCCGCATCATGTATGCAAACTGGCTAGAGGTCTCTATGGATTGAAACAAGCTCCTAGGGCTTGGTTTCACAAACTGAAACATGCATTGTCTCAGTGGGGGTTTCACAATTCAAGGTCAGATACTTCTCTATTCTATTCAAACAATAATGGAACCATTACAATGTTACTAGTTTATGTGGATGATATCCTAATCATAGGAAATTTGGCTCATGCAATTCATGCAATTATTAGTCAATTACAGTCTCAGTTTACACTTAAAATGCTTGGATTCCTTGGAAGCATAAATCATTTCCTTGGTTTTGAAGCATATAGAAACAAAAATGGATTATATCTTTCATAGAAACCATATATCAAAGATTTACTTACTAGAACCAACATGTCGTCATGCAAGCCCTGCTCCACACCAATCACTCCAGCAGCCAAGTTGACTGTGCAGGATGGCACACCATTTGAACACCCAAAGCTCTGTCGAAGTACCATAAGAGCACTTCAGTATCCGTGTGATATAAGATCAGACATCAGCTTTGCAGTTAACAGATTAAGCCAATTTTTACAAAATCCTCTAAATATACAATGGATTGCATATAAAAAGGTTATGCGTTACCTGAAAGGAACTTCAAATCTAGGACTGCTCTTTCAACCATCATCTACTCCACTTGATCTCCATGCCTACAGTGACTCCGACTGAGCTAGCTCTCCCGATGATCGTAAATCAACAACCAGAGGATGCGTATTCCTGGGAGGAAACCTAATTTTTTGATCTCTAAAAAACAAACGACAGTAGCTCGATCCATCACAGAGGTTGAATACCAAGCCTTACTTAGGTATCTATTGAATTCATCTACCTCACATTTCTGCTATCTGAGTTAGGGTTCTCTATCTCTCACAAACCCATTTTGTGGAGTGACAATAACGGAGCTCAATCCCTAGCTCAAAATCCACTCTTTCACTCAATAAAAAAGCATATCGAAGTGGACGTACACTTTATAAGAGACATAAGTGGAAAAAGGGAGAACTGGAAGTTAGATACGTTAATACCGATCAACTCGCCAACATCCTCACAAAACCCCCCAACTTCGGCGAGATTTCTGTTTCTGACCACCAAATCAAACCTAGTTCGAAGCCCTCGGTTCAGTTTGAATAGGGGTGTTAACGAAGAAGAACAAACAAAGAACAACGTAATAGGGACACTATAGAGATTTCACATAAGGACATAACAGAAATTTCAGTGCGAGCTGGACTGTGCTAGCGGGACAGTACAAAATTGTTATAACACTCTGTCGGTTGTACATCTCCAGCATCGGCTGAAGCTTTGGCGCTGCATTGCAGTTTGTTTTGGACCACTTCTCATCCAGTGGTTACATTTTTATTGATTGTCAAGTGTTATTTTATGCCCTTAATTCTCAGTCCTTAGACTTATCTGAGTTTGGTCTTGTTGTTTTGGACTGTAAGAAATTATTAGAGTTGCGTCCGGATATCCAGGTTCGTTGGATTCGCCGCCTTATGAATGGCGCTGCTCACTCTCTTGCTCGAGCATCCATTCATTTTTTCTCGTTGTGTATTTGGAGAACTATTCCGACAGTTCTCCGCTCTTATTATCATTAATCCATGAGTGAGATCTTCTCCTTTCAAAAAAAAAAAGAGAATGAATCTCAACCCTCTAATTTATTCTATACTTCCTAACAAGTGAAAGGTCAATATTAAACCAACAAATGTATAAATGTGTAACTGAGCAAATAATAAAACAAGATACGATTTCTATTCACATACTTCTTACACAACGCACTTTAATTGTGTCTTTAAAACTCTGAATCCAAATTCAAACATTTTGAAATAGTGAGAAGAATCTATTAACACTTTTATTTAATCTCGGTCTAAAGTTAATGAACAAAGTTTGAATTGACCAAACTTTGATAGATTTAGGTATAACTAAAAAAAAATCAAATAATGGATCAAACTTTTGGTTCAAGAAACCTAACTCGGTTTAGAATTTAAACATTAAACTGATTCAACTAATTTAATTGTAAAAACTTTAATCCGAACAACTTTTTGATTTGGTTTATTTTAATATCCTTACTATTAAAAATAGGCCGATTTATTAATTAACCAGTGAATTATCATAAACTAATTAATTTTTATAAACTAAAATAATCAAATTGATTTTCATTCATAAGTCATATTTTTAAATTAAAATTTAACATTTTTTATAGATAAGGATGGTCTTTTTAAAAAATATTATTTCAAAATCTTCAGGTTTATTCAATCTTTAATAGGTTTATGATAGATTAATACCAGTTGAACCTTTTAAACTTTAAATTTTTTGTCCTACTCATTTAATTTTTGGTTCAATTTTTAAAATATTGATTTAGCTTAAAAGAAGAGCTAAATAGAGAACGAAAGCTTTGGTTGTGAGGCTTATGATGAAACGAAACACAATAATGGAGAGTGAGGCAGTTTCTGAGGGAGTAGTTGGGATGTGTCTATTATGTGAAGAACAATGTGTTCCTTTGCGACAAACATTTCTTCCGGAGAATTTTTATGATACGCTTCAAGTCTCTTGAGCATAAAGCAAAAGAGACGGGTCTTTATCTAATGGCTATGATCGGCTTTATTCACAAATTTCAATGGTGGAGTCGTCTTCTTATGCTTTATTAGGTAGAAGTGTGCCGGTCCTAAGTAAACGTGCTTTGGATCCTTTGAATGGCTTTTGTCTCTCACTGGACAGGTAAAGTTGAGGACAAGATTTTGGAGGTTGTTAAAGCTCTTGATGCAATGCAATTAGGGATGACAAATTAGATCTAATCTGATCAGATTTGAAGTCTATGAGTTGAGTTTAAAGGTGGTAATAATTTGGATCAAATTAGATCAGTTGCTAGTCCGGTTTGGTCCAATATAGTAACAAGTTGGATCGAGTCAGATCGGTTGTTAGTCAAAATCAGTTAGAAATAAAATTAAACCAATGTGCCCAAATACAACTAGATATATTACAAGAACTAAGAAAATTAACAATCAGTGTAGAAAATCTTGAAAAAAGAATAGAAAAACAAAGGGACCGCAAAGGGCTTATAAGATTTGATAACGCCCTACCTTCAACTCGAGTTTTGGGTAGCAAAGTGGTCTGATATCACTTTGCGGTCCCTTTGTTTTTCTATTCTTTTTTCAATTTTTTCTACATTGATTGTTAATTTTCTTAGTTCTTGTAATATATCTAGTTGTATTTGGGCACATTGGTTTAATTTTATTTCTAACTGATTTTGTTGCTCTAATAATTCGGAAACTTGCTGTGCAAGAGTACTCCTAATTTTTCTTGCACATATTTTGACAAATTAGAAATTTGATCTTGGATTGTATTTAATTGCCTCTGATTATATTCACTTGAGGGTTGAGTAATTTTAATGGTTGATTGGTTTTCAGGGTCTTGAAGAGATCGAGGGATAGAAAACGAATTTGATCTGATTAAAGATGGTATTCTTGATGATAGTTGCGAAAAAGAATGTCTTCTGGTTAATAGATTAGGTTGCGATTGAATAGGGAATTGAATAGCTGGTAAGAATGTTAGTTTCTGTTGAAATTTTATTCCTACTTTTGCTACTTCAGTAAATAAGTGATCTAAATATATTTGTTCAGTATTTTTAAATTTGATACTATGATGTGAATTGGTTAGAGCATAACTAATTTGATAAGTTATAAAAAATGGATATTGTCCTTCGATCATTAAATTGTCTTTATAAAATTTGTAAGCTATAGTTATAGTTAGGTTTAATTCTTGTGAGATGAGTGGAATACCTAATTTTAATCTTGTGTTGAATTTAATTTTCCCATAAGCTAAATTTCCATTCATTATTCCTAAAATTTGATTATTAAGTTTAGTCATTCTTTCGTCTAGAATAGTCATTCTAATGGGTGAATCAATTCCTTCCTGAAAAGTTGATTTTAATAAAATTTGTATAGTGGAAAGATGAATATATCCTATCTTATTTCGTCGTTTTTCCGGAATTTGTAATAGTTGTTTAGTAATTTGTTCTTGATCGATTAAATTAATTCGTAGATGTCCATTACACTGATCAATTCTTACAGGTGTTTCATAAACCATTTTTCCAAAATAAATAATATTTTCGATGGTGAGTAAATGCCGAAAAATTGATTGTTTATGAATATCTTGTCTAGTTTTGAGGTTTAATTGAGTTTTTGCTATTTGTTTTTTCTTATCATTAGCTATTAAAGTATTAATTTGAAAAGTTCCTAATGCTTCGGATAATTCTAAAGTATCTACATCGAGTACTGCTGAAGTCTTGTCAGACATGTTAGGTTCTATTATTATGGTAATTCAGATGTCTATCGTAAATGTTTTCTAAAGAAGTTAATAAACTGGTATAGAGTAATAGTAATTGTCTAAATATTTCTATAGAATGATAATAAGGTCTAAAGGCCTGTCTATTAACACTAGTAAATCGTAAATAATTTAATCATTCTTTATAATACTGAATTTTTTCATTTATTGTTGCTATAATATCTTCGGTATTGATTAATTGTTCTCTAATAAAGAAACAAGTAGGACAATTAGTATTCATCGGAAATATTTAATGTATAAAATTCACATTTGTCTTCTAAATAATCAAAAGGATTTTCTTTATCGATTTCACTTTCACTGAATGGTTCATTATTATTGTCTATATCTGAAGTTTCAATATCGATGTTTGACTGTTCTGAGTCGTTGTCATAATAACATACATATGATTCTTCGGACTCCTCATCAGAGTCTTCGTTTAATCTATCGTCATAGAAATAATATTCTATATTGTCCTGAATATTTGTAATTATAATATAATATAATTTACTATGTCTAAGTTATAATTTACTTATAACTTAGACATAGTAAATAATTTGTAATTATAATATAATTTACTATGTCTAAGTTAAATAACCTTCTCCATAAATAATCAAGACATATAATCAAATAATATTGACATATATGAAAATAATAACAAGTTGGATCGAGTCAGATCGGTTGTTAGTCCGACTCGGTCCGATTCTCAAGAGCATAAATCAAGTTCGACCAGAGTTAAATGGGGCTTGATTAGTCTCAAAAGTTATTGGTTTGTCAACATGGCAAATCCACGTGTGGTGGGAAAATCAATCAAAGAGAAAAATAGCAAAGACAATTGAGTACATAACTTTGGAAAAGAGGTCAAATGAAGGGATCTTCTAAAGCTATTGTAATTGTTGACAACTTGACATCCAATTAAAGGAATGTGAAAGTGATCAAAAGCTATATTGTACAAAAGGGATTTGTGTCTAATGATGAAAAGCTTCAAAGTTTCAAAGCAATTCTGCCAAGACTGGCGGTGTGCATGAACTTTCAAAGATGTGTGTTGACAATAAAGCTCGGAATAATAGGTGTCTCGACTGGCTCGTCAATTATGTTATCTGTTGTGATTTTGGGATTACCACTCTTGTAAACGCCCCCTCCAAGTATATCCCAATCCTTCTTGAGAATATAGCTGGGATTAACCTTCCTAGTCTAGTTACATAATTTGTACTGTTTTTTTGAATAATAAAAAAAGCCCGGTCTGATTCGGTTCAATACGAAATTAATAGATTTAGTTTAATTTAACTGAATTTTAAGTTAAAGTTTACACCTTTTTCTTTTCAAGTTTTTGTTCTTTGAGTTTAGCTCAGTTTGAAACTCAAAAGTTACAGATAAAATGAAGTTATTTTTTATTTTTAATTTAAATAAATAAAAAATTTCAGACCAAATCAAGCTTCAGATTACCTAGGCTTAAAGGGCCGATTCATTGTTATCCAAATTATTTGGACTAAAATTTAAATCAAATTAAAATTTAAAAAATAATTTAGATTTTGTATTAAATTCTGAGATCAACCTAATTCTTATGATGTGCTCACTTAGCATTAAGGGTGACAATAAGAATTACGTTGAACTCACGATCATAAGTTTAACATTGAAGGTTGCTCTCACTATCCGATTTTAGTATTGTTACTTGATTATAGGTTGATGTGATTACAAGTATTGGCTGCTTTCTTTCTGTTGTTTTCCATTTGTAAAACTGAACAGTGGTTTCTATTCTCCAAAAAAGTTGCAACAGTCACCCGTCTCCATGTCTAAATCTGATCACTGGGTCATGTGTGATTCGCATATGAAACTTTAGGAATATATAAAAAATTTGACAATTTTGCAATACGATTTTCTTCTCAGTTTTGTTTGAATTTTTCAAATTAGTTAAGGAAACAATGTTCACGCATCTGTTGAACTGGTTTTTCTATAAGTTGCTGAATTTAATTTTTCTCATTTCTACAGACAAAATTTGATCTTTCCAATGGCGGCATTTCTTTCTTTGGGAGTTGGTCATATTGGAGTACATTTTTACTTACTTGGTATGCCGAATATCATTTGGGTTCTTATTCTTATACTCTATTCTGTATTGCAGTGTACCTTACTGAGCTGCAGACACATAATACTCCTTCTGGGAAACATGTCCTGTGATGATCTGCGCTCTTTTTATTTTGTTCTTATATTAGTGATCAATGGTCCCTTAGTTGTCATATCACAGACATACATTCATATAGAATCTAACTTTTTTGATTGTTGGCAACACCCAATCGCTTAACCTGTTATATTTTCAAGTCAGAATTACTGAAAAAAACAATATATGCATGGTCTACATTTCAGAGTCCTCGTTATTCCCTTGTGATATCTGATTTGACAATTTTGAAATATATCGTTTTCTTCCTGTACATATATGCCATAAGTATATCTTTCTATGTATGTGATACGACTATGAAAACCATCGTTGAGCTTGAGATTGCCTTCCTTGAAGAAACTAGCATACCCTGATTTCTCCATCTCCATTCCTATGTTGTTTGTAATCATTTGATTCCTCATATAATTGAATCATGTCATCTCTAAGCAGGGCCGTGGTGCCCCTTATTCAAGGTTTTGAAGATGCTGGAGATTTCACTGTGGCGGAACGATTCAAGGCCAGTATACATGCTAACTTAGTATTCTATTTGATTGTGGGATCTATTGGCTTCTTTGGACTTGTGTTAAAATTTACAATGGGCCTACGGGCTCACACGAGAAGGAAAGTTAGACCACATATAAGTCTAAGTGAGGTTCCATCCTAAAACCAATTGGTAATAGGTGGAGTAGCTCCTTAGGCTTATATATTAATCTTCATTCCTCTCTTTATCCGATGTGGGACAAACTCCCACTTTATATTTCAACACACCCCCCTCACGTGTGGGTCTAACACGTGACAAATGATCTATTATTTCGAGGAGTTAACGACTAACATAAGAGCAACCTGCTCTGATACCATGTTAGAATTTACAATGGGCTTATGGGCCCACACGAGAAGGAAAGTTAGACCACATCCAAAGTCTAAGTGAGGTTCCATCCTAAAACCAATTGGTGATAGGTGGAGTAGCCCACTAGACTTATATGTTAGTTTACTTTCCTCTCTTTCTCCAATATGGGACAACTCCCACTCTTTATATTTTAACACACCCTCCTCACGTGTGGGTCTAACACGTGACATATCATTTCGAGGTGTTAACGACTAACATAAGAGCAACCCGTTTTGATACCATGTTAGAATTTACAATGGGCCCATATGAGAAGGAAAGCTATACCATATATAAGCCTAAGTGAGGTTCCATCCTAAAACCAATTGGTGATAGGTGGAGTTGTAACACCCAAATACCTCCTGGGAGGATACATGGATGCACCCAAGACAGAACAAACAAACCAAACATCGCACTGATATTTATTTTATTTAGTAACTCAAACCCATATATTACATATCGTAAATCTCAGAACAAAAATCCATAGAATATTTACAATCCAAACAAAGGAAACAAAATACATTTTCAAGCAGTGAGAACAGACTCCTTTGGCCAGTGCAGTAGAATTGTCCCAGTCTTTAAACTCGTCGCTCTGAACCTACACGGGGCAAATCCACCGTGCTAAGCATATAGCTTAGTGACAAAGAATCAGGTCATCCGGAGTTCGGATGACAAAGATATGGTCAAAATAGTGGAAGAATTCAAATTAAAACAAAAATAAAATAAAATAATAAAATAAAACTCATCTTCTTCACTGTTCATCATCTTCTACCTCCGAATTTTGCAAAATTTTTCTTTTTTTTTCTTCCATTTATCTTTCCATGTATCTTTCCATTAAATCACTTCTAAAAAGGTCCTTTAAGCTAGTTTAAACTTACTGAAGCTTCTAATCAACTCACAACAAAGCAAAAATCCTAAGTTTTAGCTAACTCATTAAAAATCCGAAACCTCCCATTTTCTTTCTCTCTCTACTGTAATTATCAAAAGTTCAT
>JAOQMR010000211.1:26143473-26158756 GCA_027563865.1 Erythroxylum pelleterianum | reverse complement strand
CGTGGGAACGATATCCGCTTACCGCTACTACATTAATTTATTTTAACGGAAGTGATTTCTTTTATATTTGGTTGCAGACGACAGCATCATCAATCCGTGAGATGTAACACACAACTATGTAAGGACATATATTTCAAGCTTGAGAGCTAATCGGAATGGAAAAATTGGATCTCTTTTGGACACACCTGGTTGTCCATACTCCATAGGGGTTAGTGGCGCAAAGATTACTCTCTCTATGGATTTGAGTTGGTTATTGTGATACAAATAACTTTTGTAAAGCTTGTATTTTGTGACTTTTGTTATCAATCACATGAACCGCCAAATTGGTGTACATGATCTTGTAGATATAGATAATATGTTCTCTCTTCATAAATTTTGTATGATGGCATTAGCAGACGTAATAATGCGGGAATACCTGGTCACATTCTTGTTTTATATTTGAAATTGATGAAATACGTTATCAATTTGGGTGAAAGCACCCACAACTAAGGTTTATCTGACACGCGACCTTTTTGGGCAAGAGGATATAATGGTGAGCGTGTCCTATATATTTGGTCAAAGAAATTTGTTATGTGAATCGAGATTAAAGAATTAGTTAAAGAATCAGAAACTTAAGTAAGCGATCTCCTCTCATTGTTTGTTCACTTTTCTGGATTTTTTTTCCCTAACCATCGTCATTTTTGCTACATGCGTTATCACTATTGCTTTTAATTTGTTAATTTTTGAATGTCTCTTTCTTTTGCCTGTTGGTTAGATTTGATTTATATGTGATTCCCTTGTTGTGTGCATGTAGTTGACCAATTGGGCATCTGCATGATCAGTTGGTTGAGCTTTTTTTAAAATATATTATTATATTTGTATTCCTATTTCTTTCATTATTATTATTATTCTTATTTTGTCTTCTAAACTTACATCATATATTTGAATTTTTTTAAAAACGTTTCATGTCACATTTTATTATAGGTCTACTGAAGACAGTCTTTTTATTTTTTAAAAATAATATTGCACATTATCAGACTTCTCTAAATTTTGCATTAATAACGGATTTAATTGAGTGTGATAATAATGATGATAAAGATGAAACTTGAGCAAGCGATGAAAGAATTTCAAGAGGGAAAAAAGAAATAAAAGGATGAAACTGAGCAAGTAATAATAACTCAAAAGCTTAGAACTCTTCAGACAATGATAACTTGAAGATAGATCGGTTCGACGAGTAGGACAAGTCAACGGGTAGGACAAGTCAACTTCATCTTTATATTGAATTTAGTGATGTTCTTAACAAATTTAATGCACAAATAATTTCACATATATCTTCTTTATAACATTTCTCATAAAGACATTTTATTCCTTCTCTCATAATTAATCATCTTTTAATTAATTTTTTCTTTTGTATTAACTCTTTTTATTAAAAATATATTTAAGGCATAGTTACATATATAATAACTTAATTTTTTTAAAATGATCAAAATCTACTATTAAATATTCAAATGTTATTTTAAACAAGAGTTTTAATATTTTTATAACTTAAGCATTATTAGATTATAGTAGATATAGTGTAATTAATAAAAAATTTGTAAGGTGTGCAATTTGAGCCTTAGATTGTTAAAACATTTCTTAAAATTTTTCAGTAAATTAAGAGATGCATACAATTTTCAACAAAAAAGGTTCTTCCTTGCTTGTTCTGGTTATAATTTTATAATTTATTTAATAAAAATTAAAAGTATTAGGGTTTTAATTAAAAGTGATTTTTTAAATTATTTCCTCTACGAAAAAGAAACATTTTTGTGAGCAATTTATGGCTAAGGAAGATGCCAATTGGAATGCCTAGAGGGCTACCTTTTTTGGTGTACGCCTGGTGTTAAAAAGACCTAATTCACCTCCAAAAGTTAGCTCAAAAGAAGGAGGTTTGTGTACTATTATAAATTGTTAAATGCTCCCATACTTGTTCGATGTGGGATTCCTGACACACCTCTCAGTTCAGAGCAGTACTGTTGCGGTCTAAACAGAACAATATAAATTCAATTCTATCTAGTCCAATGAGAGGCAAGTGCACCCCGTCGACAAGTAATAAAAATCGGTAAGAACCGGATATCGTACCCAAGGGAAAAATAATTTCTAAAACGCAAGACAATTAAATTAAACGATGAAAATTACTCAAACGATCAAGAATGGATTAAATTGAAAATAAAATAAATTACGGTAAAATAAGTAAGTCAAGAAAATAAGAAAATTGCAAAATATAAATTAAAAAGACTGGATTTAATCAAATGACAAAAATCGGTTAAGATATAAGATTTCAACATCTGATGGACATATTGAGCAAAATGACATAATTGGGCACCGTCTCAAACTATCGAGACAACTTAGCTCTGATATCATGTTAGAAGATCTAACTCACCCCCAAAAGTTAACCCAAGAGGGGAAGGTTTGCACACTATTATAAATTGTTAAATGCTCTCATAGTTGTCCGATGTGAAATTCTTGATACACCCTTCTCAGTCAAGAGCAGGATTGGACATTTGATGAACATATTAAGTAAAGAGATGTAACCAAACCACCCTAAATTATCAAGACATACTGACTTTAATACCATATTAGAAAGACCTAACTCACCTCCAAAAGGTTAGCTTTAAGACCTTGTTCAAAACGGAAGAGATACCATTTCTTGACACATGCCCATCAAGATCACTTCTTTTTTTGGCTTTTGTCATCTCAATCGTCAGAGTTGATTTCTTCATTCAAAGATTCTTCTGAGCTACATAAACATCCAATTATGTTTACCAAGAATATTAATATTTTTAATAACTTGAGCATTATTAATTTACCAATTATTTGTTGATATGCGTGTCAAGTGGCTGGAAGAGTTGGCATGGTACTAGCTAGCGACTAGCCACGATTGCAAGAATTTGTTTGAGTTATTTTATCATTGACCCAATTTTTAGACCATGCGCACCAAAATTTAAAGTTATGATTAAAAAATTATATAATAAATAAAAACATTTAAAAATTATATAACAATTTTTAAAATATGTGAATTGAAAAAATAAAATTATAATATATTTCGTGTAATTAATAAAAAACTATATGGTTTATGTTTTGGAGCTTTTCGATAAAATGCAAATTGGTAAAACAATTCTTGAATCTTTCACACATTATTTCAAAAAATTAGGAGATTCATACAATTTTCAATAAAAAGAGTTTTTTTTTCTTGTTTTAGATGATTTGATTATAATTTTATAATTTATTTAATAACAATCAAAATTTTTATTTCTTTCATTAAATGTGATATTTTTATTATTTTAGAAACACATTTAATGAAATTAATATTTTATAATTTATTTAATAAAAATTAGTTATTATTATTTTTATTAAAATCCCGTCAATCATACATGTTTTTATTCATTATTTCGTAAGTTTCAAAATTTTGCAGCTGCTAGTCAAAACAATCTCAACTAACATAAAATTCACCACGATCCACATATTTTCATATTTTTAATTGACATGGCACCTTTTTTCCTCACGCCTAATTGATCTTTTCTTAAAATCCTAATATTTCTTAATGGATTAATTAGTTTTGTAATTAAATTCTCTTACTTGTCTCAATTGCAACCAGTGAAGGCATACTCATGAATTCTTGAATCAATCATTCTCCAATAACAAAGAAATATTTTTGTGAGTAATTTGTCTTTAGCAAGCAGCCATAAAAAAAAATTGATTTTGAAAACTCCATATCAGGTCTGCCATATTGTTACTGGTTGTGTTCCTTGCTGTTTGAAGTTCCCGGACACCTTTATTTGGCATTTAAGAGAGGACTTTAAAAGAGTTACACTTTAAAAGCTAGCTTATGAAGTTAGAGAATCTAAAGCTCTTATAAATTCTATATCAATTATATATTTAATCGATTCATTGTAATTAGATAAAACCCTAACAGCGTCTTGTTTGCTAGATTATGGTTATGTAGAGAATATACGTGTCGTTAAAGGCACGATAAAGAATTTATGTTTTTTACTTCATGATTCGTTCGAAAATTAATTTTGAAGACGTGAGGTTGACTGACGTGCGCCCTTTTTATAAAGTCCATGTTATCCGTCCAAATGTTGACAACTTGATAGACGAGAGTGTTGAATGAGTTCCACTTCTTTCCCACACGCTTCCTTTCAAAGTCCCACTTCTTTCTCTATTTTAATAAATGTTTACCTACTACAACTTTTATTAATTTCTCTGAAGTGTCTTAATTATAAATTCGATGATTCCCTTACGAGTTACGAGAAAGAAAGAAACATTTTTGTGAGTAATTTGTCTTCAGCAACATGCATGGTACTTCATGATTCGTTCGGAAATTAATTTTTTGAATACCGTCTGCTCAAAAGTTGGACCAAAGTGGATGCAAGCTGTACCAAAACTTTTATTATTAAATGTTTACCCGGCCACTACAACGGCAAGTAAGGAAAGATGTGAAATTTCTTGGAAATTTCCTGCGCGAGATTTCCACAGAGCTGTTTTCAATTAGTCTATTAAATAGAGAATTTCATTTCTGCCTCTCTACAATCATTGTCTTCTTCAATTCTCATAACCCTTTTGCTTACCCCTTTGATCCCTAAAAATGGCTGATGCTATTATTTCTGCTGTGGTGGAGGATCTAACTTCCATGATGCGGAGTACCATAAAAGAAGAGGTGAAGTTGGCGACTGGAGTTAAAGATGAAGTTAAAAAACTCGTGAGAAATTTCAACTCTATTACGGCCCTCCTAGATGATGCAGAGGAGCAACAACTGAAGGAGGCTTCTGTCAAGAACTGGCTGTTTAAGCTCATAACTGTTTCATATGACATGGACGACGTGCT
This sequence comes from Erythroxylum pelleterianum, assembly GCA_027563865.1. NCBI lineage: Eukaryota > Viridiplantae > Streptophyta > Magnoliopsida > Malpighiales > Erythroxylaceae > Erythroxylum > Erythroxylum pelleterianum. Next base: position 26,153,914 of record JAOQMR010000211.1, on the reverse strand, counting down.
TGATGAGTGGAAGACCTGGATTCAGACATCACAACTCCAACCTTCCGATCCCATTACTCTCAAGCACAAGGTATTCTCTATTTTTTGCTGCAACTGCTGTACTTTGCACGATGTTGGTCTCCGTCATGTTATCGATGGTAGAATAAAAGAAATCCATCAAATGCTAGATGACATTGCAACCGATAAAGTTCGGTTTCAACTTAGTTCAACAAACAGATCTGATAAGCTTATCCAGAGACACGTGACTACATCTTTCGTTGAAACACAAAAGGTAAAAGGTAGAGATGTAGAAAAAGATCAGGTCAAAAGCATGATACTTGAGGCCAAATCTAATCCTCATATCATCTCTCTTGTTGGGATGGGAGGAATTGGGAAAACTACATTAGCAAAATTAATTTATAACGATAGTGAAATCAGATATCATTTTGAGAAGAATATATGGGTGTGCGTTTCGGAGCCTTTTGATCAAATGCGTATTGCAAAAGAAATTCTCGAATCTCTTCACAATTCTTCTATTACACATGATTTTAAAGAATTAGATGTTGTGTTAATGGAAATAAGGGCAAATCTCAATGCGAAAACTTTCTTGCTTGTTTTAGATGATGTGTGGAATGAGAGTCGCAGTAAATGGGAGGAATTGGTGCAATCTCTTACATGTGGTTTACTAGGAAGTACAATTCTAGTAACGACTCGTAACGAAAGGGTTGCTAGAGTCATGGGGTGTAATCCTGAGAGTATATACAAAGTAGGACTTTTGACTCCAGAGGAATGTTGGTCAATAATTAGTCAAGTTACTCTTGTTCAAGGTGACAGTCAAAGGTTGGAGAGCATTGGTAGGAGAATTGCTGAGAAATGCAAGGGATTGCCTCTTGTTGCTAACACTGTAGGAGGAATTTTGCGCTTTAAAAAATCTGAAAAAGAGTGGTTGAGAGTCTTGGAGAAAAAAGAATGGGAAGGTAGTGATGACTTAGATCCTCTAAAGCTTAGTTATTATGATTTGCCATCGTCATTAAAGCAATGTTTTAAATATTGTGCGATCTTTTCTAAAGATATTAAGATTAAAAAGGACAGACTGATTAGAATGTGGATGGCTCAAGGTTATTTAAGAGGAAAACAAGAAAAAGAAGATTTGGAGATAGTTGGTGAGACTTACTTAAATAATTTGATTGCACGTTCTTTGCTCCTAACTGTATCAGATCTCTCTGGTCATGATTGGTTTATATTGTATGACATGGTGAGTGATTTAGCTCAAACATTTGCAAAAGATGAGTGCTTGAGGATAGAAGTCTCAAATGGTACAGAGTTTAATGAAAACTCTTTACGTTCAAATGCAAATGTTCGTCATTTAACTTTGGTGATAGAAAAAGATGCTTCATTCCCTGTATTTATTTATGGTCTCAACAAATTACGCAGTTTGATCATTCAATTCTTAGGGGATGAATCATCATTGGCTGTTGATGTAGTTAAGGATATATTTGATCATTTGACATGTCTAAGGACTTTAGATCTTAGCAATTGTGGCATCAAAGAAGTTCCATCTTCCATAAATAAATTAGTTCATCTTAGGTGGCTTGATTTGTCTGGGAATATAAATCTAAAGAAGTTACCAGAGACTTTGTGTGAGTGTTACAATTTGCAGACATTAATTCTTGAGAACTGCTACAATTTGGTAGAATTGCCTGAAAATATTGAAAAACTAATCAACTTGATGTATTTGAATATTAAGGATTCTTATAAGATAAAATATCCTCTCAAAGAAATAGGAAATTTACAGCGTTTCAAAGAGTTGGGTGTGTTCAGTATGAATGAGAGTGAATTACTTTCAATTGTTCAAATGAAGAAGTTGAATAATCTTATTATAGGAAGATTGGAGATAAGAGGGTTAGGAAATGTGAAAAAGCTAGAAGGGGTTAGAAAAGCAGAATTTAAGAGGAAAACACGCATCACCAAATTGAGTTTGAGTTTTGATGGAGATCATGTGCAAGAAGATGAGGAAGAGTTACTTGAAGCTTTAGAGCCACCTTCGAATTTGGAAATATTAAGCATAGACGAGTTTAAAGGCAAGATAGTGTTCCCAAGTTGGATGATGAAGCTAAATCTACTCAGGAAGCTTACGATTAAATACTCTGAAAATTGTGAAGAATTGCCTCCATTGGGTAAGTTGCCGTGCCTTGAAGAGCTAAAACTAAGAGATATGATAGTGAAAAGAGTGGGTGTTGAATTTATGGGAATAGGAAAGGAAGAAGATGCATCAATATCATTTCCAAAATTGAAGAAACTTGCATTTGAATTGTCTTGGGAATGGGAAGAGTGGGATGATATTGATGAGTGGCTAATGGAAAAAATTAATAATAAGACAATTACAGTTATGCCGTGCCTTCAAGAACTCTCTATCTACAGGTGCAAAAAGTTGAAGACATTGCCGTACCATTTATTGTCGCCACTCATCACCACCAGACTTCAAAAATTGGATATATGTGACTGTGATAATCTTGAACAAGAAGTCCAAAAAGACAAACTTTCTCATATACCTGATCTCAAGATTAGACGAGGTACTTTCTAATTTTTTGTTTATTCCATCTCAATTAATTGTATTTTTTAATATATTAACTATTTCTTTTAATCTATAAATTATGTTCTTTAAATAATTATAAAAATAAACATATTAATACAAATCATGTATTTTCCTTTTTTTCAATATTATGTTAACTAATCTATATTATCAATAAATAGCAAGATTACTTTTTAAATTAAAAATAAAATTATTTTTAATTAAAAATTATCAAAATATATTGCGATTTAAATAGAGTTATTTTATTTGATATACTTTTTCCTTATAAACTTTTAATTATTAATTTTAGTAATAGTTACATAAAATATAAAATATTTATTATTTTTACTTCTTTATCAATAGTTCATGGCATGCCAGTCATCAGAATCGGTAACTTCAAGAACGTGGGATCTGCTTCTGGCAGAGCAGAGCTAGAAAAAGAAAAGACTGAGACCTTGGACAATTTGAGGGATGTTGAGATTGTTGAGCATATGCCTAGCGTTGATGACGATGTGGCGGAAGATGAGAATGGCGGTGAGCAGAGTTGGAATTCAAGCATCATCAAAATTTGCCTGTGAAAAAACTACGAAGAGTTCTCTCATGGCTTCCAACAGACGCACTGCCACCATTGTAAGTTCTTTATTGCATTTTCTTTTGTCTCCTTAGTACTTGCCGTTTACCCTGTTCTCAAAAGTTGGATAGTAACGGTAGTAGTAGCTATGAATTGCTGTTAATAAGTTTGTGATGTTGTGTTAACATTATAAGTGGGGCTTTTAGAAATTCAAGAAGTGATGAATGCTAATTTGGCCCAGTTTGATAAGTAATTGTGCCCCATCTCAAAATGATAATCTTTTTAAGTTTATGGCTTATTCCTTGATTTCTTATGGATGAATTCCTTGGTAGAGTTACTGTTTGTATGCTTAAAACAGAAAATGTAACTGAAATGAGCATGTATGTTGGTGGAGTTAATTTGAGTATCTTTTCTTTAGATATGAATTCAGGAATAACATACATAAATTTATTATTCGACAATCCTTTGGTTAAACCGATCCTCTCTTGTACAGCTTGATGATCGTGCCGTTGATGCCGTCATAAACAAGCTTTTCAAAAATTATAAAAATTGGTGCAGATTTCTAGGACAAAAACACAGTTTGCGGTGAGTGATAGTTTCTGCATTTATACTGCTTGTTGAATCTTTGGATCTGTTCACATGCATATAGTTCGTCATGCCGAAATCCACAAATTTTGCTTCATGTAGTCTTCCTCAATCTGAGCAAGAAAGTCAGCAGAGAAAGATACTTTATATGGGTCTATATCTTCTTATTGGGGGTGAGGCTGCTAATGTTCGCTTCATGCCAGAATGTCTATGTTAAATCTTCCACAATGTACGAATAATTTCATCATAAATTGAGGTAGATTTCATTGCTAATAATGACGTCTTTGTCCATTCAGATGGCATACGAACTCCATGGCTGGAAATGTCAGCATTGTTACCGGAAAATATATTAAGCCCTCCTATGGCGGAGATGATGAGGCCTTTCTGAGGAAGGTTGTAACACCTATTTATCGTGTAATTGAGAAGGTATGTTTTCTCTATGATATGCACACAGTTGCCGCACATCAGAGCTTCTGTTCTGCTCATGGATATTATGCCCTCCTAAACACCTCGTAGCTGTGGTGGTATATCTCATTCTTAATACATTGGCGGCTGCTTTGTTTATCTTTCCAATGCTTCGGAGGTGGATTGAAAACTCAGACTGGCTTATCCTCAAATTCCTTTTATGGTGGTCACAGGTATAGGAGGGCAGATCAGATTCTATTAGGACTCTCTGTTCTTAGACTTCTCTAGTTCTCTGTTTTTCTTCCGTTCTACTTTCCTCTGCTTTCCTTTTTAGAAGTCTTCTATGATCAGTTAACACCTTCAGTTAAATCAATTGACACCGTCATTCTTCTCCCTTTACTCGTACCATTGCCTTAAGTTCTATGCTGCAATTTTTGCTAAAACTACTGCCTAGTTCTCTCCAATCTTTAGATTCCAGAAGGGACTTTCAATATTTCTCACGATATCTTATTTTGATGCGTACAAACCTTTTCCATTCTTGACTACCATCTGAAAGTTAATAAATGTTAAGTTCACTTAGGGTCCATAAATATCGTCAACTACATCTTCATCCTTTCCGATTCCTATGTTTCCAGATAAAACCTCTGGTGAAACCAACTAAGGATATAATGGCCATAAAGCATGTAAGCTATAAGTGGCATGAGTTTTTTCCAACCGGTATTTGGTTGATCTTACTTCCTTTCATGCTTGTCAACTAGTTTCCAACTTATGTTAACAGATGAATTCTAAATGCAGCTAAACACAATTATGTAGCGATTGTCTCACACTGGGCACCAATCACCCTGGTGTGTCTCCCACTACTTTATTTCCATGTTCCAATCACTACAAATCGTTTTGATCAAACTACTCACATGGGAAGCCTTTTCAGTATTTCCAAGATCAGCTATAACATATCTGGAACATCGATGTTGGTCTATTTCATGGATCCTCAAATATGGTATGCTGTGTTTTCAACCATATATGGTGGTTTTATTGGGCCCATTGATCGCCTAGGAAAGGTAATTTGCAGTTTCTCTCTTGGCATCTCTTATTTCTTGTTTCTTGTTTTAGGTTAGTATGTGATTTGTTAGTTATCTTTCTTCGAACATCAAACGCTCTTTCTCAGCACTCATAATTGGGAGCTGTTGTGCATGCGTGAAATTTGGGCATTAGAATATCCAATCCAGTTAAAAAAGGAAGTTGAAACTTTGTGAAAAGCTCCATGTATATAAGGTTTAGTTCCAAGTCATCATGTCAGACCATTGCTTTCCAAACATACCAAAATCCTTCGGGAGTTTTAGTTAACTGTGAGAAGCAGAAAGTCAATCATGATGACAACTAAAGCCTCTTGAACCATATGGTTGGTTTTGAGTGCTACACTGCTCATCTTCTAAATATCACGGAGTTGCAACTTCTCTATTTTGTTAAGTGCCAGGCATGCTGGCTATTGATTGCATGATATTCTCCCTGGTATTGGTAGTGGAAAAAAGTCAGTTATAGGACATTTTGTTTCCACTGTCATTTTGGTTTAGATTTTAAGATAATGAAATGTAAATTACGTTCTTCTCCCAGATATGGACATTTCAGTCCTTAATCGGTTCATTTAACACATTTGGTACCTTCAGATAAGAAACAGAAGAAAGGATTCTCATTTTCAATGAAATTTGCGGAGATTTACACTATGTTTTGGAGTACTTTGTTTTCAGTAGCAACATATATGATACTGATACACAGCTAAGTGTTGTTATTGCGTCTCTTTAGGTCACGGCAAACAAGAGAAGCGAAGCTGCGAAATTTGCTCAGTTATGGAATGAAGTGATATGTAGTTTCCGAGAAGAGGACCTTATTATTAACAGGAAAGGCACAACAACCCTGCTAGATTGCTCATTTTTACGCCTAATTTTCTTTTCATGTCTTGTAGCTGTTGAGACTGAATTGTGGTTTCATCTGATCCAGAGAGATGGATCTGTTGCTCGTTTCATACACATCAGATCCTGGTCTCAAGTTAATCCAGTGGCCACCATTTTTGCTTGCCAACAAGGTCTGCATATTTGTTTTTCAGAATTTAAGCACAAATGAGTTGATTGTTTAATTAATTGTTTGCTCTACCCTGCAGATTCCAATAGCTTTAGATATGGCAGCTCAATTTCGGGCAAAAGATGCTTTCCTCTGGACACGTATGTCTGCAGATGAATACATGAAATGTGCTGTAATGGAATGCTACGAATCTTTCAAACATGTTCTAAAAACTTTGATATTTAATTATTAGCGGTGATTCATTTCTAAGTTTCTGTCACGTCAACTTTTCAGTCATGTAATCAACTTCAAAAAATCTATCGATCCTCAGATACTTCTAATAGCGCGAAAACATTTGAAGATCTTTGAACTCCGTGAAAATTTTCAAATGTCAGAGAACGATAGTTTTCCTTCTTCAGTTTCTTTTTTCTGCTGTCCATAAATCCTCATTAATTTAACTTTTTTTTTTTTTTGGTGAGAGTAGGCAAGATTAACTCAGCAAAAACACTACAGCTTGAGAGTCTGCCTCGAGCGTCGAGCAGATCCCTGGAGGCGGGATAGACCAAAAGGACCACTGAGGCGTCTATGATGAGCCAAGCTTAGCTAGAAAGTTCGCACATTGATTGCCATCACGAAGAACATGTTGAATTGCGCAACTCCATGGTCTGGCCATGAGTTCTTGGATATCCCGAATAAGAGCAAGGTGTGGATGAAAGTTCTGCGAGCAGTCGGGAACGAGAGTTACCACATTGAGGCAATCAATCTCTGCTATCACTCGCCGGTAGCCCAGTTCCCACGTAAGTTGAAGGCCATGTTTAAGTCCCTGGAATTCGGCAACCATGTTGGTCACGATGCCAATAGAGCCAGAAAAGCCTGCAAGCCATCCACCGAACGTATCCCACAGGAGGCCATCGAAACCAGCTCGACCTGGATTACCAAGAGCGCTCTTGTCAATATTAAGCTTAACAAAACCGTCAGGGGGTTTTGTCCAAGAGATCCAGCGAGGGGGAGGAGGAGGCTTTGGCGTTTGTCAACATAGCAAATCCACGTGTGGTGGTGGGAAAATCAATCAAAGAGAAAAATAGCGAAGACAATTGAGTACATAACTTTGGAAAAGAGGTTAAATGAAGGGATCTTCTAAAGCTATTGTAATTGTAGACATCCAATTAAAGGAATGTGAAAGTGATCAAAAGCTATATTGTACAAAAGGGATTTGTGTCTAATGATGAAAAGCTTCAAAATTTCAACCCAATTCTGCCAAGACTGGCGGTGTGCATGAACTTTCAAAGATGTGTTGACAATAAAGCTGGGTCGTCCGACCCAGCCATATATACCAAAAGGGTAATAAGTGTACCGATTGGTTCGTCAATTTTGCTGTCTGTTATAACTTCGGGATTACCACTCTTGTAAACGCCTCTCCGGGTGTCTCCCGATCCTTCCCGAGGACATAGTTGAGATTAACCTTCCTAGACTATTTACGTAATTTGTAATGTTTTTTTGATTAATAAAAAAAAGCCTGACCTAATTCGGTTCAATACGAAGTTAATAGATTTAGTTCAATTTAACTGAATTTTAAGTTAAGTTTATACTTTTTTTTTCAAGTTTTTGTTGTTTGAGTTTAGCTCAGTTTGAAACTCAAAAGTTACGGATAAAATGAAGTTATTTTTTATTTTTAATTTAAATAAATATAAAATCTCAGACCAAATCAAGCTTCAGACTACCTAGGCTTAAAGGGTCGATTCATTGTTATCCAAATTATTTGGACTAAAATTTAAATCAAATTAAAATTTAAAAAATAATTTAGATTTTGTATTAAATTCAAGTTCAACCTAATTCTTATGATGTGCTCGCTTCGCATTATGGGTGACAATAAGTTGAATCAATTTCGAACTCACTCATGCTTGAGTTCAACCCAAAATTTCTTGATTTGAGTTTGAATATAATTAGGTTTGAGTGTTTATGAGTTGTGATTATATATATTTTTTAAAAATTGAAAATAGTGTTATTTTTGTTAAAATTGTTGAGTTTTAATTCAATCTAGCTTGAGTATAAAATCTATTAAATTATATCTTTATATTCTTTATTTTCGTAAACAAAATTTGAACAATCGAAGCTTTAAATTTAATTTAAAGTAACAAATTGATTTTATTTAAATTTAAGCTAAATTTAACATCTTTACGTTATTTATTTTCTTAAAAAAATTTGAGCAGTCGAAATTTTAAATTTGATTTGAAATATAAAAATGGATTCTATCTTAATTTAAGTTAAATTTTTATTTTTATTAATTTTCAAAAAAAAATTTAAATTAAATCCATAATATTTTAAAAATTAAATTTAATCTAACTTATTAATGTAGCATATTTTAAATATTTTTTAACTTTTTAAAATCTCAATTTATGCTCGAATAAAAATTGTATACTATTTTTTTAATTTTTTTCTGATTTATAAAAATAAAATAAAAATAACTATTGTACGAGAGTAAGAATAAAACATTGAAATTTATAAAATTATTAAAATTCATCTCTAAATTTTTACGTGAATTATCAAATTATTTTTTTATAAGAATTTATTTTTAACAAACATTTTAATATCTTAATGAGGTGTTATTTTTTATTTTTTCTTTTCCTTTTATATGAGTCATTTGGAAACAAATTTTCTATTAGAAGGTTAATGCTGCGTACTATTAGACCTACTTAAATTTTATTGTAATAAATTTTATTTTAATAATACAAAATATTTCTTCAATGTATAAAACAATGTATAAATAAAAGAAAATTAAGTGCCTTTGTGATATATTAAATTATTTTAAAATTTTAATTTTGATTAAAAGATTAAATATTATTCAATGTTAATATAAAAATCTAAAAAAAAGGTTTAGCATTTTAACTTAAAACATTGGATGAAAGAGAGCACTACACCGTCTGGCGTCTACACGTGAAATGCGACTTAAAAATGAAGTAAAAGAAAGCGTACGTCAACTTTATTCAGAGGAAACCGAAACCCAAAACCAAAACCAAAACCAAAACCAAAATCAAACAGAGCAAGACATTGCAGAGAGATCCGATCCGATTTACAGGGTCCGATTATCTTCCTAGTCTCTTCGGACGAGGAGGAGGAGGAGGAGAGATGTGGGTGTTTTACGTGATCTCGCTGCCTTTAACCCTAGGCATGGTGATTTTGACCCTCAGGTACTTTGCGGGACCGGAGGTGCCTCGCTACGTGCTCTTCACCGTAGGTTACACGTGGTTCTGTTCTCTCTCCATCATCATGCTCGTTCCTGCCGATATCTGGACGGTAACTCCTTAATCGATCACGAACATGCACTTGCGATTTCTGATTTTGATTAGCTTCTGGAAATGTGAATGAGAGGAATTACATGAACATGTGAATCTAGCTAGGGAATCTATTTTTATTGGGTTGTAGTATCAAACAGCTAAATAAGGAAGAGGGGAAGCTTGAATTTTAGGTTGTTTCCTCTGCTTGGAAAGATTGAAGGGTGCTCTCACGATCCCATTTTAGTATGGTTACTTGATTAAAGGTTGATGTGATTAGAAGTATTAGCTGCTTTCTTTCTGTTGTTTTCCGTTTGTAAAACTGAACAGTCGTTTCTATTCTCCAAAAAAGTTGGAACAGTCACCCGTCTCCATGTCTAAAGCTGATCGCTGGGTCTTTGGGTGTAAATTTAAGGGCCTCTTACGTTGGTGTGATTGGCATATGAAACGTTAGGAATATATAAGAAATTTGACAATTTTGCAATACGTGAAATTGGATTTACGTCGGTGAGTTTAAAGTGTCACATTTAATGAGGCAATTAGATTGTTGTACAACAGTGCTATTTCTTCAAAAGTTGAAATTATCGTCATCACTGAAGTGTAATGATGCATTTCCTACAACATCCTTATAGTGGCATGCCGTTAATTTTCGATCAGGATGCAAGCTATATTTATCTGTTATGTTTTAGATCTCTTAATAATTTATATACTTAAAAGAAAATATGATTTTCTTCTCAGTTTTGCTTGAATTTTTCAAATTAGTTAAGGAAACAATGTTCACACATCTGCTGACATGGTTTTTCTATAAGTTGCTGAATTTAATTTTTCTCATTTCTGCAGACAAAATTTGATCTTTCCAATGGCGGCATTTCTTTCTTTTGGAGTTGGTCATATTGGAGTACATTTTTACTTACTTGGTATGCCAAATATCATTTGGGTTCTTATTCTTATACTCTATTCTGTATTGCAGTGTACCTTACTGAGCTGCAGACACATAATACT
>JAOQMR010000211.1:26129098-26143373 GCA_027563865.1 Erythroxylum pelleterianum | reverse complement strand
AACTGGTGTATTTCTTCTTGGTTTTGGCTTGAGTGAGATTCCTAAGGGCCTTTGGAGGAATGCAGATTGGACAACCCGCCAAAAAGTTCTTTCTCACAAAATTGCCAAAATGGCTGTGAAACTTGATGATGCTCATCAAGAACTCTCAAATGCTATTGTTGTAAGTATTTTTGAGCTTTACTTGATATGTCAAAATCTACATATTATGATGGAACTCTTTTTCAATGCTTCATTACTCTTTTGCTATTATAGAGTTTGATTCTTATTGGTTATCCTATTTACTTGATGAATTCATACGTCTTTTAAATTCCATAGACGTCATTTGATTCTTATTGGTCATCCTGTTTACTTGATGAATTCATACATCTTTTAAATTCCATAGATGTCATTTGATTCTTATTGGTCATCCTGTTTACTGGATGATTCATACATCTTTTTAAATTCCATATAGATCTCATCCATTTCATTGATGATCTTTCTCTTGCAAAAATGTAGGATGATCGTATTTATCTTATTGATGATCTTTCTCTTGCAAAAATGTAGGATGATCATATTTATCTTATTCTATTTCCCTTTCATTTGTTCCCATAGAATTTGACATGTCTTTGTTTGAGTTATCCTTGCTAGAGCATATTGTAGATTCTGGCAAAACTAAAAGTTTTAGCAGCTCTAGCATATTGTAGATTCTGCCCGTCCTGCATCAGTTTTTCACACGTTAGTTATAATTTAACTGTTGAATGAGTGAATTATGACCATATATTCCTTTTTCATTTAAATGGCTCTTGTCTGCAAATACTGATGTTTGACATGCCAATCACAGCTGCATGTAATAGTATCTATCAGTAGCAATTGTGTTATTAATAGATTCAATGTTTGTTCACTTCAAAGGTTGCTCAAGCAACATCGAATCAGATGTCCAAGCGTGATCCCTTAAGGCCCTACATGGATGTTATTGACAATATGCTGACTCAAACAGTATCTACTATCCTCTCATCTCTCTCTCTCTCTCCCTACTTCACTCTCTGTGGGATTCGCACTGATGAGATGCTATCTGTAATTTCTATTTGAATAACAGTTTAGGCAAGATCCTTCATTTAAACCACAAGGTGGTAGGTTGGGAGAAAATGCAGATGAGAAATCAATGGCAACATTAAGACGTCATCTTTGATGTGCTAGAGAGCAGTATTATCGTTATAAAAGGTATGTTGACTGCTAATTTTCAAGTTTTGTTTTTTGTTTTTTTTTTTGGTCATATTTGTGCTCTCCTATCAAAGTGCTCAATCTTTTGTATCACTTCCCTTGTACTATGCTCTTTTGGCTGTCTCCATACTGACCACGGTAGCTTTTAAATATCTATATATCCATTATATCTCTTGGCAGCATATTTCTTTTGCAACTTCAGTGTAGTATTTCAGAGGTCAGATCATAAACTATGCAAACATTGATTGTAGTTGGCTAGGTTGGCATTTTTCTATTGGTATTTCCAAATGTGGAAGAAGGCTTTCATGTTATTGTTATTGTCCAGAGAGAAAGTAGCATCAATTATGTGTAAGTGGCATTAACTCTTTGGTAGTGCAGTTGGGAGAAAGAATGAAATGTAACAGTTAGGTGCTTATGTGCATGCCTGCCAGCACATGCTTGCACAAGGCTTATTAGTTAGTGCGTGCATGTGGACTTATATGTATGTTTGTGTTAATAGAGACATACTGAGGTATTGTGATAGAAAGGGATTTAGTTTCATGCTGCTGATATGTAATTTATCTTTGCTTTATCTGTGATATGCTTCTTTAGTTTGAACTAATAATTTATACGTAACTTTTACTTGTTTTTTTGCTTTCGGCCATTTATCTATATTACTTTTGATTGCATGCTGTTAGGCAATGCAATTCTGGACCGGCCCATTTCCATGCCTACATGCTGCAATACTATTCCACTTAACTTAATGCTTGTCTTCTGGTCTACTTTCTGATATGTTTATTATGTATATTCCTTATTTTGTTTTGGAAGTTCACATGAAACATCTATTTCCCTCTTCATTGAAGTTATGTGGCCAGTGTTTGCTATTTCTGATTGATGGTGGTATATCACATGGTTGATGCATTTCCAGTGAATGATATTTGGACGGGCTCTCAGAATTTTCGCTCATTTCTTTTTTATTATAGCCATATTTCTGGAGAGTGTTTCAAGTCTTTTAATATGGTTGAATACAGGGTTGATAGTTTGATGCATTTATTAAGTGCATTTTGTTTTGCAGTGAGTATATGTCATATGTTTCTGAAGCTCTTGAACTGGAAGATACAATTAAAAACTATGAACGTGGCAGCTCAACTGGATGGTATGCTCCTACTCATGTTGTGGTTTTTTATATATTGGAAATATTTTATCCTCTGATCCGTGATATGTAACACACAACTATGTCAGGAAATATATTTCAAGCTTCAGACCTACTCGGAATGGAAAACTTGGATCTCTTTTGGACACAACTGGTAATCAACATTGTTGTAAAAAGTTCTATCTCAAATCTCTGTTAAAAAGAAAAGTTTTTTTGAGAGTGAGTTGCTTAGGATTTTTTCTTTTGTTTTAGAAGTTTTTTTGGATCTCTGATTCTTTTGTTTAATTAACAAAGTAACTTGCCTTTTCCTTTTTGAAGAACAAAAGAATGATAAACTTTGTCTGATTGCTTGGTTGAATCAGGCAAAGCCATAATGCAGGATGACATTGTAATTCTGGTTTATTCTCCTAATGTTTATATTTTTACAGGTTATTCTGAAATAGTTTGTGTCTTCTGGTTTAATATTTGTAATTGTAATTGCTTTTTGCAGAGTTTTTCTGGCGCTGCATCCTAAGAAAACAACTTGAAAAGCTTTTGGCTATCATACTAGGTACCATGTCTGCTGCAATTCTTCTTGCAGAGGCAACGCTACTCCCAAGTGGAGTTGATCTCTCTCTTTTCTCAATACTCATAAATTCTGTCGGAAGACAAGAGATCTTAGTACAGGTAAAATTTCTTTTCTTAATTTTTGTAGTACCTTGGTATTTCTGCTTGACTTGTGCTTGTGAATATGATTTTTATGGCTTGCTCATATATATTTCATTCCTCTGATTGTGCCCTGCAGGCTTTAGCTTTTGTCCCTTTGATGTATATGTGCATTTGCACTTACTACTCCTTATTCAAAGTTGGGATGTTGATGTTTTACTCATTAACGCCAAGGCAGACAAGCTCAGTCAGCTTGCTTATGATATGCTCGTAAGTTTTTTCTGAGCTATGTGTTAATGAATTGTCTCCCACAACTTCTCCCAATCCCTTTGCAGATTTGAAGTAATAATTATGGAAAACCGTTGATTCATTCAGGATGGTTGCTCGATATGCTCCTCCAATTTCCTACAACTTTCTCAACCTTATTAATCTTGATTCTAAGAGTACTATATTTGAAAAGGTAGTTCTTTTATTTTTGCTTAGTTTGTGCATTTTTTAGAGAAGTGACAGAATAATTTGAATTTTGTTACTTTCTTCTTATTGATGTTCCATTGCTGTGTCATAAATAGCATTCCTTGCATAGTGCATAAACTTTTAGAATGCTCTGAATCTAGTTTAGCGGCTTGAATAATATGTATTTACTCCCCCAAACCTGACTGCTTTGACAAGTATAAATGCTATGTCTGGTTTTATAGATCCAGAACATACAATAGAAGTGCACATAATCTTTATGTTGTTCCCCTTCACTCAATCAAACTGTTGCCTTTTGAAAGTAAAATTACTTGCTAGAGTTTCAGAATTATCTTTGGACTTCCTTTTTATTTTCAGAAGCTGTTACGCAACTTCTTCTTGTCCTTGCTAGAAGTACTTTTGTAGAATATTAGGGTGGAGCTGGGGAAAAAAACCATTGTCCTCGAGTATGGTTTTCCCTTCTTTCAACTTTTGGAAGCACCGTTTTGGCATCTCATTTTGTGATCGGATTTCCTCTTACACAATCTTTTTATCATCTAAATATTTATTTAGGCTTCATTTTTCCTTTTTTTTCTCCAACTTTCCTTTTCAGTAATTCGCAATTCTTCATGAATTTCTTGGTAAAATTTATTGGTTTGTTCTGTGTCCCGTTGAAAACTTACTTTTTCCATTTTGTTCTGATTCATTTCTTCATTCTGGTTACAGCACATGGGGAAAATCAATGATGCTGTCTCTTTCTTTGGAGATGGGTTCAACAGAATCTATCCACTTATCATGGTCGTGTACACGCTTTTGGTAGCAAGCAATTTCTTTGACCGTGTAATTGGTTTCTTTGGAAGTTGGATGAGATTCAAGATCCAAACCGAGGCTGATGACACGGATGGTTTTGATCCCTCAGGAATGATTATTCTACAGAAAGGTAGTGCAATAGGACTTTGTTCATCCTGTCACTGTCCAGAGTATATAACTCTATATAACACCATTCGACAGAAGTATACGTGAAAATTATATTACCTTTGACATTATTCTTTATTTGATTTTACGGTGTATGTTTTCGTAGAACGATCATGGTTAGAACAAGGGGAAAAAGTTGGTGAGCATGTCATTCCACTGGCAAGAAACTTTAACGGTGTGGATATCGAGTCTGCCAATGATAGTACAGTATGTATACATATTTTAGATTATAACAACGTAGTGCTTTTGATTTATTCTCTTGATTATACTTTGATTGGCAATTTTTGTAAACATTGAAAACCCATTGATAGTTGCAATAAATATTTCCCCTCTTTATTCCTTGTTTTCTAACACAAGAGGTGTAACTCTCAGGATAAAGTTGCTCTTGAAATGAAGGCTGCAAGCAGTTTAGTCAACAATCATACCAAAGGAAGCCCGTCACACCCTATGAAAGAGGAAGTTGGTCGACGATATGGCTCAAGTCGAGAAGCTATAAGCAGTAAGTACGCTGCAATAAGAGAACAACAGGGTAGACAAGGCAATAGCAAGCCAGTAGAGAAAAACATTGCCTCTGCAAAGGTGTCCCTTCTTGGTGCAGGCAACTCGAATTCTAACAACTTAGTAGGAGGTGCATCTGCTGGTTTGGCCTCAAAATGGGAATCGATGAAGAATGGTTTCCAAAGTTTTAAAGCAAACATGGGGGCCAAAAAGTTTCTACCTATGCGACAAGGTCTGGAAACTAAACTTGATTCCCTTAATTCATCATCTGAATCACTTGATGAGATATTCCAGAGATTGAAACGGCCTACCGGTGATCACGGGGACCTTAATGACGAAGATGAAGGTGGAAGTGGATAGGATCTCACCTTCCAGGACCAGCCAGATAATGGTAGATTTTTTTCGCCGGACAGCTGTAGAAACTGATACATACATGATTGTACAGATATACAGGATGAATACCTAGCTCATCGTCCTGGATAATTTTTGACGGAAGCCTGAGGGGAGGTGATGTTCTGCCATTATGAAGGCAGCATAGGTGCACCAGTAATTGGTGAAAAAATGGAAATGATACATTGAAAAGGACGAGCAGTATATTTTGTTATGTGAAGATTAGCAATCATGTGTAAAGGGTGTTGAGTAATTTCACTTGTAACATTGAAATGTTTTCGGAATACACGTTTCTAATTTTCTTATGTTTTGTTCAGTATTGCTAGGCCACTTAATGGCCACTTAAATCGTCTCCTTTTCCAAATCCATGCAAACCTCCTCAATTCATTGCGTCCACCGCATTCTTTTGATGAAGCTGGCACGTCGGAGACTCCTGTTGTGTCAGCGATGAAGCTGAAGAATGAAAAGAGCATCTGTCTCTTAGGGTATGTTTGGTTGAGGGTGGAGGGATGGAAGGGAATGGCCTAAATGACTCAGGCCATTGTTTGAGAGTCTATTTAGAAACAGGATGGAATGGCAATTAATGGCTTTAGAAGTCATCTTTTGCCATCCAAAATTCAATATTTTGTGACCTTCCAAATTGGGGGGTCAGGGATGGAATGACATGATTTGCCTTTTAAACCCTAATGTAATGACAAAAATACCCTCAAAAAATTAATGAAATTATAACCCTAGTTTAGCAAATACCTACGCAGCTATATGTTACTACGTCCATTATGTTTCTCCTTCAACTGACTTCTTCCATTGACGAACGTTTTCCTCCACAACTACTAGAGTCATCTGTCTTCGTTCTATCAGGTAAGCATCGACTATTCTTCTATGACAAAACTATATTTTGGACATCTTACAATTTGAAATGCTTTGGGGTTACTAAAATAGTTTCATGGCAACTATGCATATTTTATTACAAGGGTAATTTTGGGAAAAAATATTACAAGTCATTCCATTCCATTCATTTTTAGTATCACTTCCAAACAATGGTCAAAGTAGTCTCTCTCTTATTTTATTTAAACTTCCAAACAATGGAGTGGCCCATTTGATTCCATTCCATTCCACTCTATTCCATTCCGTTCCATTAATTGCCATTCCATTCCGTTTCATCCTAACTTCCAAACATACCCTTAAACACAACGGACAAATCTCCAAGACCGTAAATACTTCTGAATCTGAGATCAGTTTCGGTGCGGTTTTGAGTTTATGTTTTTACAAAAGAACATATAACCTTGTGTTCCAAGAAGTTTCTAGAAACTATCGAGTAAAGGTCTAATCACAGGGACTAAAGCCTCACACTCGCAGCCTTTTATGTACTTCCGGGACGTTCGATTCACCGGTTGGAAAAGATAAAAAAAAGAATGATGTTTTTTTCGGAGTAGAACGAACGAGAAATATATATAATATGTATTATTTAATTTAGTTTATTTCTAAATTAACATGGTAATTTGTTGTTTTTTCTTTATTTTTAACTAATTATTTATATTTTAATTTAAATTCATAAATTAGAAAAAGCTTTAATAAAGTTAACATTTTCATCCCGTAAAATAGCAGCCAAATCTGTGCTTGAGGCATCCGAGAAAAGTGTTGCGTCAACATTACATTTCAACCAAGATGGGGCTGGTTTCTTCCATTTTCGTTGAGATGGGATAGGAGGAGCATGAGATGAAACTTTCCCCTAGACAACATGAGCTTGGTTCCAAGAGATAATATAGTTGTTAGCCAAAGAAATCACATTAGTGCAAGAAACATATTTTTGTTGCCAAATAAAAACATTTCTATGGTACATAAGCTCCGTAAGATTGCCCCCATTTTCTGCATATTTAACTTATTTGTATCCTTAAGAATGCCTCAAATGATATCCACTGAATGAGTATTAGCAAAGTTCACGCCTTTAATATGCCAAGCGTTTGCAGCAAAAACACAATTGAATAACACATGGTTTTCATCTTCTCCAATTCCACATCTCGAGCATTGTGTATAAATAGGAACAACACTTACAGCAAGCTGGGTTTTACATGGCAAAAAATTCCTCAAAACTCGCCAGAAAAAATCTTTAATTTTAGGAGGAAGCGAACTATTCCAAAGATGGTTCCAATCACCTTCAACAAAAAAATCACGAATATTTGAGAATTTTTCAATGGCAATTTTATACCCCATTTTTATCGAGTAAAGTCCATTTTTTTGTGAAATGCCAAATATGCCTATCGATATGTCTTCTGCTAATCACTGGGATACTCAAAATTCGAACTACATCCAACGGAGCAAAAATTCCATTAATTAAATTCATATCCTAAGTTTGTCCATTATCCGAAAGAAGCTCACTAATCAGCATGTTCTCCATACCATCAAGAGGAGCCGAATTGATAAAGAAATTGTCATTATCATTCAACCATAAGTTTTCAAAAATTCTTTTCCTTTTTTCATTTCCCTTTCTCCACCGAATGCCTTCAATAAGCAACTTTTTTGCACGAAAAATACTCTTCCATACAAAGCTTGGGTGAGACCCTTTAGAAGCTTTTAAAAAAATCCTCATCAGAAAAATATTTAGATTTGAAAATACGGCTTGGAAGAGATTCTGTGTAATTAATAAAACGCCAGTCTTGTTTGCAAAGAAGTGCTAAATTGCAGCAGTGAAGATTTCGAAAGCCTAAACCTTCAAATTCTTTGGAACACACAACCTATTCCAATTAGCTTAATGAATAGACCTATTACTATCCTTTGATCCCCACCAGAAAGAATTCATCATTCGCTGTTAATTCATCACAAAGAGACTGCAGAATCATGAAAACACTCATGCAGTATAAGGGAATAGCTTGAAAAACTGTTTTAATAGTAACTTCTTTGCCCGCTCTTGAAAGAAATTTATTCTTCCAACTAAGTAACCATCTGTAAATGCGGTTTTTAATAAATGAGAAAACATGCTTTTTATTTCTCCCAATTAAAGAGGGCAAGCTCAAATATTTTCCATGATCAATAGGAGTTTCCACTCCAAGCTCCCTCTTAATATTACTCCGAACATCAAGCTTCGTATTTGAGTTGAAAAAATCCCCCAATTTTTTAAAATTAATTGCTTGACCAGAAGCATTCTCATAGATAAGCAAAATATTTTTCACCACTCGACTCTCCCCTGAACATGCTCTAAAAAAGAAAAAACTATCATCAACAAATAATAAGTGCAACACACTTGGGCACCCATTTCACCTTGAAGATATCCCCTAGCTCTACTTGTCTGAAGAGAGTTGAAAGACCTTCAGCACATAAAACAAAAAGATAAGGAGATAGGCTCCCTGTCTTAACCTTCTACGCGAAAGAATATTATTCAGCAAAATTACCATTTAAGCAAACCAAATAAACACCCGTCTTAACACAAAGCATAATCCAGTGCACCCATTTTGTATGAAAGCCCAATTTAATCAAAATAAAATGTAAGTAATTCCAGTATACCCAATCATAAGCTTTGCTTACATCAACTTTAAGGGCAACATCACCAAATTTACCCTTACCTTTTCCTTTCATATAGTGGATAATCTCAAAAGCCACAAGGATATTATCCGAAATAAGTTTACCAAAACAAAAGCAGGCTGCATCGGTAAAATTAATTTAGGTAAAATTAATTTCAAACGGTTAGCCAGAACTTTTGAGATTATTTTATGCAACACATTACTTAAAACAATAAGGCATAAATCTTTCATCGAATCAAGTTTATCTTTTTTAGGGATTAAAACAATAATCGAATCATTAAGATTAGAAGGAAACTCACCCCAATTAAGCCAACTGGTGCATTGATTAAAACTTCATCTCAAATAATATGCCATCATTTTTTTAAAAACCTAGATTGAGGCCATCTAGTCTAGGAGTTTTTTCGGTGCGCATTTGAAAGAGAATTTTCTTAAATTCTTCTAATTAAAAAAGGGGTCGTTAAACTAGCATTGTCTACCAGTTGCCGAATCATGTCAAAATTCTCAAAACCAAAACCTCCAAAATTCGAGTAAAGATTTTGAAAATAATCCCACGCAATTGAACTCACTGCTTCATGTCTTGTTTGAGGAGTACCCGAATTATCCAAAAGCACAAGAATACGATTTCTGTGTTTTCTATCCACAGTTTGCTTATGAAAATGATGGGTATTAGCATCACCAAAATTGAGCCAAAATAATTTAGCCCTTTGCTTCCAGTAAACTAAATCCTGAACAAGGATGTTGGTCAAGTCCCTTTTCAACATAGAAACCCGATCATTATCTGTACCCTCACTCCTTGCCTTCAACAAATCAGTTTTAATTTTTTTGATCTTTTTCCTGAAAATTATTATCCAATCCCCCATTCCAGGTTTCAACCCTATTACAACAACCTTTCAATCCTTCCATAATATTTAAACCACCTCCAACACACCAGGATAATTCAAACACCTCAAAAAAAATTATTTTCCATTAACTAATTATTTTCAAATTTAAACCTGGCATCTATTTTACAAGACCAATCATATAAAGTAATAAATTTAATATGAGATTGATCAAAGTAAGCAAGCACCAACCAGATTGTAGAGCTTGTGATAGGGGAAAATATTAGTCCATGTCTCATTTGCAAAAAGACAATCCAAACACTCCATGATGAAATCCCCATTACCTTGACCTCTTTCCCATGTATAGCCAAAGCCCAAGAGAGGAATATCCTTCAGATTGCAGTCATCAATATAAGTTCTAAATCCTTCATAGAGGTGAGAAGGATAATTAGCCCCACCTACTTTATCTTCTATCGAAAGCAAATTATTAAAATCTCCAAAAATTGCCAATGGTAAAGAAAACCTTCTACTAAGAGCTCGTAGTAATTCCCATGTGTTTCGTTTACTATTCGAGCTAGGAAAACCACAAATACCCGTCAGCCTCCACTTTGACTTATGAAGCTCCTCAATCTCCATGTCAATATGGTTATTAGAAAAACCAATAACTAAAATATTACAAGAATTATTCCATAACACAGCTAACCCACCACTTCTACCAATCTTATCAACTTTAAAACAAAAATCAAACCGCAATTGAATCCAAATTTCCTCAATCTTGTTTGAATGGACAAGTGTCTCCATTAAGAAAAGAACATCCGGTTTATTGTTACAAACAAGCTCTTTTTGAGCTAACACTGTGCAGGAATTCCCTAATTCCTAGCAGCTCCAACTTAGGCCAATCATTGCTCTCGACAGGCTTGCCTAGCAAGTCCCGCCATTGAGTTTTTAGTGGAAGATGTGAGTTCAAATGAAGATGAAGCTTTACCACCATTCTGCTTCCCATCGTTGCTTACTAGAAATTCGTTGTGTTGGCGTTTTTTATTCTCATCAATTTCCATAACTGAATTTTCTTTTTCTTTTGACAAGTTTTGGCCCAGGTTTTCAGTCGAGCCCAACACTTCAGTTTGGTCTATACACGTCGTTGACCCTTTAGTAATTGACTTAAACTGGAAACTCTTAGAATAGGAAGTATAATTATTATGGATTCTGCATGGCATCTTATCCTTACCTTTTGAAATTCCAGTATCCGTGATTGTAGGCAATGACATTACTCCTGTTGATTCGTTTAGATTCCTCTTCCATCTGTTGATTCCACCACTATTTGTGCCCTTAAACTCTGCTCTTATTTCTTTCGGCCAGTCTCGTCAAACCTTGCCATTCGGAAAATCTGAAAGGCGCTCATAGTTTATCTCACTAGGCCCAATAATACCGCATACATAACAAATCAGTAAAATTCTTTCATATCGTAATCTAATCTCCACTTTATTCTCCCCTTGTTTGCTAATGGTTTTCCATCTCATAAGTGGCTGCCTAATGTCCAATTTGCATCGAATCCGAGAATACCTTTGCCATGAAGCTCTACGTGTTGGACCCTGAACTTTTCTTGGAAGTTAGAATTATTAAATGAAATTTAAATGAGGAATTGGTGGTGATTTATTATTGTGCAAAGAAAGGAAATCTTGAATTTGAAATGATTTATACAAGATTAAGGTAGTGAATGTAGTAAGTTGATGAAGAGTGGATATTAATTTTGGTTTTTGATGATTACGAGAGTTTGAGTTAAACTTGCAAGTTAAGGGTACTATGAAATTTATGATGAATAAGTTGCTAGAAATGGAGTGGAAATGACTAGAATAAAAAGTTGAAATGTTGTTTTTGTTTTTAAAACTTTGAATTCTAAAAATTTAGGGAGTGAATAGTAGGAAAGAGTTGAGGATTTGGTAGCTAAATCAAGTAAGTTGTGTTTAATGTTTTATTTGGGCAATGTTAATTGGAGCAATTACAATGATATTTTGAGGTTAATGCATGAAATGGGTGTTTTGTGTATGTATGTGTTGTAGGTGACATCTTTATAATTGAGAAAGTGAGCTAGTACAATTACTATTCATGTGGTTTTCTTTGTAATTCGTATTTTTGAGACTTTGATGTATTGGGGCTAGAAATACTCACTAAAGCTTTGTAAGAACTTATATTTTGATATTAATACAAGATATTTAGATTTCATTTGTGTTTGCCAATGCTTGTTTCAAAAGTTACTTTGCATATTTTTGCAAATGTCCATAAGGATAGGTTTTGTGTGTACTAATTTTTTTAGGCAAATTTTGGACTGTGTTAGGCTGAATTGAGCCAAGTAGCCTTCTTGAAAGTTGTAGAGGAAATGCATAGCTTTCCAATGAGGTATAGCATGCCATTTTTGGATGTGGGAATTGGAAGATGTGAATTTTTGAAGTTTTAATGTTGTCTAGGAAAAAAATTTCGGGACAGAAACTTTGAGTGAAATTTGACCCTCATAAAGGTAGAAATTGTTCTTAGGTCTTCATGAAAGTTGGAATTTGTCTTTTTATCTTTTCATTGATATAAAGTATGACATTTTTGGACAATGGAGTAGAAAGATATGATATTTAGAAGTTCTGGTGCTGTTTTGGATAAAATGTCAGATAGTCACTTTGGTGTAAACTTTTGACCCTTATAGAGATTGAATTTGGTTTTGGGTTCTTCATGGAATTTGTAGGTCTATCTTTTATCTTTCCATTGATAGAAAGTTTGTAAATTTTGGAGTTCTGTATCAAAAGTTATGGAGGTTTGAAGTTGAGATATCAGTAAAGAAGAAGAAGTGGAAAAGCACCGTAGTGCAAAAGCACTACGGCGACTTTTAAGTTTTGAAGCCAAAAGCACCGTAGTACAACGGCGACTTTGAGGGGTAGCAGAAAAGCACTTTTGATGGATAGTAGAAAAGCACCGTAGTGCAAAAGAACTATGACGACATTGGAGTTTTGATAGCTAAAGTTGAAGTTTTGAGAGATTGATAAACATCCGATAGTCTTTTGATCATAACTTCTACTATAGACCTCCAAATGATGTGATTTTTGAAGCGTTGAATTCCTAAGACATTCCTCTATCTCTCCATGAAAATTTATAATTTTTGAGTTTAAATTGAGAAAGATTGAATGAATCAAAGTGAGAGGATCGGTTGAAAAAGTTTGAACATGCTTCAGTATTTTGGTGATATCTTGATCTGTAAAGCTCCAAATGAGTTGATTCTTGTTTCTAATTAAACTAGAGACTTGTAGCTACAAGTTATCTGAAAGACTCAAAGTTCAATTCAGTCCTTAAGACTTTCAATTTCTGGAGTGAATTTGGGTTTAGTGTACAGTCTCGGTTTAGTAATAGTCTGAAAGTTTTTGGGCCATAACGTTTGCTCTAGTCATCCAAATGAGGTGATTCTTGATTTGAAATAAACTAGAGAGATAAGGCTACAAATTGTCTGATGAAATTGAGTTTCAATTAAATCTCTAAGAGTATCAATTTTTGGATGGAAGTCAAGTGCAGGATAATGTTTTAGCATAAGAATAGTCTGAAATTATTTTGGGCTCTAACTTTTAGACTATGGAACCGAATTGAATGATTTTGGTGTCATTAGAAAATTGAGACAATGAGGAACATTTCTCTAGAAGGAAGTATTAGCAAATTCCTTCAATTTAATGATTAGAAAAATGTCTTGTTTTTTAAAGAAGTCAAGCATGACTAATGAATTTTGAGGATTTCTTATATATTATTTTTGGGGAGTTAATTAGTATGTTAATGTGAGTAAGATTTTTATGATATAAGTTGAATGAATTATAATGTTAAGGTTGTAAGAATGCATGAGGGGCAAAATTGGAAGGTCACTTAAGCCATTTAAGTTACAAGACTTATATGTAAGGGTATTTTGGACTTTGCTCATTCATTAATGGCATTTTTGTAAATAAATAGTGTGGTCTTGTTCTTAAGAAGGGCGAGGCACGAAATTAGAAGAAAAGAAACAAAGAAAAAAGAGAGGAAATGAGAGAGGGAGATTTCGGTGGAGAGAAAGAAGAAAGAAGAAAGAAGAAAAAGGTTAGGGTTTGATTTTTTTCTTGGATTTCAAGAAGGATTTTGATGTTTATTCAAGCAGGTTAAAGAAAGAGAAAAGTTCAAGCTTCCATTCAAGCTAAGAAACTCTTCATTTGGTAAAGATCCAAGGAAAGTGGGATTTTAAATCTTTGAATTTTTAGAGAGCTTTTGGTTCTTATGGCTTAGGAATGGTATGGGTTTAAGTTTTCTAAGATCAATTTTATGATTGTGTCTTATGGGTTGTCCATTTTGAATTCCTATTGATTTTGAAAATTTGCCATTGTGAAGGAAAGTAAGAGAGGCAAAAAGAAGCAAGAGTAGAGGCTTTTGAACAAGTATTAAGCAAGGAAATAAGGTGGGTACATGATTATAATAGAGTAAATAAGTTAATTTTGTTTTTTTTAAATCAAGGAAATTTAATGATTTAAATTTCATCATCATTGTTGCATAAATTGTGCCTTTAATGAATTGAGGAATTGCTATATGTTGATATGTGAATTGTGTGATGATTTATGAAAAACATTTCTTTTGAAAAGATTGCATGTTTATGAAATCATGTT
>JAOQMR010000211.1:26115071-26128998 GCA_027563865.1 Erythroxylum pelleterianum | reverse complement strand
CGTTGACCCAAGAATAGGCTTATCCCGCCTACCCGCTAGTGGCACGGAGCTCCTTCAAGGACTCCCTCAAGTTTACGGCTACACATGACCATTATATAGAAATGTGTAGTGCGTCATGAATATGGACCTACCTAAACCATTTCTGATGTGCTTATGTATTTATGATTTATGAATAAGTTGATACATTCATGTTTTGTGGTTTATAAATTTGATTACATGTGAGAATTTGATAAACAAGTGTTTTATGGATTTCAACAAGAATTTTCTATGACAACGAACTTTTGAATGGTTTTGCTTATTTTTTCGTTATAAGTTGTTACTCATGAGTGTTAAGCTCACCCCCTTTCATTCCCATCTCCAGGTGATGAGAAAGAGATCGGATGAAAGAAAGTCAAGGCATTTGTTTGATTATGCATATGATGTATATTTTGAGTTGGATTGATGTAAATGAAACTTTAGACATATGTTGAGGATTATGAGATTTTGTATCTTTGGTTGTATTTTAGATATTGATATTGATAATGTATTATGGCTTGGAATGTCATTTAAGTTTTGCAAATGCTTATCTTATGATGTTAATGACATATGAATTGTGTATGGATAATATGAATTGAGGTTTGAGTGGAAGTATGAATTTGCGTATATGTATTTGTTTGAGGGTATTGAAATGTGAATGGTGAAAATTAGTTGTAAGTATTGTATTGAAGAGTTTGATGAAGAAAATTTTTTTTGAGAGTCTTGTGACTTCCGCAAGAAAATGAAGCGATAATAGTTATGATTCGTTTTTGATGAGTTGGGTTTTAAAAACGGGATCCAACACTACGAGGCATTGCATTATACTCAAGAAATGAACCCATGAGATTTCCCAAACTTTTGGCCAGTTTTTCTGATACAAATCTTAATGGAATATCGTGGACTTGAACCTAGAAATCACCATAATAAAAATCGACGTGAGCTAGATCTTCCCCTCGCTGTAAATGATGAATAAGTAGAAGGCAATTATTAAACGACCAAGGGCCATCTCCTACCAGTCTTTTCAAATCTACAATATGAAAAAATTGAATGAGATAAAGATTCTCATCAATCGGGTTGATATGTACTCCTCGGATCAGCCTCCATAAATTTATCACTGTTGTCTCCATCGCCTCAAAATTAATTGCCCTTTCTCCCAAAAACTTCCCCACCAAGCATAGCTCATGGTTGATCTCCTCCTTCGCTATATCATCTTCTTGTAAAACCAATTCTTCATTTTCCTTTTCATGGATTGATAAATCCTGAATATCGATTTTCATAATCAAAATACAAAACAAAACAAAAAATTGACTACACAATACAAACCGTGCACATGGAAGGCATGACCAAAACTTGCACTATTCTAGAGAGAAAAGGCAAGACTAAAGGATCATTAACATAATTTGACTTTCTTAAATTTTAAGTCGTGCTTAATTAAAAAATTTTAAATTTTAAATTTAAAAGTAGACTAAAAATTTTTAAACAATCCATGAGATTAAGATGAAAATAACATCACGACTTCGGACTTACTAAACCAGTTTAATCTTGATTGAATTTAGAGTTACTCACAAACGAAAAAGAAGACTTGATCTGATCTATTACCATACCTATAACCAATGTTGTAAAAACCAGATTAGAAGTTAAACCGGTAAAACAAGAAGTTTAAAATTTTAAAAATTCAATCGGTATTAGATCATCATAAAATTGGTTAAAAATTGAATAAATTAAAATTTTTAAAATATGATTAAAAATTATCCTTATTTATCAAAATTTTTAAATTTTGATTAAAAAGAGATTATAAAATAAAAATTAATTGATTCATTTTAGTTTATAAAATTATTATTTTATGAAAATTGAACACTTAATTAATAGATTAATATATTTTTAACAATAAAAATTATCAAAGTAAATCAAATTGAAAAGTTATACATTAAACAAAAAAAAGATAATTTAAATTTTTTATAATTTAACTAAATACATCTGAACTACCGAGGAATAAGTACCGCAAAATTAGTACCTGTGATGCAGCTTCCATGGCTGGTCTTAGGGATTTTCGTGTTGTCTGTCTCTGAGCAGCTGGCCATAATAAAGGAGAGGAGAGTAGTTCATAAGTCATATCACTCTTTCATTAATCAAACCCAGAAACTGAAAATTTGAGTACTCTCCTACTTGCTTGGTCCCTCCAAAAGGTCCACACACTCTATGACTCACTGTTCATATTATTAAATGGGCTTTGATTTGAATGCTTTTGTCTACCAGATAACTGCTAATGGAGCTTTCACCATAGCTTTCTCTATCAAGCTCCAGCCATTCCCATTAATGGCGAATTCTACAATCTCAGTGACCTCATCAGCTATGTTTATCTCAAGCTTCAATCAACGTTGTGAAAAGGGGAGACTCTCTTTGTACTTATTTATGAAGAGTAGGCCATTGCTATGTGATGTTCTTATCCAGTAGGGGACATATGCGTTGTGGATACGATTGAGTCTCCTGCAACTTGCAAATTTTTTTAAAGGGAATAATGTGAGGATATTGGATAATTTTTCAATGTTCATTAATTATGTGTTTTAAATAAGTAATTTGATAAATTAAAGATTCAAATTTATACCAAAAGTAGTACAAAATTTTTTAATGTTATGATTTAGATTTAAATAATAAATTCAATATGACTAATCTTTAATAAAGTTAAATATTGAAAATTTTGTTTAGGGTGGTGGTAGTCAGACCCGAGCCCAGTCTGGACTGATCTAAGTCATATGTTATTATTTCATCACATCAAATTTTGAGTTAAGACCATATCTATATGATTTGTCTAAGATCAGTTTTATCTTTAAAATAATATTGTTTTTCAAAGAACTCCTTAAAATAATGTTATTTTAGCCTACGTTTGGTTAAGTTTATGTCAGTAGAGCTTTTTTTGTGAATCTTTTATAAGAAGAACTTTTCTAAGAAGCAAGTTGACTGTTTGGCTGTTATTTAAAAAAGAACTTTTTTGAAAGAGCTTCGTACATTTGATTATTTGGTAACATAAAAATAAAATGTGCTTTTAATTTTAACTATATTTTATTTTGTAATAAATATTATTTAAAGTATATTAAACAATATGCAAAGCACAATATATTAATTATTATATAATTTTAAATCATATGAAACATAAATACAAATATATCTAATTAAATATTTTATATAGATTATAACATAAGTAAAACTAATATTTAAAATAAATATTAAAACATATAAAAAGTCAAATAATATTATATAAATCCTAAAATAAATATTCAAGTTGAGTAAATAGTTAAATAGATAATAAATTATGCATTTTATTGTAATAGAGAAGATGAGTTTACAAGATAAACGTGAAAATGAGTTTGTAGATATTGTAGGAATTGTATATAAAACATAAGGACAAAAGAGACTAAAAATAGGCTTATTAATTAATCTGAAAAATCTACCCGAAAAAGCTATTTGTGAGGCTTTAGCTGTATTTTGACTGTCAAAAAAATCATACTTATTTAAAAAGTTCTTTTTTATTTTACAATCAAATACCTATTTTTAAAAAAAAGTCTTTTGTAGTGGAGAAAAGTACTTATTAACTTCCCAAAAGTCCATCCAAACAGTCACTTAATCTTAAGTTTAAGAAATTGGTCGCTCAAAACAACAATATTTTGAAAAACTTCTTTAAAATAATATCATTTTAAACTCAATCCCGATTAGGTTTTAGACCACATCAATCTGGCCAATTGCTATGTCCATCTGAAATTTTTTTGGATCACTTTTTTACTCTAAACATGTGAGGGAAAGGTATAAAATTTCAGTGGATGGAACCAAGGTGTACTCCAAATATTGATTGTTGTTTGTATGTCCTTTTGTTGGTCCAATTTTTTTTATTACATGCATAATCTTCTCTATACATATATAAAAATATGAGGTCTTCATCTCCTTTGGAAAAAAAAACTTTTTGTGTACTTATCTTTGAATTGTTCTGTTTTCATGTCAACATATCAGTACCACCAAATGACTTTTGGAGATGATCTAAGTCCATAGCTGTGGCCAACCAGGTGGTGTGGTGCACCTCTAGTAAACCCTAGTCTATGGATTATGTGGTTAATCACAAAGTATTCATATTGATTGGAAAGTGAAAGGTATTTGTGTTCCTCCAAATCATAATCAACCTTAACAAGGATTGATGTGTCACCAGGCAGTGAAATTAAATGCAATCAAGAAGTCTCTCTCAATGTTGATGCATTAACATCATCCAATTTTTAGGACTTGTTTTCTTATGACAATAAAATCCGGTCACTATTTTGTAAATGGTTAAATTCATTGGACCTTTTTGTAATTTAATATATTATCATTATAATCCTGATTTTTAAAAATTATTAACAAGGAATTTAAATTTTAAGTTGAGTTGAAGTTAGGTTATTATTATATTTAACAAATTAAATTCGACACGATGCTAAGTCAATATGTTAGATTTGAATTAATTAAATTTCATATTAAGTTTAAATTTGACGATCAATTTGAGTCGTTTGAACAGTTCAAATTGTAATTAATTTTAAAAAAACAACACTTTAAGGTAATTCAAATCTATCAAAGCGTCTCTTAATTTTGGCTTAATTTGCTACCCGCTCTATTTGTTACTAAGGTTAACAATGGATCGGTCAATTTCAAGTTCACCCAAGTTCGAATTCGACCCGAAACTTAGTTAAACCTGAGCGAGTTTAGGTTAAGTTTGATTAAATATATTTTAATTTTTTAAATGATATTATTTTCTTTAAACTCTTCAAACTTTGAGTTAACGGAACAAACAATGGATTTCTCTGAAACCGTACAGTTTTGGGATGGAAAATTAGATGCTTGTAGGGATCTGTTCTGCAATGAAAAGGAAACCTTTTTAGTTCTTATCGTAGAAAATGCATCCACTTCTTGTGATGCGAGACGACTTCGTGAGCCTTTAAATAGTTGCAACTACTGTGGCTTTTCTTTTCAACTTTCCAAAACAACATAATTTAAGATGATTCTTTTCAAATTCTATATTAATTTACAAATTTTTAATTGAATTTAGATTTTTAATTCAAACTTTTGAATTAATTAATTTTTAATTTAAATAAAATTTATAAATTTATATGCTCATTTTAGATTAATTCAAACGCTTTTACCGTGCCAAGATTGCAATCTTAAATTTTCTTTAAAAATACACTTATGAAGGAAAAAAGTTTATTCTCGTTTTAAAATAAGATTCATACGATAAAAAGTATTAAATTATAGTAATCTTTAAAATTAATAAGTATTTATATATATAATTAAGTCAAGAATTATGATTTTACGTATGAACAATTTCTTAATATCTCGTTAATGTGCAACAAACTATTTTTTTTACGGCGGTTAAAAAAAACGTGTTTTGAAAAAAAAAACTACTTCACCAATTAAGTCACAGATATTTCACATATTCATACTTAATAATTTTTTACAAAGTGCCGACAAAACGTATAACTTATACGAATTTTTTTATTTTCCAATTCGATCCGATCCGTTACTACGTAAGACTTCTTTTTTTTTCAGGGGTTACATAAGACTTCTTAGTCGGCATAATTTGAACTTATAATCTTGCATCACATCTACTCGTAGAGCCTACAAGAACATATGGATTAGAGTTGTCTATTCTTTTATACACGTTTGTTGGAGTCCTGACAAGATGAGTGACGAGAGAGATTTTGACAAGATGAACAGTATATTGTATTTCCGAATATCCAAAAGCCAACCTATAACCTATAACCTATTTACCTATTTTATTTTATTTTATTTATTTCTTTTTCTTTTTCTATGTTTACTATATGATCGTTTGATGTAACGTTTTTAGGGATGTGACCTTTGAAATGTTAGTGATTACTTGCCAAACCTAATGCACCCTTCGCCACAATTTCTTCATAACCAATTCCTCATACTTCGTGTTTTTAATGTTGTGTAAGTGATATGAGCTAGTTCTTATATATATATATACACACGAACTAAGGCTGCATTATATATTATTATATTTTTATTTTTATTTATTTATTTATATTTTATACCATCATTATTTTGTATGGGTTTATAAAAAATAATCTCTTTATTTTATAGGGTAAGATTATGTATTACTGAGCTTCTTTAGACTCGCGTTTTAGCTAGAATTACATGTTATATAATATGGGTATAGTATCCTATTTGTTAAATTCAATTGGTTGAACAAGTGAGTTATTACGTATATTATAAATTTAAATAATATTTTATTTTATTTTATTAGGCAAAATATATGAATTTATTCTTAATATTTTGGTAAATTTTAATAATTCTTTAATTTGTATTTATTAGTTAATAATTAATATTAATATTTCTAAAAACATTTGATTTAAATATAAAATTATTATGTTTATGGATACTATAGGTAAGAATCAACTCAAAAATATTAGAATATTATATTTAATAGTATATACTTAACATTTATTTTAATATAAATATTATTCATTATTATTTCAAGAAAGTAATTAATTTTAATACAATTATTGAATTCTATTTAAATAAAATTCTTAAGTATACACATACTATCATTAGGAATTAATTTCTAAATGTTAAAATACTATATACTTAATTTGAAATTTTGAAAGAAATTAGTTTCTCTTTTAAATTTCTATTTTAATTTTTTTACTGGCGACTGTGCGTCACGCTCTACTAGAGCGCGGGAACACAGGGAATCTCTCAACCCGAGGCAGACACGGTCAATGGTTGCTTTCGATGGGCCCATTTGTCCGGCTCTTTAGGAAGTTGGGACCCACAGTAGCCCACAGTTTAGTAAGAGTGACGTATTTGTAGGGCCCATTCAGAGCAAAAATTTCTCACACAAACACAGACCTGGCCCACAGCAATCTGACTACAAATCAACGCCACCACTCCTGTCGCCACGGACGGCGCCACCCTCCGTACCGGGAGCATAATTTCCGACCTAACCCCAACTGCCTCTCTATTTCTCTGTTCTTCGATAACTGATTAGTACTGTTGGTAGAGTTTTGAGTTTTGACTGTTTTTCTATTAACTATCATAATTAATTGCCTTATTTTCACGTTCAAAAAAAAAATTTCATTTAATAATTTATTGATACAAACTTTTTTAAAAAAGTAAATCAGTAAATTTTATACAATAAAAAGGTTATGTATACCATTGAAGACTACCTGAGCAGTAATCTCTTGCCTACCACAGGGAATAACCTGATGAGATTACATAAGAAAGCTACAACACTTCCTTGCCCCACGACACAAACAGCCACACTCCTATACAACCTTCCTACCAAAAAGCCATATAGAACTAAGTCATCTATCCGGTACACAAGTATTCCAATATATAATTTACAGCAACACTGATCGACCTTCTTTCAAATGCAATCCAAAACAACATACTTCACAACTTAAGATGAAGGGACAGAAGATGTCCTTCTAGTTACCAAGTTCACTGTCAAAGTTTACCCACCTCTCACGTACTTCCTATAATATACCACTAATGGGTCTTTTGGGTTCCAAATGAAGGACGCAGGTCTCCTATTGTTAGAGTTTGTGAACACCTTCATAGAAATCATCAGAACTGAAAGGCTATTGCCTGCCAACTCCATGCTTTGCTGATTGGAGTCAAGGATTTGTCTTGGGATTGGCTTTTGCTCTACTTTAGATACCAAAGAGAGGTTGGATACCCTCTCTTTTGCAAACCTGAAAACAAAAATCTGCGGAAATATTATTAGAAAATAAGTGCTCCTAAAATTACCTTCTCTCGGTGTTTGAACTTAGATGTTCTATAACTTGAAAGATCACTTTGGAGTTTAAGTTCCTCACATCCAAGGCTTATCTTTGAAGATTCGATAATTTTTTTCAGTCCAAAGGTTATAAACAATAACAGAAAGGAGGATAGGAAAAATGTTAATGTCACAGGTTTGGAAATTTGAGGCCTGGTTGAACTAATTGGGAATGGAATGAAGGTTTATCTGATTGGGAAGATATATTTGGAAGTGGTTAAGGCAATATACCCACACAGTTTTAGAGAAAGAACAGTGTTTTGTAGTTTCATTATCTAAGGTACAAAAGGAACAGTGATTAGGGGTGTGAAGATAGAGGAGTTTATCCCGTATTTACAACTATATAAGGAAAGTCAACTATAGTATGAAAGAACGCTTAAGGCTATTACTTTTAAACCAAACCAATTTATGCGAAGGGACACTCTGAATCGGGGTCCCAAGAAATTGTAAGCTGAAATATTAGTATACTTACTTAAAGGGCTAGCGAACCATTCCAAGAAATCAAGTTTGGAGCTGTTCAACTGGTACTGTAGGGGCTCTTGGTTACCAATGATCTCAACAATTGCCTTGTCAACACCACTCATTATTTCTGATAACTTCTGAACCTCTTGATCTCATACATAATTTCGACCCATTGATCACTCTCAGAATAGAGAAGTGCTTCAAGATTCATCTAGGATGCCAAGGATCCTGCCATAAAAGAGTAGAATTTTCATTTCCCATCCTAAATCTGAATTGGTTCCCAATTTTATCCCTCACAAATAAGATTTTTCTCCAACTCTATGAACTATTATTAGTAGGTTGGGCACTCCAGAAATTTTTTCTTCTCAAAATAATAGTATGCACCCACTTAACCCACATAGCTTCACTGTCATTAAACAAACTTAACCCAAGGATAAATTAATTTTTTTGGAAAATTTTATAGATTTCTTTAAATTTGATTTATTGATTTTTGTACTAATTATAAATATCAACCAATAAGTTTTGTTTAAAAGAACAACAACAACTCATTAAAAATTATGTTGATATGCAAGGTTCGAAAAGATTTAGTAGTACGTAGTATTACTCTAATTGACAAACAGACTCTTTCAAATAGACCTATATGTGTGTGTACGTGTTTGTGTATGTTAAAATAATAAAATAAAAATAAAAACCTATAAATAAAACTCTAAAAATAAGTAATAAACAATAAATAATACAAACAATGAATATAGACAAGATAAAGAGGGAAGTACTAAATATTACAAGAAACTATGTAGGCTAATTAAGATAATATTTAAGCTAAATAACTAAGAAAAAATTAAATGTTTAAGTTAAATATAAGACATAAAATGTGAAGAAAAATGCTTTAAAAACCTATGAAAATGAAAAGAATCTCTAAATGCGAAATCCTTTATTCTTATTTTAGCACGCCAAAGTTTTTATTAAGAGTCATGTCCTCGGTAAGTTCCAACAGAGTCGTATCATTCTTGATCACCTCCTTTTAATTTTTCTTAAGCCTTCCTTTTTTTACAGTCTCTAAGTATAATTATTTATTTGCTTATATATATAAATAGAAATTTGTATTATAAATACGAATTTTGATAAAAACAAACACACGCAAGAGGGGATGAATTGTGTGTATAAAAAAATTAAGATAATTTTAAAACGATAAGATTCTCCTAAACAAAACAAATTTATAAGTAGAAGGGTCCTATAAATTTTCGAAAAGAACCTGTTAACGTTGAAAACGAGAGGATCCTGTTATTTGAAAAGAGTCTGTTAACATTCAAAAAGAAAAATACCTTTTTAATCGATAGGAGCCTACTAACTTTTGAAAGATACCTCTTGCGATTAAAAAAAACAAAAGGAGCCTATTTTAAAAGTGAAGGAGCCTCTTACAAAATGAAAATGCAAACAATATAGTGCGGAAATTTAAAAGTTAAAAGGGGAGAAAGAATGACGCTGTCAATTTATACTGATTCGACTCATAACTCAAAACCTACGTCTAGTCTCCAAGTATCCAACTTGAAGAGTCTCTTCAAGCACATAAGTGTATATTTTTCAAGATTCTTCAACTTTCCATAGTAGCAGTATTTTGCTAGCCGCTACAAGCTCTCAACAAGAAATGTATGAAGAATTTTATAGTCTTTCTTAATAGAGTGATATCACTTTCTAAGGTACAAGAGTTTGATATAACTTTCAAGAAATAATGAAATTCTAAACTATTTCGCAAGTCTCGTGTTTATCTGTGTTATCTTCGCAATTGCATTGGTTCTTCCTTAAGTAGACAATTTCTTTAACTAGTTGTTACTTAATCTTCGATATTATCTTTGTTGAAGTCTTCAATATTTAGGCGTTAAGAAGAACGTTCTATTAAGACTTTCGCAGCTGATTATTCAAATAAGTAAGATCTTTCTGGATGTTATGGAATCATTTCTAAAAAAGGTAAGTTTATAAAAATAGTTGGTGCAAAACAAGAAACAGTTATTCCATGATTTTATTTCCTTTTTTTAAAGTATATTGTTACAAAGGAAATAAATTCAATTTAAACTTTAAAATATTATACATTTATTATCAAAATCGTTAATGTTAAACTTACAAATTTAAATAGGACATTTGTCCTATTTTTCTTTACATAAATTAGACAACACCTTCCCAAGTCCCAACCCTTTTTTAAGTGTGAACATTTTGAAAGTACCTTTCAGGTTTTAAATATTTCAAAAGGGTAGCTTTCAAGGTTTGAAGGCCCTACCTAATGTATGATATTACTTTCACGTAAAGTTTCCCCAATTGGCTCCTCCACATCAATTTTCGAAATGCCTTAAAAAGGGAATTATTATTATTATTATATTATTATATTACCATTAAGCTTTGCTTAACTTACGTAATTGTGCACTAACTAGGTTTTAAAGAAATCTAAAGTTGAAAACGACACAGCACAGCCCCATTTGTTTTTCATAATCTGCACCACATATTTCTTTTTTCGTTTTTGCAACTCAACTGTACGTTTGTTGTATGTTCCTTGCACATTAAAATGAAACGGATGGAAACGTACATAGAAGGTTCATAGACACTTAATAGCACATTAAAATGAAACAGATGGAAACCTACATAAAGGTTTATAGCCACCTAATAATATATTACTTTTAGCAATGGTTTAAAAACCATATCAGAAATTAAACAAATAAAATAAAAAGTATGAGATTTAAAAGATTCAACTGGTATTAAACTATCATAAAATTAATTAAAAATTAAAGAATTAGAAATATGATTGAATAAAATTGTAATTAGTTATCGAAAAATTTGAAGTTTAATTTTAAAAAGTAATTATTATATATAAAAACTTAGTAATTTATAAATTGATAAATTAATTAATAAATTTATTGGTTTTTAATTACAAGAATTATTAAAATAAATCGAATTGGAAAGTTAAAAATTGAACCAAAAAGTTGAATTATTTAAGATTTTTACCTTTGAATTGGTTGAACCGATTGAATTTTTTAATCATTAGTTTTTAAGGTTAGTTATATTGGAGTCTCTTTAAAAAAAATTATTTCAATCCTTAATTTTTAAAATTATTATTTACTTCTCGTAGAATTATTTAACTTTCAAATAACTACTTTAGATATGATAAATCAATTTGAGTTCAATCTCGATCTAATGCAAGTCAATGTATCAAAAAATTGGAATTAATTAAAATTTAGATAAATCAATTTGAGTTCAACTCGATCTAATGCAAGTCAATGTATCAAAAAATTGGAATTAATTAAAATTTAGATCGAATTCGAATTTATAAAGTCACTTAAAGCAGTTCGACTAAATTATTAAAAATTAAAATAATGTCATTTTGAGTTGAAATTTGTTTAAGTGATATTATATTAAAAATTAAAAATAATATTATGCTACTTTAAATTTAAAAATAAAAATTAAGAAACTGGATGAAAATTAATAATATTTTTTAAAACTAGAAAGTTGAAATTATATATATATATATAAAGAATTTTAGGTTTTATACAATAATTAGCTGGTTTAGTTTATTTTAGCGAGAAAGGTATCGAAACTTGAAGCTCAAAAGAATACAGTATACATACATTAGAGAACTGGAGGAGAGAATAATCCTTGGATCGGCTGTTACGAAGCACTGAGATGCATTTGTCTGAGAATCTCCTTAAACAAAACAAAACCCATAATTTAGGTTTTCAACTTTCAACAAACCCCAAAAAAATAATAATAAGAGCGACCCATTAGTCTAAATTTGATAATATTGTATTAAGGCTCAAGACAAAAACATCAGATCCTGTGGCTCCCTAACCAGATATTCCAGAGGTATTTTATGCACGCATTACTATAATAAACCTGCATCTGCTACTTCTGCTACTTCCGTAAGTGATAAGTGACTGTTTTGTCACAATCGTTTAAGCTATTGTATGAGGTCAACTTAATAAGTTTTATATTTTTACTAATACACTCCTTCAAGTGAAAGCTCTTTAAGCTTAAAATTTGCACAGACTCACTGTACTTTGTGCTGAATAATAGATAAGTGATAGAATTTGAACAAAGACTTTGATATCATGTTAAGTGATCGTTTCATCACAATAGCTTAAACTGTTGTGTGAGGCCAACTTAATTAGTTTTATATTTTTACTAATACACCCCTTCAAGTGAAAGCTCTTTAAGCTTAAAATTTGCACAGACTCACTGTACTTTGTGCTGAATAATAGGTAGGTGATAGGATTTGAGCAAAGGCTTTGATATCATGTTAAGTGATCGTTTTATCACAATAGCTTAAGCTGTTGTGTTAAGCCAACTTAATTAATTTTATATATTTAGTAACAATAAAATATGTGTATTATATTATTATAAATTAATACTTTATTATAATTATTTTTAATTAATAATTTAAATAGAAATTAATTGAATAAAATAGAATTTGAGAAAATTATCATATTACTGTGATTAGTTTATAAAATTGTCATATTATTTCTTGATTCTGGACGTCAGACACTGGACAAAGCCTGTCTGGTGTTGTTATAGGTGACCTTGGACGGTTCAGACATTATACAGAGTTCCCATTTCTGTTCTTCCATAAAACTATTGGTGGACTGTACAGGCTGCTGTGCAAGGACAAAGCAAAGAATCGGTGCACATGTGAAGTTTGGTGGCTGGCCAGCATCGGGACTCAGAATTTAAAGGGTTACTCAGAGAATCGTTTTCATGGATTGGAACATGTGCAACTTCTGAACTGACGTACCTGGAAATTTGTGTAGAAACTAATTTTATATAATTTTATGAAAGATTAAAAATAAAAATTACACAACAAATAAGAAATAGATTATTTATAAATATACCGTGTTTAGATAAAATTAGGTAAAATAAATTCATAATTAGATCGTATATTGTTCTTAAAATGGAGATGTGAAGTAATAGTGCGGCTAAAGTAGTAGTAGCAGAAGAAGCCGTTTAGCTGAGTTTCATGGAGTCTTTGGCTTATGAAGTTGATGATGATGATGACGAACATTTGATTGAGACCTAAGTGTTCCTTTTCTTTAGATTTTTAGGGTACACAAACCCAAATTTCAAATGTGCATTCATTTGCTTATTATTTTTTTATAATATAGTTTTAAATGTCACATACTCAACAGGAAATTTACTATTTAAAATTTTGGGTTGACAATGAAAGGCGTCCCTACAAGACATAATCAATTGATAAACAGCAAGTTTTTCCAACTAGAGGAATTTCCTGTCATGAACTGCACATTGAGTGGACCATTTTTTAAAAATTATTTAAATAATTGAATAATTTATTTAAAA
The DNA here is from genome assembly GCA_027563865.1 of Erythroxylum pelleterianum. Lineage (NCBI taxonomy): Eukaryota > Viridiplantae > Streptophyta > Magnoliopsida > Malpighiales > Erythroxylaceae > Erythroxylum > Erythroxylum pelleterianum. The sequence goes on along the minus strand of JAOQMR010000211.1, from coordinate 26,115,380 downwards.
CACGTAATTTACGAAATATTAAGTTTACTTTTATGATTTAACTTATGTGTTTTCATCAATGTATAAAATTAAAATAAAATACGAATTACAATCAATTTTCTATTTTTCTTTTATCCTTTCTTTGGTCCAACTTGATAAGGTCTAAAATTAATAAGTGTCTCTTTAGATAGATTTTTGAGAAGCTAATAAGTACTTTTTTCTACAACAAAAGCCTTTTTAAGAAAAATAGGTGTTTGATTGTAAAATATAAAAGCATTTCTTTAATGGATACGACTTTTTTGGCAGCAAAAATACAGCTTTTAAAGAAGC
>JAOQMR010000211.1:26060954-26071214 GCA_027563865.1 Erythroxylum pelleterianum | reverse complement strand
ACAGTAGGCAAGCTCAAATACAGGCTCTTAACGGCATAAACGGTCCATTGGTTTTTATTGGTAGGTGAAAATCTGATTGAATGAAGCGTTGTTAGAAATTAGCAAAGAAGATTTTTGGGACGGGCTGAAGGCCAAGTTTTGATATTTACTTTTGATTCGTACCATATTCTCTGTAGGTTGTTTACAATTATTATGTTGGTTCCAGGTGAATGGGTAAACGAATGGAATGTAACGGATGGATCTCAGACAGATTATCAGAGCTTTGGAAGGGCACAACTTGAGGTCTATAATGGAGCCTCCTTTGGCTGGGCTTACTGGACAATAAAAAATGACAGGAAGCACTGGGATTTTGAATGGAATATCAGGAATAATTATCTCCAATTCGGTAATAGTTTAAGTTCTTTCCTCTTTCTTCTTATAACTTTTTGAAATTGTAACCAAGGTATCTGCACTTCTGCCCGCATACACACACGGACACTGACAAAAAGGTTGCAAATTCGGGCTTGCCAAAATAAATTTTTTCATTCTGTTGCCAACTATGTGCAACAATTTAAACTCCTCTGACAACATACAGTATCTGTGCAGGTAACTCCCCTACCAAGCAAATTTTCAGCAATAAAATGTTTGTGACCTTGGTTTTTGTCTTATTCTTTCTGCATCCTAAATTTTAATGGATCGCAGATTTGCAGCAAAGACAATATGAATACCTGAGAAAGAACCACTAGCGGTTATTTTTCTATTTTGCTTTTCTCTCCTTTCACATTTCTGAGAAGTTCCTTTGCTAGCTGAAATTGCATTCATGAGTCCTGCAAATTCTAGAGATGGTATTATTTTCAGGGAAAAGTCACATCCAAAATGTGGATGGTCCTAAATAAACACAAGTTATATCTTTTGTACTCATTTTCAATAATGTACAGTGGAAAAGAATCATGTTATTCTCTCCTAACTGAATAATTTGATACTGTTGTCAAAAGCCACCTTTCGAAGATCAAAATGTAAACTCTCTTAACTACTTGGCCAACCGTGAAGTATCCAAGAAAAAACAGTTACATCTTTTGTACTCATTTTCAATAATGTACAGTGGAAAAGAATCATGTTATTCTCTACTAACTGAATAATTTGATACTGTTGTCTAAAGCCACCTTTCGAAGATCAAAATATAAACTCTCTTAACTACTTGACCAACCGTGAAGTATCCAAGAAAAAGCACAACCAAAAAACCAAAGTATGAAAATGGGAGTTTGACAAATCCCATCCATTCTCCTATGATTGTGTATGGAATTGCAATTCCAATGCCACAGATGAGTATGGTTGAACAAATTACTGGCCATGATGCAATGTCCTGAATGAAAGGGGTTTTCGCTGTCCGGATCAAGTGGAAAATTAAGGTCTGCATTGAAAGCCCTTCAATGAACAAAGCAGTGTGGAAGAATTTTACATCCATTGAGGTATAAGCCCTGTAGTATAGGGCAAGGAAGGCAATGTTGGCTACATCAGTAAGAGTGCACACTGGACTATTCCATAATATGAACATTGGTAGAGATTTTTCAGACCATTTATGTGGGATTTTCATGGAGTCATCTTCCATCTTGTCCCAAGGAATTGCGATCTGTCCCACACAGCATAAGAATGTTTGTGTAAGGAGCTGTCTTGGAGACAATGGCTCAATTTGTAGCACCAGTAGTGCTATCAGGAGGGAAAGAACACTCCCTATATTGCCAACAACTGCCATTTTGATATATTTCATGGTGTTCCCGAAAGTGAGGCGACCATGTTCAACCCCGGCAACAAGGACATTGAGATCTTTCTCAAGTAAGATGATATCAGCAAGGTCTTTTGCAACTGATGCTCCCGATTCAACTGAGATGCCTACATTGGCAGCATCTATTGCGAGTGAGTCATTTACTCCGTCACCAAGGAACCCAACTACATGTTCACCAATTGTCTGCAAAGATTGCACTACTCGCTGTTTTTGCATTGGAGTGAGCCGAGCAAGTACTGTTGCTCTTTTAACAGTCTCATGGAAGGCTTCCTGACTGAGTTTCTCAAGATCTGGTCCTGTTGTTACATGAGCGGTTCTGATGCCAAGTTCTTTACAAATCCTTATTGCTAGAGACAGAGAATCACCTGTTAATATCTTTGCTTTTACTCCTTTCTCAGCAAGCCTCCACAGAGCTTGCTTTGCTGAGTCCTTTGGTGGGTCAAAGAATGCTATTACACCAAGGAAAACCATGTTGGATTCGAAGGAATCATCAACCTCCTCTGGGTCAGTTATTTTCTGGAAAATTAATGATAAGACAAAAAAGTGATCATTCAAGAGGCTCTAATATTTGTTACTGATAGCCAGTCATTCAACTGAACTCAAATGAATGCAGTATGCAACTGCTTTCAAGATGTTGCTAAATCAAGTCTTGCAAATTTATAGACATGCTCGTGCATAGTCGGGACTAGGAACATAAAGCATCTATAAAGTTATTCTATTGTATGTAATATAATTGAAGCTTGAAGATGATGTGAGAAATGCTATTACTGTGCTTGTGGAGTAGCTTGGCACTGTGCAGACTGCAGTGCATTTTCAGCTTGCTATCTCTAGTTGAGTATTTGTAAATGATTCAGACAAGGAACCTACCATGAAATTCATATTGCATGTAACTTGCTCAAGGATTTACATTTATAGATTGCAGCAACTAGGAAAATTGTTGAGATAATAGGAAGCAGTAGCCGCTTAGTAAACCGATTTATCTGTTATCATGTGAATCTTATGAGGTTTATGATAAAACCTAGGATCATCTATGACCTTTGAAGGGATTAATCAGATTGAAGGGTAATGAAAATGAAGCACTTATCAATCCTAAAGATGGACAAGATAGGAATAAGCAAGTTGAATAGAGATCCGAACTCACCAATGCTAGCCTTTTTATGGCTACTCCGATGATCCTTAATCCTTGGTTGCTTAACTCCTCCCCCATGTTGAGAATCCTCTGATAGTCTTCTGGAGAAAAAGCTGTAACTGTACCCTTATCAGCATGATCAATGAAGGAGCAAACTTTCATTACTTCTTCCAATGCCCCTTTTGTCACCATAAACTGATCGAAGATTGGGGTAATTCTGCCTACTGCATTTGATTCAGTTTTCAAGATCACAGACACTCTTCTTCGAATGAAATCAAAAGGTAGTTCATTTACTTTTTTCCACTTAGATGGCTGAAATCTGTAACCATTAGTATACACGTATGCCAAAATTGCATCATCAAGAGGATACTTTTGATCAGTCTTGAAGTAGGAGTTGAGAAATGCAAAGTGCAAGACGTTTTCTCTTTTTGAACCTGTACTGTCAAGATGATCAACCACAATTGCACGATTCATTGTCAATGTGCCGGTTTTGTCGATGCAAAGGATGTCCCTAAGTTGAACCAGAAAAGGAGAAAAAGGCAAGTAATTTACTCATCATGGTATAATGTATTGGCCAAAAGTATTGTGGACGTGTGTTTTGACTCAATTTAGAACTCACATGGATCCCATATATCGTATGGCAGCTAAGCTTTTGATTATACATCTGTCTTTAGCCATGGCAACTGCTCCTTTTGCAAGACTTGTATTGACAATGAGGGGAAGCATATTGGGAGTAAGTGCACTGGCTACTGAGAGTCCAAAAAGAATGCTTTCACACAAATTGCGAGATCCAAGATAGTCTGCAAGAATCATGACTGTGACTACTAATAGCATAACAGCAATAAGAACATATGATATTCTTCTGATGCCACTCTCAAATCCATCTGGTGGTTTGTGCTTCCCTAAACTGGAAAACATGGTGCTCATGTAAGTCTTGGCTCCAGTTGAAACAACAAGACCAGTCCCACTACCTGATACCACATTTGTTCCCTGATAAATGCGTCAGACATGATATAATTCTCAGTACCAATCAGAAGAAAAGATTATATCAGATTCAGAACACTCTTTGGCTGAGCATTCATGAAAGCAGCATCTTTGAAAGGGGGTTTGTGCAATGTGTTTGCCAATACAAATTCTCTAATATCACATAGCATACCATGAAGCAAATATTCTTCAACTCCAGCAATGGAGTGCTTCTTCCTTCTTTGACATCAGCAGTTTTCTCAGTTGCCCAGGACTCGCCAGTTAATGATGACTGACTGCTCAAGAGGATATTATGAAGTGTTTGCAATCAACTCAAGAAGTCAAAAAACCATTATTAGAGATTGCAGGGAAGTTGTAGAGTTCCTAACCTCACAACCAGGTGTTGTGTAGACAATAGTCTCACATCGCCTGGAAAAAGGTCTCCAGGTTCAAAAATGACAATGTCACCTGGAACAACATCTTTTTGGTCAACTTGAACTATTAACTCTGTCTGGACAACTCTACCTGCACATCTCTGAACTTTAACAGGACACTTTAAAAACTCAGAGAGCTTCATAGCAGCTTTTGAACTGCCGTATTCCTGGAAGTTGCATAGAGATTATGGCCCATGTTTGACTGTAATAAGAAGCCTCCATTGTGTATCAGGTAACAACAAATAAAAGTACCTGAAAGAATCTGAGGGAGACACTGATAAGAACCAGTGTGAGCATGATACATCCGTTTGGATTATCACTGGCTATGAATGAGAGTACTGAAAGCACTGTGAGAATGATATTAAATGGATGAAAAAATGCATTCCACAGGAGTTGCCACCAGCTTGGAAAAGTATACTCCAATGGAACATTTGGCCCATTTTCTTTCAATCTCCTCTCAGCTTCAGTGAAGCTCAAACCTATATTAAGCATTGAATAAGCAAACTTCACTCTATTCATGTCAAAAGTTGAAAAGAAATGACCATTAATCTATATTCAACATCATTAAACAGAACAGAACTTGAATATGTATTTTGATTTTCTAGAATCAACCTGCCTGACTTCAGAGTAGCTTGCTAGTTATCTGGTCTTCAATCAGTATTACAGAAAAGAAACAAATAGTCAAACTTTCATCTGAACACATCAAACGGAAGCAAACAAACCTCTTTCTGTGGATCGAACATACTCAAAAACCAAATCTTTATCAGATTGCGCCAATGCATATAACCAAGAATACACCTTCTCTTCTTCCTCTGTTCTCATCCCCCCATCAGTTTTCTCTGCACATTAAACGAAAATAATCGGAACACATCTCAACAAACCAAACTTCTAGTTCCAAAAACGATTAATTAAACAAAGAGAAACTTACTTCGAGACATAAGCCCACGAAGATACTGAAACAGAGACTTTGGGAACCCATCATTGTTAGGGAGATCAGGGTTGCTAACAAGGCTTTCCCTGATGGGACTGTGAGAAGGAAGGTGGTTGTTAGCTTGTTTTCTGTGGTTGGTTGAGAAAAAAGAGAGAATCTTTGGAAACCCCATTGAAAACAGCAGAAGAAACGACTTTCAAGTGAAGGGCAAGGCGATATACGCAGAAGAGGAGCATTCCTGTACTATTATGGAGTTTGAAGATTTGAAGAGAAGGTAGGAAAAAAAGGTTCACAAGTGATTTAATGATTTTTTTTAAAAAGTATGCTTTAGATGGAAAGTCATACGTACCTGATTCGATGGTTTTCAGATACTGAAAGCGTGTTGTGTTGCTCTTGGACGTTCAACCACCAGACGTTCAGGAGACCGTTAGGTGCAGGTGCTGCTTAAAAAGCAGTTGGTCTTGGCTCCTTCTTACCAGACCGTACAATCCCATGATGTTCCAATCCAACGTCCAACTACTTTTCAAAAAAAAAAATTCATTTTTTAAAATTATATTATGTCTATCATTTGACAATAAAAGAGTGCTTACTATCAGACTTCTTCAGACCCTGTTTTATTGCGAGACTTCGAACTCGGTGTGATGATGATGATATATATATATTTAAATATATTATGTCTATCATGCGACAATAAAAAGAGTGCGCGTTATCAGACTTCTCCAGACCTTGTTTTATTGTGAAAATGCAGACTGGGTGTGATGATGATGATATGTCTATCTTCTTTTGTTGTTTTTAAGGAATTAATATCATCAATGCTTGTTTCTTTGTTAAAGAGAGTCACCCCAATTTTTAATTTAGTTGTCAAAAAGTCTCTATATTATAATAATTATCAAAATTAAACATGTTACAGTCTAATTTTCCAAAATGAAATTTTTAGCCAATCTTAAAATTGTACTTAAATAATCTAATTTAATAAATTGACTGTAACTTATTCGAACTTCTTTTTTTCCTTAAATTGAACATCATGTTTCTCTATTTTCGTCTTTTCTAGAAAAATAGATCAAAAAAGGCAACTATTGTCTTGTAAATTAAACCAAAAAAAAATGCTAAATTTTAATCAATACTTGTAAATATAAACTAAATAAAATTTAAAGTTAATTAATACAAAATGGTAGTTAAAGATAAAAGTAATACAATTTTCTTTGGTAATCTAATATTATATAACAAAATTTCTAACAAAATTTAAGAATTAAGAATTGTTTTCAAAGAGTGATTCAATTCAAAAAGCAAAAGTTTGAATGCATTAACTAGTTTAAAAGTCACCTACTCGAGTCAGAGATAAATTAAATTTACTTAGTGTTGTTAAAAAAAGATTGATAAGAAATATAAAATACCCAAATTTATAAGTATTTATTATTTAATTTTGATATATTAATTTATTAAATAAAACACTAAAAATACTTAATTTATGAATTATTATTTAAATTTGAATATTTATTTAATATGCATTAAAATACTAATTGGTCAATTTATCTTTTATAAAAAAACATAAATTAAAAAAAAATATATTTATATATAGATGACAATTAGTTCGGATTAAGCCTAGCTCGAAATTACCGTGCTAGGTCTAGTTTGACTGAACCTCAAACCTAATTTTTTTAAATAATTAGGCCTTGAATCGGACTCAAACTCAAATTGTTCGAGTTCGACTCGACCTAAAACACACAACAATTATTAAAAAATGATTTTATTTTACAAAAAATGACATTTAAATCAGGTGAAGGTCGAACCCCGTCTTAGCAAAGGCCGCAATATCATCCCGCACTTTGCGAAAAGCGACATCTAGATCAGGTTGGACCCACGTCCTAGCAGAAGTTTATGAGCTTAGCCCAACCTGATCTTGGACTCAAAAAGTTGATGCCTAACCCCAAGGACCCCAGTCACAGACCCAACTACTGCCGGAGGATTGAATCAACACTTTGCCCAACCTGACCTGTTACTACATGTAAGAAGTTAGTAGAGCTAATTTGTTGAGTTGATCACGTGGCAATAGCCTGATGTCGCCTTAGAATAATTGGACTTGGTTCATTGGTTACCTGTCATTATTACACTAAGCCGCCCTTCTCAGTTAGGCGGAATAAACTATGAACTGATCTTAATGGATGCCCAATACCCATAATTAATTACAAATTTGTAAGCTCATAATTCTTATACTCAAAATTTAAGCCTACCACAGAAAGGGTTTAGTGGATTATAAAATTTAAATTTCTACACCTTAACTTTTAGGTAATAAATAGTAATAAATATTTAGTCAAAAAGTCAGATCAATCTAAATTATTCAATCACTAATTGTATTTATATTTATCATTTAATTTTAAATTTGTAATAATCTAAACCTAAGAACTTTTTAGCTTCACAAAGTAATACTAATATTAACATTATATTTTTTTAAAGTTTCATTTTAATGAGTTTCATATACCAATTGATTTAAGAGTAATAATTTAGTTCAAACCTGATTTGAGGTCGAAGAAATTGATTTTCCTTAATTAAATTTTAAATTGAATGATATTTTTTAATAAAAAAATTGAGTTTTGAATTGAATTTAAGTTTGAGCTCAACTGTTCGACTAGATTTGAAGCATAAGTTTATGTTTATCTCAACTAGGTGTGACAATGAGTTGCTATTGGGTCTTCGGGCTGGGTCTAAGACAGCAGGCTAGAGCCCAAGCTCAACCGGGCTAGAGGCAGCTCGATTCTAGCTTGAGTTCAACTTGATCTAATTTGAATTTTTAAAAAAATTAAAAATACAAAAACGACATTGTTTTTTTATAAGAATAAAGTATTTGGTCAGGCCGGGCTAAGGTAGCTTGAGCCCAAGCCTAGCCAGATGCCAGACTTTTTTGAAAAATCAAGCTCAAGGCCTTGCTACTTGGGTTTGGCCAGTTGACTTCAGGCCAGACTGGGGCGGGTCAGGCCCATCCTTTTCAGTTTCAGATAATTTTAGCAATTATGAATCACGTAGCTATTTCATAATTTTTGGCATTTAAAACTTATAATCTTCGAAGTCAATTTTCTAAATTGGACCACTTGACTGTGAGCATTATCAGTTAATGTACATGGATCTAAATTTAGAGTTATGCGTACACAAAAAATTTAAAAAGTGGGCTAAAAACTCAAATTGGGGCCTAATGTTTTTGAGTTTGATCAATTTTGAACTAAAACTTTTAACTTGCTCAATGAAGGTCTAAACTTTCACGAGTCTACTCAATTTTAGGTTTGTTTGGACGAAAATTAGGGTGTGTCATACATCTGCCATTACATGCAGTCCAGTTAATCTTTAGATGTCACGTTAAAAACACATATATAGGCCAGGCCAGGTGAATTTTTAGAAAACAAAAAATATTTGATTTTATATTAATTTTACACTTCAACCCTGAATCAACATTTAATCCCCAAAATTTTCACCCTGTTTCTCTCGGTTGTGGTGATCACTCCAATCCATATACGCATCATCACTTCACGTATAATCACTAATCCGCCTTCCAGTAGTGTGAGCTTTCTCTTTTAAAGTTGGAGGTGAATTAGTGGTTGGGTTTTTGGAGATTCAAAACATACATGTGCCTCTTTTACCTTTGGTTTCCTCTCAAAATTTTCTTCTTGTTTATGATTGGATTTTGAACAGATAGTGGAAGGTAGTGATGTATTAGTATTCTGATTGAAGCCCTAAGTGGGTAATAACTCATGCTCCCTTCTAATTTCTGTATCTAATTTTTTGTGTTTGAATTTTCACTTTATTCTTTCCCCCTTTTTCCCTTTTTATGGAAAGTTTCGTTAACAATGTAATTTAGGTAAATTCCTTTATCTTCTTTAAATGAGTTTGATTATAGGGCTGAATAGTGTGTATAATAGAATTGCTTTCATGTACAATTCTATTATACATTGTATGTAGAATATGATCAAGTCTTCTCTTCCTGATCTACTTCACATTGTATATAGGATATGATTTATGTCACTTGGTTTAGCTTCCTTGTTGCTATCCATGTTTTGTTTTTCTCTATCTGCTTGGTTTAAGATAAAGTATGAAATTCATGGAAGAGATGCAGATTCTTAGCATCATATAAATTCAATTCTGTAGACATCATTTTACTATCAGTGGCTGCATAATCAACATTACAACATTGTCATTTACCTATTAGATGAAAAGGTAGATTAGAGGATTGGACTACATTTTTGAAGACATCAACTGGGAATACTTGAGAATAAGCTCAATTAATAGTTCTTCAAGGTAATGAGGTTGATTAGAGGATCCAGTTAGTTTTTTTCTTGGTTGTAGTTTTGTGTTTAATGGAATTTTTTGAAAATTTCATTTTTGGCAGTAGAGAAACACGTTTTAAGCATGATTTAAGGTCATACAAGTTGATTTCTTAAACTTACCCAGTTGAATGAGACTATGATAGAGAGGCTAAATATTGTTATTGTAACTTGAAAGCACCTAGATAGACTTCATGGACTGATGAAAATCTAAGAAGAAAGTTTTATGGCTGTCAACTTTCTTCTGGTAATTTTGGTACATTTTGATGTTATTCTATATAAATAAGTTCATATTTTTCATTAACGAACTGTTGTTTTTGTTTGATGGTAGAGTGAAAATGTTTGTGGATTTCATGCATGGCATGATTAAAGATTTTTTCTAAAAGCAAGACAAATTATTTTAGAGCTGAAAAAAGAGAGAAGATGTTATACCGTTAAAGTAATCTATTGAAGGTTGAAGTGGTAGAGTTAAGAGAGAATGCAGTAGATGTTTTGGAAGCTAAAATGATTGCAAAAAATTTGAAGTTGAAGAATGAGTTAGATGCCATGAGGAGTAGTAATGAAATATATTCAGTAAAGTGTAGGAAATTTGTGGCTTGTTTAAGCTTGTGTTTAGTAGTTTTGCTTGTGTTTGTTAGCCTAAATAATGAAGGCGCAATAATTGTACGTTTAAAGCCTTGTCTGGAAATGATTTTATGTAATAGAACAATTTCTAAATGTAATTGAGCTTA
>JAOQMR010000211.1:25936219-25949312 GCA_027563865.1 Erythroxylum pelleterianum | reverse complement strand
AAGTATCCATCGAAGCTGCAAGCATGTCCTGCAATGAAATCCAAATGAGAAAACCATAATAAGAAGGATCAAAGTCAATAAAGACTCTATCTCAAGAAATGGAAGATAGGAGGTCTTGGAATCACCGTAGACACTTTAAGAATATGAACTAATTAATCTCCAGTATTACATGGTTATGCATTAATGGATTAAAATAACGAAAGACAAGTAATGTAATTTTTGCTAACTAAAAACACGCTAATCAAAAAAAGTGTTTGAAATAAATACTCGGCAAATTGTGAATTAGACATTAACGAGAATATCAAAATTTTAAAGAAATGATATTATGAGAACTTATATAGAAAATGGATGTCACAATTTCATACTAAAAGTCAAAGTGGAAGTGAAAACTTTTATGTGTATAAAAAAGTATTAATTAATTTTATAATAAATTATTTCTAAAATTATAGTTTTCTAAACCCCTTTTATTTTATTTTTTAATTTTAAGATACTGGAAATTATCAAAGGATCAACGTTTAAAATGTACAAAGAAAAGCAAAAGCAAACCTATACAGGTATGACAAAAGGAGAAAGTAGCATTTCAAGCCACTATCACAAATGCCACTATCACAAGAAATCAAGTGGAAACAAAACACATAGTTACCAGCATCAGTCCACAACTAAATCTTCCAACGTCTTCTCGTAGCCAAACATAAATGATCTTGCATCCCATGCCCAATTATGACCTCCCTGATCAAGTTAATAATGTAATCCGCTAACTCATATTTGTTCCTTTCTAATTCCTTGTAAAGTCGCCTATTTCTCTCCCGCCAGATGTGGTAGAAGACCATCTGAAAAGAGGTCCAGAGAATGAGACTATCTTGCCTCCCTTTCGGACTGCACGAATAACCTCAGCTAGAACATCATTCCATTCATAGGTAAAGTTCAGGATACTCATCATATACAGTATACGATTCCAAACTGCTTTGGTATACTCACATTCAAAAAACAAGTGATTACTACTTTCATTGACTAATTTACACAGCACACAAATGGGATCATAATTACCGAACCACCTGTCCTTAGTTCTTAATCTGATTTTGATGGTCAACCATAGAAAAAAAGCTGCTTTAGAACATAATACCTGCTTCCAAACGAGCGCAGCCCAAGGACCCTCTTTCGTCACCCCTCTCCCAATGTCACGAGCAGAAGAGGTTGTGAAGTCCCCATTTTAGGTAGGAGTCCATATCATCTTGTTCAGAGAGTTATGAAGGGAGATACCTTGCATATAACTAGTAAGAAGATAGCCGAACCTGTACCTATGCAAGCGGTCACTCTCCCGAACAACCCATGCCAGAGTGGCGTTTTTAGGAATACGATTACGAACTCCATTAAGTCATTACGCAGCCAGAGAGGGCTCATCATATGCTTATTGTCAAACTAAAAATATATGTCTTCTCTATTCCCAATTCTACTCCGAATCAAAGGGTAAATCAATTCACGCAAGTTCAGCAAGCTTCTGAATACCCAAGAGTGTTCGTACCTCATTTGGAGTTCCCAGAAGCTTTGATCATAAAGGCGGTATGCCTGCACCCATTTGACCCACAAAGCTTCTTTGTCCACAAATAAGCACCAAATTCTCTACATAAGCAAACTATTTTGCATTGTAGAAAACGAAATAGCCCAAACCCCTTTGCTTCTTTGGAACAACAACTTCACTCCATTTTACCTTAGCTCCCTCGGACTGTTCATACCTACCAGACCATAAGAATGCTTTTAAATTCTGCTAAATTTCCTTGATCACTTTTTTCGGGGTAGTCATATGAGCTGCCCAATGTACATACATGCTATTCAAAACTGAGACGATTAAATTGACGCGGGCCGCATAAGAGAGAAACTGATTCTGCCAGGAGTTAATTCTGCTCTTTAACTTCTCCAACAAAGGCATAATTCAGAGAATCGAGGCTTGCCCGAGGTGATAGGAACTCCAAGATAGCGGAATGGAGTACTCTGTAGGGTTAACCCAACCAGAATGCTAAGGCCTTCTCGGTTTCACACGTCAGAAAATACATAAATGCCACTCTTCTGAATATTCATGGTCATTCCCGACCACCGAGAGAAAGTGGTCATCAAGTTCATCATTATAGCTAACACCTGTGGTTAGGAAAAGCCCATTGCAATGCACCATTTTGGACAACAATCGAGAGAGGCCCTCCATTACAAGAGTGAATAGGTAAGGGGAAAAGGGATCCCCTTGCCGTATTCCTCTGTGGATCATAAAAGGCTTTGTTGGGATGCCATTAATGAGAGTGCTCAGAGAGGGCATCTGAATGCACTGGGAGATCCAATGACAGAATCTGGGAGGCAAACCGATACACTGCATGCAATCCCTCAAATAGTCTCATCCAATTGTGTCAAAAGCTTTATAAAGATCAATTTTCATAACACTTGACCTTTTTGCCTGAGTGATACTCCCCCGTCAGTTCCTGAAGCAACAAAATATTATCACCAATACTCCTCAACGGTAAGAAGGCCCCTTGCTCCTTACTGACCACGTCAGTCAAAACTCCCTTCAGACGCTCTGCTAAAAGAAAGGCTATAATTTTATAAATTATATTGCAGTAGGAAATCAATCGATAGTTAGTGATCTTCTCAGGTCGCTCCTTTTTAGGAATTAAATAGATGTAAGTGTGATTAATTTCCCGTAACAGTTTACCAGAGGAGAAGAACTCAAGGACTGCTTCTGTGAATAATTATCCTGTGATAGGCCACGTTTGTTGAAAGAACCTGGATGAATACCCATCAGGTCCCGGAGTTTTTGAGCTATTAAGGCGAAATAAGGCCTCCTTGATTTGCAAAGCCATGAACGAGGTGTTTAACATGTCAAAAGTGGCCTGATTTGGAGTAAAATCCAGCACATGTCTGATCCCAAACTCATTCCTCCTCGGTTCTTCATGACAGCCCATAAGTTGTACAAAGAAATCCCTCACATGAGAAGCCATGACCTCTTGACCACTCCATAAATTGCCATCCGAATCTAACAATTCAGTGATAGTGTTCTTGTTACGGCGATCAAGGATCGCTGTATGAAAAAATTTTGAGTTTCGGTGACCCTCTCTTAGCCAAGTTTGTCTTGATTTTTACCAAAGAATGGAATTATGTAGTATCAAAGCTTCTTGGTATTTAAGCATATTGTCAACTTCAAGGACTCGTAGTCTCTCATTGAGGGGATCCTTATAGTACTGTTGTTGTAAGTCAGCCAAATGAGAACCCAACTCCTGAATATTAAGAGTTTGCTGCTTACTAAAAATTTTAATCGCTCTTTTCGCCATCTTCAATTTCTGCATGAATTGGTAGCCCCTGAAACCATGAACCTCCACCCTCCAGATCTGAGCTATCAATTCCATGAACCCTTTAACCCGTAATAAACCATTGAAAAATTAAAAAGGGGCTCCAAAACTGCAAGTAGCAGTGCGATGCTGAATTAGAATAGGCGTGTGATTCGAAAAAATCGGTTCGCCAAACACCGCTGAGTCAAGAGGAAAGGAGTGGAGCCATTGTTGGTTTACCAACGCACGATCCAGCTTCTTCCGAATGTACATATCACCTCATTGTTTGTTTTTCCAAGTGAACCATCTGCCATTGCCTCTAAGATCAACCAATTCAGTTTCACGAAAGAATTGTTGGAGTTCGCTACCCGAACCACCATGAAATCTAACTCCGCCCTTCACTTCTGAGGAGTTGAGACTGCAATTAAAATCACCGGCAACCAACCATAGGCAATTCAGTCCAGATTGGAAGTCCAGCAACTCTTGCCAGAGATCAGAACGTTGGTAAGCAAAATTGGCAACATAAATAAGAGTAACCATAAATTGGGCCTTGCCTTTTTCCTTGCAATAAAGATGCATAAATTGAGCTCCCATCTTCAGCACTTGAACATCTACTTTCTATGAATTATACCAGCACAAAATACGGCCACTGTAATGGTGAGCATGATTGGTGAAAAGGCTCCACTGAGATCCCAAAAAAGTCAAACCCTTCCTATCTGCTATAGCTTTTATTTTTGTTTCCAGCGGTCCTACCAAAACAGGGTTGGAGGTTGCAACTAGTTGTTTCACCATTATCTTTTTTAGGGGATCGTTCAACCCCCTCGTGTTCCACACTAGGATGGACATCATTAAAAAAGGCATTCAGGGGATATAATCTCCTTATGCTTTTTCTTTTTGGCTTTCTTTTTGGTCATCATACTCTTACCCAATCTGGTTGAGTCTTAAGGAATCTCGCTTTATTCTTGATCAGGAGTTGCAGAAACGTCCCCACTCCTTTGCATTGACTCTCCTTCTACTGGGTTGGCACCTGAAGTTGCGTCCCCACCTGGAGAGGCTGCCTCCTTAGCAGTGAATAAAAGTGTTGGCCTAGAGGAACAAGCCAACTCTCCTTGCTTATCCTGTTGTGTTGAATCTGCTGAGTTCTGATCAACCCCAGTTGTATGGTCCTCTGTTCCTATAGCCAGCTGCTTATTGCAATCCTGAGATGAACTGCCCTCCAGTGAACCACAAACTTGTGTACCCCCCGAAGCCTTGACCAAACCACCCTCAACCTCGCAATGCCGAGTCGGTCCAGGAGTATGTTGTGTATGTTGCTCGGTGGGCTGAATGGCGCCTCGGGCTAAGTCCTCCGATCAACTTGACGAAAATTTACGTCCTGTCTGTACCCACTACTTACTAACTGCTTGTGGTTTCCAAGGATAGGAGAGTGGGATACTGTCACAAATCAACTCACCAGCCTCATCTAAACATCGAATGGTCACCTTGTCCGGAAGCGCTGCATCCTTGGCCACTTCGATACAAATTTTGGTATAGCCAATTCTTTCCATCGCAGCTATTTGGGAGTCCAGACAAATTGGTTTCCCAATTCCACTGGCCAGATGGCTAAGCCCCTCCAATGTCCAATACTCCAATGGGAGGCCATGGAATTAAACCCAAATCGGAATAACCTCAATAGAGCTTCTATCCAAACCCATACCTGGTCTCCATTGTCGCAAAAACAGAGGATGGTCACCTACATGTCATGGCCCAAGTTCAAGGATCTCAGTGACATTGGCTTGCGATGAGAACTTGAACAGGAACAACCCATCATCCATGAGCATTGCTTTTTCGAAGCCTTTCTTGCTCCACCTAGCCTTAGCCTAAGCATTAACAATCGGGAAAGCCAGTCGTTTGCTCCAAAAAAACACAACTAAAGCATTTGACCATGCTTTGGCTCCAACCCAGAGCAGTTCAACCGGAGGGGAAATGACCATTCTGAAGCACTTCGGGGTAGTGTGTAAGCATACCTCGATGATGTTGGACCGCAACCTTGTCACGCCAGGAGCCGCTGCCTGAGGTCCTCTGTTCCGAGGCTACAGCAAACGCCAAGACTTTACCAGAAGGAGATCTACGATCGTCAAGGGAAGGCACAGATGTGGGAGCTTCCAACAACGCCTTCAACTGTGGGCCATCGCCGAGCACCCGCGCCGCAACCGGAACAGCTACCATAGAGCCAGAGTGAGAAGAAGGAAAGGGTAGGAATGGGTCGAGAGAGGACGTCGGGTCACCCATGGCGATGGGTGCCCGACTGGGGGCAGAATGAGGGTGAAAAAAGACCAAAAACCCGAAAGCTAGTGGCTAGAAGGAGAAGGGAGGGTAGAAGCAAGGAGGCGCATGAATGTAAAATCCAAAAGGGGCTGGAAAAGGGAGTAGAGAGAAGGCAGAGCTTTTGAGGAGGAGATTTATAACTCCTAATAGATTAAGTTTAGTGATTATCCTTTTTAATTTTATTTTATATAAAGAAGATTATAAATTATAGATTAAACATAACAAGGACATCAAAAATTTAAAATAGAGAAATTATTAGATGTCGTATAAAAGGTTATTATTATAATTTTATATTAAAAATAAGCAAAGAGTTTCTTTCTCACAATTCCAAAGCAGTGGAATAATTGGGGGATCAACAGTGAAAGTCAGATGAATCATTCGATGGCTACCTACTGATATTGCAAGAAATTAACTAATGGTATATCCTGTAAATCTTAAGCACAGCACAAGATCAACTTACCAACATTACGGCTTTAATGTTGTCTCGAACAATGCTGTACTCAGTTTCTTCGGATCCTACGAAACCCAACAAGATATCAACAAAGTCCTTGGTTCTGTTCTCATCCTTGTTTTGTAGATGGTCATCGATTATCTTCTCAAAGAAACCATCAAGCACCTTGCTAATAGCCCTCATTCGCTTTCTCAGACCCTGAAGATCAAACGGAGCAATCGGCGGAATGTAATCAGCCAAGTTGGGAACTGCTGTTACTTGCATGAGGTCGTGAATCACAGCTGTAAAACCTCTACCACCAAACTCCTTGTCTGTGTATTTCTTGCCAAAAACCATTCTGCAGGTGATATCAGCACCAAGAGACGAGACCTTTGCACTAAGATTAACAGCAACTCGTTCATAAGAAGCCTGTTTAATGTAATCAATCAAGAGGTCTATCTCTTCCTTTCTAAAGGACTTGAAGGAATTGACTCTAAGGTTGCTAAGCAACTCTAGAGTGCAAAGCTTGCGCATATTTCGCCAATAAGGTCCATAAGGAGAAAAAGAAATGCTCGTCTGCTCGTAACCAATATACTTTGCAGCCTCAACTGGAGGTCTGCTTGCAAACACAAGATCATGCGTCTTGAGGAACAACTCCGCCTCCTTAGGAGAAGACACAACAATGCTTGGGACGAAGCCTAACCTCATGTGCATGATCGGACCATAGTTTTTGGCTTGGCCATGTAGAGCTTGGTGAGGGTACTTTCCCAACAAGTGAAGGCAGCCGATAATTGGCAACCCTTTTGGACCAGGAGGTAGTTTATTAACCTTGCTATTGCTCTTTCCAACCCATGCTTGAAAGATCAAAGCTAGTCCTATCAAGAACAGAGCAATTGTAACCAAAGCCATGAAATGGTTTAGCTAATTTGGTCCTGCATAAAGATTTATATAAGTGATGTACTTACTTTGAAATCAGTAATTCACAATCTAATCTCTAATTCCTTCTAATTGAACAAGCTGAAAACATGTTTGAATATAACAGGCCGACTTCATTGAAACCGACAAGAGTTTCCAGTCCAAAACTGTGAGCTGTTAGGTTCCATTCAACAAAATATTTAACTTGCTTCGTAAGTATATCTCTGCAGAAAAGTCGCGTGGTCATCTTTCTCAGTTGCTTCATAAGTATCTCTCTGCAGAAAAGTCGTGTGGTCATCTTTCTCAGTAGATATTCTAGTTGTTGGTCCCACGCCTATATTGCAACTTCTCAGTGTCTTAAATTGCTATCATACACATTTAGCTGACATTTGCTTCAAAAGTATGGTCGAAAATAAAGCTTGTGTTTTTGTTTTATGTTTGTTTATATGCACTTCTTGAACTAATTTTCTCATGTGCAGTAACTAATTACCTAGGATTCATATCATAATTACATGTCCTTGTAACATCATGATGAGTTAAGGTTGAAAAGATAACTTAAAATATCATAGGCTTAATAATTTATAAAATTTATAAAGAAATTCATTCAAAATATATTTTATAATTGTTTATTTCTTTAAATTGAAAACACTATTTGTATATAAAGTGGGAAATAAAAAAATTGTATTATATAAAATAAATTTTAATTTTTGTTTTGATCGTCAAATAAAATATAAAACTTTAATTTTAAAATAATTGATTGTCAAGCTATTATTTTAACAATCAATTATTTTATATTCTAGACAGCTACTAAAGATTTTCCTAAACATGTGTCCTCAAAGAAGGCCAATAGAAAGTTAGAAATAGTCTTCAATTGTAAGCCTGAGCTTACTGGTCCAAGACGTATTCCTACCTATGAAACTGAGCAAACACCTCTAAGTCTGACACATACTTAAGTCATTGCTAACAGGTTGTTTGGAAACTTTCGAATTGAATTCATTAACGAATTGAATTTAATTACATTAATGAGATTGAATTAAATTCAATTTACACTGTTTGGAATAAATCCAGTAATATTATAATTGAATTCAATTACACTGTTTGAAACAAATCCAATAAGATCATAATTGAATTCAATTATTTCATATGACACATTTACCCCTGACTAAAAAACAATGTTATTAACTAATAAACATTCACACTTACATAGAGCAACTTATAAACATCAATTTCATTATAAATAATATCATTAAAAAAATTATTATTAAAATGAAAAGAAAAAATTGATTGCAAATGATAACAGGCTAGAGCGAATTATGAAGATAATAGAAAACTATTATAATTTAGAAGCTTAAAAATGTATAAACGAGCAGTAGTTCTTTTGCATTGATAACTATAAGGCACTATCAAATTTTGATATTTCACTCCAAATTACATATAATATCATAACAAGTTTTAACATGTCTTCCTGTAATAAGGAGACATAAGATCGTTACATCAGAAAACTAAATAAAAAACATCCATACTTACATAGAGCAAGTTACATCATCCATAAAGTTCCACACTTAAATAGAGCAAGCTATAAAAACCTAATATCAACCCATCTACCTAGACAACCAATCTAAACGTAGTTCAATTGGACATGCAAAAAACATACCGATAAAGTTAGGATGTTGTACAAGCCAAGTAACTGCATCCAAGAGAACACGCCCTTTCAATCCTAATTCTTTCATTGCGTCAAATACTTCCTCCTCTTTTCTAGCACGAGGGTTTGTGGCTATAATAGCTTGTGCAATTTCTTTCATTGCACTGGACATAACTTGTAATTCCGAAAAATTTTGATCTTCCACTCATGCTTTTCTTTTCTTACCCGTGCAGGATGGTTTTGACACTGAAGGTATTGATGATGAGGGAGTTGGAGTTGTTGGTGTTGTTGGAGTACTCTCGCTCTCAAATAGATAAAAAAAAATCTCTAAATGAACCTCATTATTTGCTTGCATATTATCAATGTCCTCAATATTCATATCACACCTTTCCTTTTCCCATCTTTGAACCTTCTCCTTTGCACTTTTAGCTTCAGATCCAATGGCTCTATTTTTCTCATAGATCTCGCGCATAAGGTCCAAATTAGGTAAAGGCTTCCCTCGAACATGTTTCACCTTTTCGTTAACCTATCAGTCAAAATACAAGAAACTATGTCAACAAACTTCATGCATAAAAATAATACAAATAAAAATTTTAACTATATAAGTATTAAATAAAATACCTGTATCAGACTTTGTCACACCTCTGGAACCGCTTCAAATGTCTTGGTAACGTCATTCCATCCAATTCCACTTTTGCCATCATGAAATATTGACAAATTCATTTCTTCCCTTAAAGTTCTTAACCGATTTACAATTTTGCTCCGATTAATCTTAACCCCAAACATTTCATTAATTTCCTTTATCACCTCTCTATATGCACCAGCACTAAAATTTATATCCTCCTTTTGGCCTTTATTTTTTTGCTCCCGAAGAACTTGAAGCATGCACTTATCCATTTCATAATTCCACCTAAAATATCCATCAGCTTTTTTTATTATAATTCATCTTTACGTCCATCGTCACATATTTGTTCCAAACACAATCCAACACAACCATCTTATTCAACTCTTACTTTTCTCAACAACAAAAACAAGCATAAAATTATTAAAGACAATAACATTGAAAGGACGAACAATCATGTTTACAAGTGGCGGTAACAAAAAGAGAACAAAACATAAACAAAGTTACATAATGTAATGACAAAATTTTCAACAAATCAATGTTGACAAACGTAATCATTCCACATATGTGCAGCGATAGTATTTCTTATTTTTTCTCCTATTCTACCAACTTTATTTTTAGCAATTCCTCCAAAGACATTATCATCCTCATGATCACTATTCAATAGCTCTCTATCAACTCTTGCAACAAGTTCTTCATCTGGATCATATTGTATCAAAAAGTTATGTAAAATACAACAAGCTAACATAATTTCAGATAATGTGTTCATGTCATATCTTGACATCTCAGATAAAATGGGAAATCTACACTTCAAAACACCGAATTCCCTTTCAATTGCATTACATAATGAAGCATGTCTTAAGTTGAATAACTCTTTTTCATTAGTTGGAGCTTACCAAGAATACTCTTTTAAATGATATCGAGTGCTTCTATAAGGAGCAATAAATCTAGACCTCAACATATATCCAGCATCAACTAAATAGAATTTACCTATAAATAAAAGTAAAACCATTTACTAGATGCTTATAGGCAATAAAACTTTTTCTATATAATATGGAATTTAATAATATTCAACTAAAAGATACCTTGAGGAACAACGAGCTTATCTTCTCTAGCTAATGCATTATCTAAAATTCTTGAATCTGAGGCTGAAACTTCCCATCTAGGTAAGACATATGTAAATTTCAAGTCAAAAGTGCATGCAACCAAGACATTCATTGTAGAATAACTCTTCCTTCCTCTGTACCTAGATATATTTTCCTTTGAAACTTTAACTTTGATATGTGTTCCATCAAGAGCACCAATACAATTCTAAAAAGTACATAAAATGTATTAGAATTTTTTTATTAATAAAAAGTTTGTTTTTGTATATAAATTGTTTTTAAAAAATACCTAAAAATATGGATAAAATCTTCCACTGCTATTGATTATTTTGGGAGGGACAACTAAACCATTCAGTTGAACCAAAAATTGATCCTCAAGGGTAATTATTGCTCTGAGTACTTGGTGGAAGTGACGACTAATTGTTTCAGTAAATCGTCCAAAAAAGAAACTTTGTGAACGAGTGCTAGCTCTACCATTTAAAACATGTAAAAATGTTCCAGCTTATTCCTCAACCAAACTATATTGGTTATCTCTTAACAGTCCCCTCCCATGAATAATTGAACATAAGCGATAAATGCATCATAACTCATGCGTAAAATGCTACGTGCATTATAATGTGTCTTTATTGCGGTTAGTAATTCTTGACGTACAATTTCTCTATGACCTCTTTTTGGACGAGCTAGTTGTCTATTAGCTCGACACATATATTGATATATATGTCTCAAGCAAACCAAATAACCCGTATAAGCTACCATAGCAAGTAGAGCATTTCTTTCGAATCCTCTCATATCGCCTGCATTTAAATTTTATTTATCACAACACAAGTAGAAAAAAAATTGACATATCAGTTCCTACTCCTATGACATGTTCACGTCTTCAAAAAGAAAGAAAGGGAACATGACAGCTTCAAATTTTCAATGAAACCAAGAATTGCAGAAATACATAAGAGAATGGTTATCATCTAGAAAGATGGATCACTTCTATAAGTACTGAAAAAGTTTTTGGATAATGCACATTAGGGTGATTAATAAAGATATGATAATCTCTATCTTTAGTAATGAAAATGTTATCACCTAAGAATATAGCCCAAATGAAAGAAAATAAGAGGAATTGATATTAATGTTGTAAAAATCATAAAGGCCTAAGCACTTCATAGAGTGGAATCTAAATAGAATTTTGATTTCTGAACTATAATTGGGTCCATAGCTTATGTTAATCAAGATCATGATCAAGAATGTCTTCATTCTTAGAAATTAAGCACTGTGTTTTTTAAATTAAGCATGCATTAGTTCCACAAAATCATAACCAAGTTACTATAGTCAAGTTACTACTCTTAAAACAAATCATCTCATGGCTATGCCTGTACAAATTGGTTATGATTGTCAATGTAGGGAAGAGACGATATAACATCATCTAGAACTTGAACTTGGGCAACATAAACCAGCCAACAATTGGAACTCAAAAGCTAAAGCAAAGAATCATACCTATAATAGATAAAAATGAGAGATAGGAAAAGGAAGCGTGTTGCGTCCTAGTGCATCGTCCTAGTGCAGCGTCTGGTCTGCTCTGCTGGTGGGTCCTGGTGCGTCGTCTGATCCACTCTATTGGTGCGTGGGAGAAGGCGATCGTCTGGTCTGCTACTACGTGTGAGAAGGTGTCGTCTGGTCTGCTGCTGCGTGGGAGAAGAGTGGTCAGCTACTGTGATAGGGTTACTGACTTGAAAAGTTGCGGGTATTACTGGGTTTCAATGTGGGATAAGAGTGGTCGACTGCTTTGGAGTTCAATTCATGTGATTTGTAGCGTGAATTGAATTTACAAGAAGTCCTTTACTGATAAGTGATTGGAGATGTTAGAAAGAGGGTCGAAGGTCAGAATTGATTGGAGATGTTACTGATAAGTGAAATTGATATGTATTACGAATTAAGTGAAAAAAATGATGAATGAATTTGGTGGATTAACACCAAAGGTATGGAATACAGTGCGATAGACATAAGAGTTAAGTATACTGACACTATAGAGATATGAACTATGAAGCAAACGATGCAATGTTTATGAGAATGTCAGGTTCACTAGGAGAAAGTGAATGATTAAATAAGTGACTGAAAGACCGAGTGAGTCTATTAACTACTGTCATTTGGAAGAAATTATTCGAGTGAATAAGTTACTCGGGAGACTGAGGAAAACATAAAACAACTTTACCTCCATATGTTTGATCACTCAGGTAAGAATTTCGAGGACGAAATTCTTTAAGGGGGAGAATTGTTGGACCCCAAACTTTTCTATTAAATGAGATATTTTGTTGGTGATTATTTATGTGTAAATAAAAGGAGAATTCTTGAATTTGAAACGAAGTAGAAAAGATGGTTTAGGTATAAGATGGGTTATATGTGAAATGATGGAAGTTAAAAGTTGGAAAATGTAATTGAAATATGTTCATTGAGTATGCTTTGGTGTTTTAGCCATAACTTTTGCTCTAGTTATCCAAATGAGATGATTCTTGATTTGGATTAAACTATAGAAATAGGGTTACAAATTATATGATGAAATCGAGTTTTGATTCAGTCTCTAAGAATTTCAATTTTCGGATGGAATTTGAGCACAGAATATTGTTTTAGCATAAAAATAGTTTGAAAGTGTTCGGGTATAACTTTCATACTACTAAACCAAATTAAACAATTTTGGTGTTATTAGAAAATTAAGACAATGAGGAACATTTTTCTAGAAGGAAGTGCTATCAAATTCCTTCAATTACATGATTAGAAAAA
>JAOQMR010000211.1:25885663-25896468 GCA_027563865.1 Erythroxylum pelleterianum | reverse complement strand
CATAATATATTATTAACAAATCATAATGTTAATACATGAATCACAAATGTCCATTGGCCTAGGGCACACTACTAACACTAGAGACTTAAGAAGGTGTGGTGTGAAGAGCTACCAATAAGGCAAGCTCTTAAGTAATCGAAAACTGACCAATAATGAGACAAATCATTATTTCCTTGATTTAGTCATGGCAACAAAAAGAGTGCCCTTGTCCTTTGAGGGTTTTGTACAACTTTGCAAGGACATATAACTGTATTTGTAACCAAATTAAGTACTCAGGATCCAACAACCAAATTAAGTGGAAATAGAGGATCCCCACTCACTTCAACAAAGCTTAGAAGATGTTTCTTATCACAAAAGCTCGTAATCTTTGCCTCTTCAAGAATGAAACTTTCCCAATTCCCACTTGGATTTTCCAAGGATAGTGACAAATTCATTAATAAATATGTAAAGTTCATAGGTTCGGTTCAACCTTTAGATGCGGCATCATCAAGGAATATGATTCTTAAATATATCAAGTTGATATGGGAAGCTACTATCATCCAAAGCTGCTTCTCAAACATCAGAAAAGGAAGGAATAGGAGAGGAAAATGTAAACACAGTATAATGGAACATACACATATACATATATAGTTATACAAAGAAGACCAACAACAACATAATGGATACACAGATGACATAACAAATGTTATTAAAACTTTGCTCTAGCAATTGCTCCATTTCAAAGTACAAATAGCCCCATCGAAATATTGCTAGTAGATCAACAAATTGAATACTTGAAACAGCAAATGTAACCTAGCTATCAAAATCAGAGATTGATATGAAATAAAGTTCTAACTATTACAGAAAACTAATTAATCAATACTTGTGGATCCTTATCTCCTTATATGTTAACATATTGAAACAATAACACACAACAGAATTGAAGTTCAAAGAGTATATATAGCAACTGTTAATAAGTATATATAAGTTCTATTCTAACTGTTATAAAAAAACACAATAATAATGAAACTTGAATAAAACAAAATATTGAAACTATCACTGCGTTATTCTTATCTCTTAATATAAACATAAATAGAATGGTACAAATTAGAACTCTATACAAATTGGAGCTCTATATGATATGCTCTTCGGTCCTCCTCTCTAGTAAGAAAAGCGCAGCAACATTAAGCAAAAGAGCAGCACCCCTTCGAAAATAAAAAAATTAACGCCCAAATTTAAGAGAAAATGCAATAACAATGACAAATCCCAAATAGAAAGAACATAAACATTTTATGGCCGAGTAAACCAAAACCTGAGCATGAGGAACGTGGGATGGATGTAGACACAATCTCTTCCATCACAGCACTTAGTCGCTAAGGAAGGAGTTCGAAGTTGATTCAACAAGCTCTTTATCTCACACTAGCTACGAGAGATTCGAAAATAGAAGATTAACTTCACAGTAGCTGCCCAAGGAGATAACAAATAGAAATCGATTTCTGCATTTATGGTTACCCCTAAGTATCATATTTACCTACATGAGGCGGTCAGAGATGGTGAAGAGAAGATGGATAAGAGGCGCGAGAGTCTATATGAAATCTGAAAATTTAGCAATATTAGGTATTCAAATGGTGAGTATTTGACAAATCAGTCGAACCGGTTGCTAAAAAACTGGCCAGTTCTCTCATAAATCAGCCTGTTTTTATTCTGAAAGGTTATTACATAGAACCGAACTGGACAACTGACCGATTCAAACTTTTTTCGGTAGGACCGGCCGGTCCGGTCCACTTTTTAAAACCTTAGTCACAACACTTAATTAAAGATAATAATTTTAATTTTTATAAAATAATATTATATTAAATAACCCTAATCTATTCGAAGTTGGCTTATCAAAGGGTATGATCGACGAGCCCCATTTCCGGCCATTGCCGTGCGTACGCTTAATCCTTCAAACCCAAACATGGTCAAACTACTTCAGCACTTTCCAAATTTTAGCTTGTCAAGTCGACTACGATGGCTTAGAGCCCGATTTCCGGCCATTGCCGTGCATACACTTAATCCTTCAAACCCAAACATGGTCAAACTACTTCAGCACTTT
Organism: Erythroxylum pelleterianum; assembly: GCA_027563865.1. NCBI lineage: Eukaryota > Viridiplantae > Streptophyta > Magnoliopsida > Malpighiales > Erythroxylaceae > Erythroxylum > Erythroxylum pelleterianum. The sequence continues at coordinate 25,894,394 of JAOQMR010000211.1, read as the reverse complement.
CCAAATTTTAGCTTGTCAAGTCGACTACGTTGGCTTTTAGTAAGCCACAACGTGTTCCAGAAACGTGTATCCCAAGAATATGCTCTTTTATTTCTAAAATTTTTGAAGTTTGTTAATTGTATTTTGTAAAAGATGGTCGAAAATTTTTATTTCCTTTCAAAAATAAATAATGATTTGTTTTCAATTTAAGTGCATTGAGTTATATAAATTATTGTGAATTGTTGGATTTTCATTAAATTAAGTGAATGAGTTATATAATTAAAATTTTAATTAAAATAGTATATTCACTTTGCAAAATATGATTTTTTTTGGATAAATGTCTTGATCTTATAAGAAGGTGGAGGAATTTAGAGATTTCCACAAGTTGAATTATTCTAATTGACTGATTTGGACTCGCACTACACCCCAAAAGGAAAGTGATAAATCTCACATTAGACCATTATCTTAATTCGTAGCTTTTATTGTCATTTTCTTAGTGTTGGTGGTGAATCTGGGGCACCAATTTCAATTTTCACACTTATTGTCAATGCAAAAATACGACCTTTTTATTATAAAATTATTCATGATTAAAACACCGAGTGAATTCAATTATGAAAACTTTGAACTGCTAAACTTTTTAGTTTAATTTTCAACTTTTTGTTTCGATTTATTTTAATAATTTTATTGTTAAAAATTGATTGATTTATTAATTAATTGATAAATTTTTATAAACTAATCAAGTTCTATAAATAAAAATGAATTAATTTATTTTCATTTAATAGTTTCCTTTTTAATTAAACTTTAAATAAAAAGTAGTCTCTTTCAATTTTGTGTCAAAATTTTTTATTTTATTTAATATTTAACTGAGTTAATGATAATTTAATATTGATCAAACTTTTTAAGTATTAAAACTTTTGTCTTACTAGTTTAAATTCTGGTCTAATTTTTAAAATATTGATAGTAATACAATGAATGCCTTGCAACAAATTCAATTTCTAACTTTAATGTATTATTAAGATTAAGACTTTATTATTATTAAATATTCACAAATTAATTATTAATATATTAAAATTTAATAATACATTGCTTAATAAAAGAGGATTGTGACTTTTAAGTGTTTAAACCTTTTTTGAATTTTGGTTTGGGCCTATCCGGTACCAGCCCAACTATTTGGATAGTACAGAGAAATATTGGGCTAGATTGAACTCGAGTTACGGTTAATACAAGTCCAGAACAAAGCTGAAACTCGTGACTTGAGTTCGAACTTTGTTGTAACATATTATTTTACTTTATACTTAACAATGTAGAGTTCGACCCGAACCAAATTTAACCAGAAACCAAATAATTCAATCCAAGCCCGTTAACTTCAGGTTAATTAATCTGATCCGAACCAGAGCTAACCGGGCGCACAATGCAATCGCTACTTACAACCACACGATAAGGGAAGAAACGGATGGTTATAAATAAACAGAAAAAAGAATACCAAACTGTTTTATTCAACTATTTATTTGATGTACAACAGAGTCCCGTTTTCTACATGCGTCCAACCCTACCAACAGTCTGATCATACACGTGTCATCACAAATAATCAATCAAAATCTCAATAAGGGATCATCAATCACAAACAAAAACAAAAGAAAGATGAAGAAGAAGAACAATAAGAGGTAACCATAAGTCAACGAACGAACAATAAGAAACAATGGATCTCATCATCAACCCAAAAAAGACCTAAAAGCTGAAGATCGAAGATAGGAATGAAGCAACTTTCTAAGCCAAAACGAAGGCCAAGAAAGTTCCTGCAAGTGCAGTTCCGGCAACGAAGACTCTGTCGACAGCAAAGGCACCGGAACCTGGGGGAGTACTTGCGGGGGGTGTAGGAGTCCCTGAGCCAGGTGAGGGGGCGGATGCTGGAGACGGAGGAGAGGGAGGAGAGGGAGGACCTGGGCTAGGTGCTGAAGATGGTGTAGTTGACGGTGCAGGAGTTGGAGCCGGAGGAGACGACGGAGAAGGAGTTGGTGCAGCTGGGGTCGGAGTCGGAGTCGGCGTCGGAGCTGCCTTTGGAGACGGAGTTGGAGTAGGAGTCGGCGTCGGTGTCGGAGCTGCCTTTGGAGACGGAGTTGGAGTTGTTGGAGTTGGAGTTGGAGTTTGTGTTGGTGGAGCGGTTGTTGGTGGCCGAGTAGGTGCAGCACCTGGTGCTTGTGCCATGCAAGAAGTGGCCAAGAGACCCAAGATCATGAAAACCTTAAACATCGTAGAACTCATGTTTGTTTGAGAGGTAAAGATCAAAACTTTTTATGTCCTAAGAACCAGAAACAGAGACAGAGAGATGAACTTGAGAGAGTGTTCACAGAGAAGAACAGATGTAAAAGGAGCTGATGAGAGATTAAGAAACAAAAGAGCCAGCGAGTAATCACTCAATAATAGTGCGTATATTATTATGCGATTCCTCAAATCATTCAGGCATATAGTACCGTATATTTATATAACAAATGGGGTTGTGGTGGTGGCGGTGGACTGGTAGAGGAGGAGGGGTTGAACTTTCTTAAAGTAACAGATAATAATGGAATCTCTTCCAAACAGAAGAAGACACGTAGCTGTACGAAGCTGAGTTTCGTGCGTCATTTGACCTTGTCTTCGTTGTAATGAGGTTAAAGTTGTAATTTTAATAACAAGGTGAGTTGGTAAGGAATTCTCCTAATTTAAGTGAAGACGCAGGTTCAAATTGCTCTTATATATACAATTATTTAAAATTTGGAGTTAGAGTTCTGCCTTTCGTAAGGGAGCTATCCGGCTGGAACTATAATTAGTTTGAATGTAGATGACTTAAAGGTGTTTTCTCATAATTGAAACCTCCTAGAACCTCTCGTAAGGTAATTTTAATATATTAATAATAAATTTATAAAATTTGGTGTGTTTATAATATTATTTTAAAAATATTAAGCCGTGTATAAGAAGGTAATTAGATTATTTGCTAAATGTCAATTTGTCTTTTGATTAAAGGTTAGGGTAATACAGGTGTCGGTGGCTAAAGGGTGAGTGAGATGTCTCTTTCGATATCAACTGTCGTTTAGACAAATATGAATTGAAACAAAAGTTATAATATCGGCGAACTTTTTCCCCTCCCTTCACAGTCTGTCCCTCTCCTCCGCGTTAACCTTTTCAACAACTGTTTTGCGTGGTCAGCTCCACTATTACTCAAACGCAGCTTCCTTTCTTAATCTTTTCCTCTTAAAATATGTGGTCCAAATCCAATTGTATATATTTAATTAATTTAATTTTTTTTCAGTTGAGCAATAATTTGTAGATTATTTCAACTAATCCTGTCCATTTTGCGAAAATCTTGATAAAGGAAAGAGGTTGTTCCGTAATTTAAACATATAAACTTGTGATCACAAACAAGTAACTCTGTCAATTATTTCAAGGTTTATTACGCGTAAATTTATAAATAATATGTTTAATTATATTTTATTTTAAATTTATTTATCTAGATAAATATAATTCGTGAATTGTTATTTATAGTTTACAATTTGTTAAATATGTGTTAAAAATAATAATTAACTATTATTATGTATATTAAATAATTTATTAGAAGTATAAGTTTTTAATTTATCTTAATTTAAGTGTATCCTTAAACCAAACTAACGTATGAGATTGTGAATGCCAAAGAATGATGACTAGTTTAAGACCTTTTCTAGATCTAAACACGTGGCAAATACCCATTTAATCATTTGATCGTGGCCTTGTTAAATTTGGGTGTGGGTCGATTTGAGAAACCTCTAACTTACTGTGGCCTCGATGGATGATGGTGACCCTTTTGTTCCATATCATAATATCGTAATTAAATATAAGCTTAGAGCCGTTTTATGGGGAAGATACTCGGAGTCTCGGAGAGTGAGTAGAGATGAGAAGCATATTATAATTCGAATCGAAAATCGAAACGAAGTAACCGTTACGACTGGGAGAACAACTTAAATACGTATTTGCAAGACGTGTGGCTTTTGATGGGCTCGATGACACGTGTCTATCTGAGAAGGACGTTGCATAGTTTCTGTGTGAACCAGGAAGGGTGAAACTAACTTTAACCCTAATAATTCAGTCAACCCACGCAAGTAGCTGGCCAAAGCTGGAACGAATAGGAGGGTTTGAGAAAATGAGCCATAAGAGATTTCTAGAGTCTTTGTTTAATTCTAGTCTTCTGATTATTATATGATACGGTGTTTGTTACTAATCATATTTTGTCGTGTTGAATTGTATATACTCGTGATATAGATGTCCCCACCTTTTTTTTTACTTAGTAACATTTTTGAAGTTTGATTGGGTCATACATAATTAAAATTAAGAGTAAAATTAGAATAAAATTAAGAGTAAAATTTTCATTTCTTTTTTAATTTTTAGTTTTTTAAACTCTTTCTCTTGATTAAAAAATAATTATAAAATATACAACGTAAGAATATTAAATGTGCATTAATCAAATGACATATGATTTAACTAAGTTTTAAAGCCTTATTTAAAATAATTATATTTGAATTAATTATAGTAAACTATTAATTTAAGTAAAGTTTGATTAATTCGATTTAAGCTTGAAAATGAAGTTAAATTGTAAATAGAATTTGATTAATTTAGATTTCATGTTTATTTAATCGTTATTTTCAATTGAAGTGTAAGAGAATAAATTTTAAAAAAAGAAAATTAAAATAACCTTTTTTGATAATTTTAAAAACTAATAATTTTTTAAACTTAAAAGAAGTATGGATGATAATAGATCAGGCTCGACTTTTGACATGTTAGGTTGAGATCACAGGCTGAATTAAATTTTTATAAAAAAATTTAAAATGACCTTGTTTTGTCTAATTTGTGTCTTTTGCTTTAAACTTCAAATTAAATTAATTAAAAATTTTAATTGGATTCGAAATCTGTTGTAAAATCTGTTGGAAATTGGAATTCAATAGCTTGTTTACGTATTTAATATCGTCGGTGCCACGTGAATTGCACGAGGAATGATTGGTGGTAGGATTAATACATGAGCTGTAGGAAACGATAGCTTTGAACACCAATTATGCAGGGAATCACGACCCTGCCCAAAAACGATCTGCTTACTCTTAGACTGACTTTAATTAAATATTTAGCGAAAATTCTTTAGTTTTCTCTACGAAGTCAGCTGTAGCCTGTAATTAAATTTAAAATTATTAGTTAACCAAATGACATATAATTTATAAATTAAACACATATATATATATATTATTAAAAAATGTACGCGTTTTAATAAAATTTTAAGTTCTCAGACTCAGCCAGTTCAAACTTAAAACTTAGTATCAAATCTGAAAATCCAAAGACGGACCAAATCAAACCAAGTTGGACGTCACTGCCGTGCAAAATTGGAATGACGCTGGCCAACCCGCCGTGTACTGCAACGGGAAGGACCTTGGAAGCTGCACTTCAACTGAAGTCAACCTTTACCGCCCGTCCTAAGATTAGATCTAACCGTGTACGATTACAACTCCAAGCACGGGTGGTCCTCGGTCCTCCCAATTCGCATCTCATCTTCCAAGAAAACGCCAGCCTTCAAAAAGCGGAACGAAAGATCCCAAGGAAGGGGGATGGCAAAAGACTGAAAGAGACTTGTGCCGTTCCTTTTCATTTTTTATTGCGTCTTAGAAAAACCAATTTAAGTCACGTTGAGCAGGTCCTACCTAAAACTTCACAAACATCAATCCTAGTCGTTAATTTATGTCTGGTCGGTCCCATCTAATTTTTTTTTTGATTAAACCATCCGGTATCCGGCACCATAGCGGCAACCGACTAGTCCGAATTTGAGTCAGGTAGGACCCTTTCGGACGGCAAAGCTCTCCCTCACGAGTGTTTAAAGCGACTCCATTATCAACACTCGAACTTAGATCTTGGTTAAGGATGGAGGAGCCCCTACCGCTCCACCACAGCCCTCGTGGATTCCATCTAAAACTTTATGAACATCAGTCCTAGTGTTTAAAGCGACTCCATTATCAACACTCGAATTCGAGACCTTGGTTAAGGATGGAGGAGCCTCTACCGCTCCACCACAGCCCTCGTGGGTCTCACCTAAAATTTTATGAATAGCAGTCTTAGTGTTTAAAGCGACTCCATTATCAACACTCGAACTCGAGATCTTGGTTAAGGATGGAGGAGCCCTTGCCGCTCCACCACAACCCTCCCGAGTCTCACCTAAAACTTTATGAACATCAGTCCTAGTCGTTAATTGATGCCTAGGTTAAAAGATACGGGTACGTTATTATTGATTCCTATACTGATTTGCCAAGTCTAGTAACAATTTTGTGATTAGTATCTCCTAGTAAAACCTTGGGCATCTGCTCATTTGTTCGTTACAAACTTATTGATGTTTCAAAGTAAGCTAAACGAATCCGTCAGACCAATCGACTAGGTCTCTGTTTTACTAATAGACAAAAGCAATTGCAATACGACTGAAGCACTATGCAGGCCCTTTCTGGTATTAGGTCATCAGAAACATTCCATCACAAAAAACTAACGCTGGGTGGATAGGATGCTTGACCTAACTCAAAACTTATAGAAAATAGATTACGTTAATGTTTAGATTGGCTTATATTAATAGAACTTTTTTCAATAAAGTTTTTGTTAGTTGAGCTTATTTTAGAAGAGTTTTTCTAAGAAATCAGTTGACTGTTTGATTATCAATTAAAAATGATTTTTTAAAGAGTTTCATACACTTGACTATTTGGAAATATAAAAATAAAAAATATTTTTTAATTAATTTTAACTATATTTTATTTTGTAATAAAAATTATTTATGCATATAAATATTATTTAAAGTATATTAAATAATATGCAAAGCACAATATTAATTATTATATAATTTTAAACCATATGAAATGTAAATAAAAATATATCTAACCAAATCTTTTATATGGATTATAACATAAGTAAAATTAATATCAAAAATAAATATTAAAACATATAAAAATGCCAAATAAATATAAATCTCAAAATAAATATGAAGATGAGTTTGTGGATATTGTGAAAATTATGTGTAAAATATAAGGGCAAAAGAGATTAAAAATAAACTCATTGATTGATATGAAAAATCTACCTAAAAAGGTATTTTTTTGAGAAGCTCCAAATTTGAGCTTCTTAAAAGGCTGTATTTTGACTGCTAAAAAAACTATATCTACTAAAAAAGTGTTTTTTCATTTTACAGTTAAAAACTCATTTTTCTTAAAAAATCTTTTGTATTGAAAAAAGTACTTATTCACCCTCCAAAAGTTCAACCAAATAAGCACTTAATTTTGATTTAAATGTTGATGAAAATGATTTGCAAAAATAAAATTAATTTAACTTGATCTTATTTGAAATATTCATGAAATTGACTACTTAATTTGATTAAATATAAAACAAAAATAAAAATGATTTGACCTAATTTAACCTTATTTATCTCCTCTGGGTTAAATGATTAGTCGACTTTTAGGTACATTTTATAAAAAAAAGTCCTTTATTAGGATAAGACTACTTATTGTTATACCTTTTTAATTCTGCGTATTATTAGATTGTTATTGATATTATTATTGTTACTAGTATTACATAAAATAGAAAATTATGACTTGGACAAAATAAATTCAATAATAACTCAAGATTTTTTATTCAATTTCGAGTTTTTTTAAATCATTAATAATTTAATTATTTTTACATAATTCAGTATTAAATTATTTATTTTTTAAGTAATAATAACTAATAACATCAAATGATGTCATGAAATTTTATTAAAATAAAATTGTTTTACATTATAACAAATGAAAATTCTCAAAATGAAAATTTTAAAAAAAAATTACTAACTGATAGGGATGACAATGGCCAAGCCTATGAGTCAGCCCGGCCAATTTTTGTAAAATAAAAATATAAAACAATGATTTTTTTAATTAGATTTAGTCAAGCTCGGATCTAAATTTGAGCCCATAGGCTAGCCCATTATCATTCCTACTCATGGATTCACAACAAGCCCTTTGATTTAATCAAGTAAAGTTAATTGTTTAATTTTGAATTTTGAATTACTTAATTAGAATATGTGATTAATAAATAATAATATATTATTAATAATGTATTTGGTATGCTCCCGAAAAAATAATAAATTTGAAAATTTTATTATAAGAAAAATTATTTTTATAATCCTAGGTTTTTATTAATTAATCATTGTAAAAAAATTTAATTCAAGAGAAAATTCATGTCATCATTTAGGATTAACATAATTAAAAATAATAATTAATTTACACAATTTTCAAGCATATCAGCCGTAAATAACACTATTTGTTTGGGCCTTGTGTTGGACTTGGTACTCGGTTGAAACGCACCGAAAAACGACTTCCCGTTTAGTCCTGCAATCCAACAAATACCACTCGTCCAGACAAGGCCTTCACTTTCTCCAAAGAAAAATAAAATATAAAAAGTAAAAACAACAAAAGCAAAAATATATGGATAAAATAAGACAACGTTAAACTCCTTCAATTTCACGCGCCACCGTGACCCGATCATTTAGAACATGGAACCCCACCCCAAGTCGGAGACGGAGCGGAAACCCGAACCAGACGGTCTGGATCCGCAGCGTAATCAGACTCTTAAGGATCTGAAAGCCGACGATGCTCTAAACGTAGAGGCGAACAAAATTCCCTCTGTCACCGGATCGGAATCGCAGACTTCGGCCGCCGAAAGCGAGCAGTTACAAGCCGCTAACCGTAATGGATCTACTAGAAAG
>JAOQMR010000211.1:25855522-25866595 GCA_027563865.1 Erythroxylum pelleterianum | reverse complement strand
CAGAACCAAGTGCTTTGGAGGTTTCATACTGAAAAGGACTTGTTTGACATCCTCACGAGTAACAAGCTGCATCAGCTGTTCCAAGATTTTAGGTCCTCAAAATACACATATGAGTGGGAGAAATGACCCAACCAAGCCGAATTAACAAGAGCTCGATCCAACTTTTTCCGAATGAGAAAATCCCCCTATTGGTTATTCGACCAAGTTAGCTTCCAACTTGAGGCCTTCAAATCCACCAAATCTATCGTGGAAAGGAAAGAGGAGAGTTCCTTTGTTAACCAAGTAATAAATAATCTCCCCCCTTCAATTTTAGTTGCAGAGGGGGAACAGTTAATGTCTACGACAACCAACCAAGGTTTATCCACAGTATATTGCATTTGACTAAGGTCCGACCATAGTTTCTGTCATTGAAACCCAAAATTAGAGGCTTAAATGATAGTAAGAAAAAACCTCCTATCCGAACCCCTTAAATGACAATGAAGATGTATAAGTTGGTCAGAAGAGCCCAAAAGTTGAATTGCCAGAAGAACATAGTTATATAAACAAACTATCCGACCATTATAATGAGAAGAGTGGTTGGATTTTTTTAGAGGGAAGATAACAGATTACAATACGAGTCTAGGGAAGCAGATTCTCGACTTATCCTCTAAGAGGAGTACATGGCACCCAATGAGTGTAATATCAAAATAAGTGGTTCCTAATACAAAATGCTCAGCATAGGATGCTAACCAGTCAGCACATCTGTTACTTTCACGGTAGATATGCAGAAGCACAACAGTCCAGTTTCGAGTAAACAGTTCATTGATACCCTGAATTATGAGATTGTGGGTCATTGCCCGTCTTGTCGAGGAGGAGAAAAGGTTGATTGCCACTTTCGAGTCCACTTCAAGTTCAATCCGTTGATAGCCTAGGTTCCACGCAAGCGTGAGCCCTGTATATACTCCCCAGAGTTTCGCTGACGCCAGAAAGCACCAGTCGAGATTCTGGATGAAGCCTCCAAGCCAGTTGCCTGTATTGTCCCGGATGAGGCCCTCGACGGTGGCTGAGGAAGAGGAACGTTTGCAAGCGCCATCCGTGTTTCACTTGACCCACCCGATAGGAGGTTTGCACCATCCTATGAGTTATTTGTGACGAGGGCGATGTTTCGTATCAATGCTCCTTTGCCAAGCGGCAGACTTATAGATCTAATCTGCATAGGACAAAATAACAGAATTGGGTGAGAAGGGTCACAAAAAATGAGTGTAAAAAATGGACCTATTTTGCCAACCCCATAAGAGCCAACATGTAGCACCAAATAAAGTCGACCAGCTAATGAGTGGTCAGATTTTTAGCAGCAAAATGTTATTAAACTCTCCAACCATACCTTGAAAATCCCTAGAATCTCCTTTGATATCCAGTTCATTCTAAACTATTTAGTTATAAGATTTCCTGTTCCTTTCAACCTTTCATCCTGCGTTTTAAACAACTTTTTTTTTCTTGCATTAGTTACACTTGCTTTGAGCCAAAAATATAGAAAAGGGAAAGAAGAACATAGATTACATGGTAACTTGATTGCTTATATAAGGTAAAGTATAGATATATGTGCATGTTTTGGCTAGTTTACTAATTCTATACAAGGTTTTTGATGTTTCAAGTTTATAAGCTGTTGCTTGATGTTTCAAACTTTGTTGTCAAGAAAAATAGTATACTACTATTGTTGATAGCTCTTGCTTCTTCTTGTGCCCACAACTAAACTACATGAAATATATAGTGTTACAGGGTGATTGATCCTACTATAGTTATCAACATGTGTGCTTAGTAATATGATGCATTTTTCTCTTAATACTTGTTTTAGGCATTCAAAGTATGTTTGACAATTCGAGTACTGCAAGTTAACAGTGCAAGTTTGGGTTGGATTAGACTTCGATTTATGTTTGAGTTTGTAGGGTCAACTTAGCTTGAAAGGTTTGACTGATTTTGTAAACTAATTAGTTTTTATAAATCAAAATAAATTGATTAATTTTTATTTAACAATCTTCTTTTTCTATTAAACTTTAAATTTCACGTTAGATAAGGACATTTTTCTTCAATCTTTTTTCAAATTCTTTAATTTTATTCAATCTTTACTGAATTTTTGACCGTCTAATATTGATTGAACCTTTTATACCTTAAATTTCTTATCTTATTAATTTAACTTTCTGTGCGATTTTAAACACATTGATATCTAGTCTATGCGCTATTACAAAAATTGTAAATGAGGTACTTAATTGTAACAAATTAAACAATAATCATCATGATATATTTATGGTCCATTTTAATTATGTTAGCTTATTAAAAATATTACAATTTGTAATTTAACAACTACTAGGTTTAAGATTAGAGAAATTTTTTATTATTCTTATCTTTAATTAAGAATTGTAGTATCAACCTAATATCAATCCTTAAATATCTCTTTTAGGAGTTTCAATCACATGACATGAATTATTCTTCCAAGTTGTTTACAATGTCTCAAAAATTTTAACAAAAGACTTAGAAGTAATAAAAGATCAAATAAAAATTACATTGCTTGGAAAAAGAGTAGTTTGGATTATTTACAATTAATTATTAATAATTAAAGTGAACTCCCTACTTGGCTATTTAACCACTCATGTTGCATCTTAACTCATAACTCCGTAGACTTTCCAACTAAAAGTCAAATTAATAATGAACGAAGAGATTTAAGGAGGTACAATAATACGCAGTCTTATCTCTAGCTAATAGATATGTTGTTTTAAAATGACAGTAATAATAAACAAAAAATACCCATAAATGTATATGATAATTAAATTAAATATTCTGATAACTAAAACATAAGATAGGCATAAACATCATATAAAGAATGGCCTTATTTCGGTACTATATTATTATCTTATCATTTCACTTTTATTTTAAATTTATAATCGATATATGTAAAATTTTGTTATTCTTATCAAAATCCAATAGATTTATGATAAACTTTTATCTTATGTATATAAATTCTTACAAGTTTGAATTATCATAATTATAAAAAAATAATTAATTAAATAATTAATTTTATAGCTTCATAAACCCTTTTACGTTTCTTCTTTTATTGTGATATAGATGTCACACTTTGTAATCTATCTTATATAGATTTAAAGTATTCAAATTGTGAAACAATTATAAATATGAATAATTATTCATGTTGTCTCTAAAAGTAAATTTCGTTAATGTCGAAAAACGAAGAAGTAAATTTCGTTAATTATTTGAATATATAATTTTGTTAACCATAATAAAAATTCTAATAGAGAGTTATTATTAAAGTTCAAATACTAAATAAATAATAATAATAATCAAATGAATAAAATAAATAATAACCTTAACTTAAAAGATTCAAAATATACTTATTCCCTTAATAACAATGCGGAAAAGATATTATGCCAAAATTATTTAAAAAAATTAACCAAAAACCAAGAATAATACTCTTGGAATCAAACATTTGCATTGATCACCTTCCGTTGCCTTGAACAAACGGTGACAAGACCTTTCTCGTCATTCTTTTCCTTAAGGGAGTCAAATGGATCCGATCTCAGACTCTTTGCCCAATCGAACTTGTTGGTTCTCCTAGACAGCAAGCCATGAATGTTGTCATGTTTTTGTGTCTTTAGCCTGCCCTTTTCAGCAATCTCCTTCTTGCTCTCTTTAATCTCAATCTTGGTTCCACCATCCAACCTTATGGTTATGTTCACTTCGGAGAGTGTTGTTTTGTTCTTTCTTTCTTTTGGTGCACCTGATTTCGATACTTCTCCAGCATTCCTTTCTTTCTGCTGCCGCTGATAAAGGTGTTGCAACCTTATTGCAAGTTGGTATATGCCATCTTTAATTTCTTGCTCCAAGTCTCTCTCTGTATCCATCTCAAGCTCTCCTCGAATCTTCAGCTCGTCCATGGAGATGAATCTGAAACTCTCTTCCTCCATTATTAATAACTGTGTGTTTGGAAGAAGACTAGGAATGGAATTTGAGAAAACTTGAAAATAATGCTTTTCTTATTCTAACCAGCTCTATGCTCTTACTTGTCTTGTTATGCTTTGTACAATGGTTGAAAGACTTGGACTTGTGGGATCTTGGGGATATGCATAGTTGTGAAGAAGGGGACATTGGATGAGATGTTTTAGCGAACAGAAGATGACAGTTTAGACAGTTGATTCAGTTAACTTACTGTTCAAGGGAAGATCAAAGGATGGAATGGTAGTGCTTTACTTGGAAGGAACAAACGGAAGGAGGGGTTGTTTTGGTTTTGGGTTTGGGTTTGGTTAAAGGAAAATCAATATATGGGATATTTACTCTATGTTTGATGTGTGAGTTCTTGGACAATTACTCTTTCCCTAAGGCCTACAAGATTTGGTTGAAAGGAAGCATATTTCGTGAAACTATTTTGATGTGAAATTAATAATTAAATTTTAAATTTATTAAAACTTAACTAAGAGATCTAAACTTTATATTTTTACATCAAACTAATTGGAAATTAATAATTAAATTTTGAATTTATCGAAATTTGAATCAAATTAAACTTAAATTTAATAAAACTTCAAACTTTAAAATTTTCTTTTGAATTTATTTAAATAATTTTATAATTATCTCAATTTTATTTAAGTAAGAACAATATATATAATAATTACAAGTAACATATAAGAAATTAAAGAATATTTAAAATATTTTTATATTGCTCTTACTTAAATATAATTGAGATAATATAAACTTATTTAGATTAGTTCTCTTTATTTAACAAAAAAAAAGTAGCTTGAAAAATATTAATATTAAAAAGAAGATATTACACTAATATTTTAAAACCAATTAAAAATAAAATAAGTGTGGAAAAAGTTTTATGTTTATTTCACAATAATATCTATTAGCTTTAGAAAATGTAATTTTACTTGAAATTGATTGCTAGAAAGATACTTAGGCCAGCAATGACATTATACAAGTTAATAGTTATACTAATGTATGGTATCAAATATTAAGAATAATAATGGCAATTGTTTTACTTATATTTGATTATTATATGATTGATTTTATAAATAATTAATTGAAGTATTTTGTCTTATTATTAATCAAAAAATTTTGTATTTAATAAATAAATAATTAAAATTATTTTTAATGATTCAATAAATTATTAATTTTTAAATAATTGTGTATGATTCTTTTATAATAATGAAATTAAAAAAAACCATAGTGAACTTATTTTATGATATAAAATCATTGAAATAAAATAAATTAATTATTAAATAAATTAATGTGTAATGTTATTAAGAAAAACAGGAAAATAAGTCATACATTAATGGCGAATGGAAGCATCATCGTTGTAGTTTGTGGTTTTGTTCTTTTAATTAATTCAACCATTTCTCATCTTGTGGTTTGTGGTTTCTTCTCTCAAAAGATGATGAACTTGTATACAATAATAATTGAGAAAATTAAAATACAAATTTATCACAAAAAAAGAAGTTATGTTGAATAAGTACGAGAGAAATATTAGTTATTATATAATTTATTTTGTACATAATTAATCAAAATATTTTATATTTTACAAATAATTTATCAAAAAATTTCAATAGTTTATAAAATTATTAATTTTTAATAATTATAACTAATTTTATGATAAGAATAATTATTAAAAATTAATACAAAAAATAATTTTGATGATAATATTATGATAAGAATAATATCTTGATAATATTTTAATAACAACTTCAATAATAATAGGTCGTGTAATTATCAAGTTTGACATCTCGAATGCAATCAGCAAGAGTCCTTTCATTAATTTCTGATAAACTTACAATTTGTATTTTTCTTAAAATTAAACAGCCTTTTTGTAATGTAAAGGCAAGGCTGCATATTATCAGTCCTTTCAAACTTTGCTTTAGTGCGAAACTTTGGGGTATGATGATGATGATAAAATTAAATAAGTTGTATTGAGAGTTTATCCCGGCTGAGTTTGTTTTAGGGTTCATTTTATTCACCCCAAATCCCTTGTCCAAATTACCCGGTATCAATCCTGTCCAAGTGGATCTTAGTCATCCACTTGTGTGGTGTGTGGGTCACACAAGTGGATGGCTAAGATCCACTTGGACAGGGTTGGTACTCACAAGTGGATGGCTAAGATCCACTTGGAGGGTTGACACTGGGTAATTTGGATAGGTATCACCTCTCCATTTTATTTACTAAAGCGTCACTTGATTCATCGATATCCTCATCTCAGCTTTCCAGGCATGGGACGTGCCTATGCAGGTGTGAAACGTAACCATACGTATATAGTAGCTATAAGGGAAAAAGATACATGTTTTGCTCTTGAAGAACATGATGTTATATGTTATTATTCACAACACAAAACTGAATTCTATGGACAAACATCGTTATTTGCACTTGTTATTTATAATCGAACACAAGAATAAGCATGCTAGCTAGCTACATTAAACCTTACTAAACCTATTTGTTTGGCAGCTAATTTTCAAGTGTCATTAGTTATTATTATGTCGAAATCACTAACTGTCCATTCCGCAACTTGATCAGCGCTCATGTAAACTTCAGTTCCCAAGTCGATTGATGACCAGTGCCTTTCCACAGGCTCTGTCAGGGGATCCTGCACCATTTGTAATATCGCAACTCATGATCAAGTATTATAACCTTTTATGTATTCATAGGTCCAATTATGTCAAAAAGATGGATAAGAATTTGACAGAAAATGTCTTTAGATTTAGGAAAACATACCTGATAGAAGTGGAGTGACTTGGACAGGGCACCAACATCAAGCTCCCATGTTCTGGGATCACCTATCCAACCCTCCCCTTTCTTTGTTGGATATCCATACTCTCCCCAAACCGGGTGGGGAATAATCTGGAGTATTTCCTGAGGCTGAGGATTGCTGTAAGGATCGCATCTAGTGAAAGGCTCTTCCAAAAACCGGGCATTGCCTGGAGCACAGTACATGTGATAAGCACCAAAAGGGTAACTGGCATTGTTGCTCCGGTGCACTCTTGTTCCATTACGGAAGGTGTGGTAAGGAGGACAGTGCTCGACTGTCTCTGGCGTGCACCAGTCCGGTGTGCTAGGGTTTATGATCATCTCGCTGTATCTTGTGACATCCGAAGTAACGTCCCCATCGCATGGCTTCCCATCGTTTTTCCAGCAGCTGCCCATGTCCATGAGATAGAACTGACTTCCCGGTCCTCCTCCCTGCTTTACGTCTAGCCTGAACTTCACTTTGAAGTTTGGTGACTTGAGAATCTGCAAATTTTTTAGCATACATACGCGGGTTTGCTTATGACATTGAATAGTAGAGGAGATTATTAGTAATTAGAGAAGCGATGATTTATAGCGCGAATCTCAGTTTAGATCCGAAACTTACTGTTTTTGTGCATTTATATGGTTAGTCTATAATTAATATACGAATTAAGAAACTTACTGCCTTGGACATCCCTCTAGTTTCATAGTGATAACCCCCAGAGAAGCCGGAAGTGGCATCAGATCTCAAGTAAAGCATCAACCATGGGTACTTCTTTGATGTTCTGAGCAAGTGGTGAAATACCCAACTCCCCGTTCCAAGCTCCTTCTTCCAAGTGATTTTGAAGTATGAAGTACCATTATCAGGGACCTGTCCATTGCTAAAGTCTGTGCCCAAATCCCATGTCCCATAAAAACTTCCAGTCATTGTCCTATTGTTACTTCCTCCAAGTTTAGTGTAACGATGGTAAATCAAAGGCATATTCATGCAACCATCTCCGAAGCAAGGAAACCGAGACTCTGTTGGAAATGGCTTTGACTTGTAGCCATTTTTTGGGCATCTAGAAGCATAAGTGTCTGTATTGCCACTTTTGAGCATGAGCATCCAAAAATTCCAGGGACCATCGGGGTCATCTACTCTGCATTTGTCTGCTAGGTACAGTTCCTTTTCTGCTGCAAATTTATCCACGTTGCTGGTGTCCAATCCAACATCACCTCCGTTCAATATGCCAAGTTTGTTGTCTTTCTCATTCACCTTGTGAACGAGATTCACTGCATGAAATTAAGAACATAATAGAAGATAAAGCACGAACACTTTCTAGAAAAATAGTAGGTCAAATTCAAAGAAGCAAGTCAAACAGATAATCACCTGGTGACTTAGAACTGTCAACATCAAAACAATCTGCCAATCTTGGACTTCCCATGTTGGGAGGTTCTTCACCAACCTCATTGCACTGATTCCAGGCTTCAATTGCCACCCTAAGTCCATCCCTTCTCATGCCCGGGTCGCCAATGGCTGATAAATTGCAAATGGCTGGTTTCCATAAGATGGAAAAAGCAAGCAAAAAGATGGGAAAATAACACCATATCTTCATTTCTTCTTGTTCCTAAAGTTACCAGTATTAAAGTGGGAAGATGAACCTGTAGTTATTTATACTATTTCTAACTATAATATCAAAAATAAAAAATATAATAAAAGATAATACCTCAAGATATGTTTAGATATGACTTGATAAGGTATATAGATATTCAGTTAAATAAATCTCCGAAAATCTAATCCTGTTTTTCATAGATTATAGATTACGTTTCAAGACTGGAAAGTCATCCCAAAGAGCTACCTCATCCCCTCATCCCCTTGATCTAAGCAGTAAAATCATGGCAACAGCCGGTGAAAAGCTCATTTGTATTACACTTAACAGTCCATTGAAGCAAAAACATCCTCCTTTCAGACGGTGAAAAAGAACATCGCTTTGACGTTGTCTTACTACTCCCTTCATCTTTAATCTTTGTCTCTCAACTTGAATAATCTTCTTTTTCTTAAGTTAATGTTCAATGGAGTTTGACGATCAAGAAGAGCATGAAGAGGAAGTAGAAGAAGAGGAGGGGGAAGAAGAAGAAGAGACGGCGTTGTCTGCACCAAAATGACGATAAGCAGCGAAGGTAGTGCTAATGTTAAGCCAACGTACAGGGAGTGTTTGAAAAATCATGCAGGGGAAATCGGCGGCGACGGATGTGTAGAGATGATGGCGGCCGGAGCTGAAAGCACGCTTGACGCCCTCAAATGCGCAGCTTGCTATTGCCATCGCAACTTCCACCGCAAGGAAACTACCGACTTGGAGTTGACGACAGGCGGTGAACAGTTCCTCTTCCACCGTCACCCTCACTCTCGCCACCACCCTCCGCTTCCACAATTCCCTTGTTACTGGACTCCGGCGGGGTACCTCCACATGGCTCTGCAGCAACAGAGACCGTTGACATTTCCGTCGACTTCTGGTGGGCATAATAGGGAGGATCAAGAGCATGTTTCGAATAATCCGAGTGGCCTGAAAGCTTGATTTTACAGCCAATACACGGTGCGGCGACGACGCGTGAGGATGAGTTGCCAGTTGGATCCAAAGTCTGCTGGGCCCCAAAATACCACTTGTCAGCGGCATCATGCACATCCTCTCGTAGCGCTTCTCCGTTCTCGTCACGTAGTTGAATTGCGTCAACCTCATTCTCTTCATCTTGGTACGTACTCACCACAAGCTCTCCGCCAGCAGCACAATCCAGCACAAACACGCTTACCGTCTTTTAAATTTCACAAGCACAAGGTAGCCTCTAGTTAACGTCGAAAATGTTACTGTTACCAAAAGCCATTGCCTTATACGAAGCAATTATACATGTTACTAAGCTATGACGTTTCGAGAATGAAATCCTTAAAATTAAATTCTGTCGTGCTGGTCCGACGACCGGACACAGTTCTAAGAATCTAAATAAAATCTCAATTTATCATTCTATGTCCTTTTTTTTTAATTCGAGAATAAGACTCTTTTTTATTTCTCGCGAATTTTTTAAAAGGGTTCCAATTATGAAAAAAAAATCTTTAAGTCATCTACGCTCAAATTAAATTCTAACAATTTAGGGACTGTTTGTTTCTTTTTTTCTTCTGTTTTTTGTTGTCATTTTTATAAAAAGAAAAACAGGTAAGTAAAACGTATTTGGCTTAATATGTTGCGATTTTTTGTTTCTGAAAATAAAAAAAGCGCAACGATTTAACGAACCAGAAAATATTGTTTATCTGAATTTTAACATGTTGTCTTTGACAAAAAATCAAATATCCCTACTTTCTATCTCAAATAATAATAATAATAATAATAATAAGATAATTAATTTAGTATAATAAAATTAATAATAGTAAGTAGAAAATTTATAACAATAATTAATAATAATAATATTATTATTATTATTAATAAGACTAATAATAATAATAATAAATTAATAATAAGAAGACTAACTTATTAAAAATTAATAATAATAATAATTAATAAAATTACTAATAATAAGAATAACTTAATAATAATAATAATAATAAACATTTTTTGTTTTTAGTTTTTTATTAGAAATCTCAACCAAACAGGTTTTTATTTTCAGTTTTTATATTATTGCAAATCTCATCCAAACAGGTTTTCGTTTTTTTAGAAAATAAACAGAAACTAAAAACAAGAAACAGAAACCAAAAACATCAACAGAAGAACAAAAGTGAAACCAAACGGCCCCTTAGGTAACGAGTTTTATTTAGAAATTTTAATCCTAAAATGATATAGTTTAATTAAACTTAATTAAGTATGATGTATATAAGTGTTTATGATTTTTGTATTATGTGACAAATCACGTCAATAACATTAAAGAAAATACTAACATCACGTTACAATTAAAAAAATTAAAAATTTAAATAATTAATAGCTATTTTTTAAAATTTGAACTATAATTATAAAATTAAAAAAAAGTTCCCTTTTTTTGTAGTTAATTCTAAAAATAATATTCACTTAAACCGATAGAGCCGCTTTAATCTCAATCTTGGTTCCACCGTCCAATCTTATGGTTATATTCACTTCAAAGAGTGCCGTTTTGTTCTTTCTTTCTTTTGGTGTACCTGATTTCGATACTTCTCTCGCATTCCTTTCTATCTGCTGCCGCTGATAAAGGTGTTGCAACCTTATTGCAAGTTGGTAAATCCCATCTTTAATTTCTTGCTCCAAGTCTCTCTCCGTATCCATCTCAAGCTCTCCTCGAATCTTCAGCTCTTCCGTGGAGATAACTCTGAAACTTTCTTCCTCC
>JAOQMR010000211.1:25781396-25792699 GCA_027563865.1 Erythroxylum pelleterianum | reverse complement strand
ATGTGTTTCACTTAGTAAAGTAGAGAGGGGTCTGATTATATCAGACTGAGATGAAGAACCATGTTCCTTCCTTCTCATCTCTTTCATTAAGAGCACCACCTTTGCTATTTGCAAAGAGACAACACCATTAGGGGGCTGAATTTGTAATTGAATTGAAACTCGAAATGTCTCCCAAGTCTCAGGTAGAGTGTTCAAAAGCCATAGTCCCAAAACCTCATCTTCAAAGCTTTGATACTCATTCCTAACGGTTGATCCAGGAGTCCTTGAAATTCGTTCAAGTGATTTGAAATAGAAATCCCATCCTTGTATCTCAAATTCATTAGACAATTTAGCAAATACAATTTGTTTTTCCCCGACTTAGAGGCATACAAGGACTCCATCTTCTCCCATAAAGTTCTTTCATGTGTCTCATTAGCAATATGATTGTACACATTGTTTTCTACATATTGCCGAATAAAACCACACACCTGTTGATACTCAAAATTTCAATGCTCATCAGACTTGGAATCCGGCTTCTGAATCACAAACACAGGAAGATGCATATTCTTCACAAATAGCAAATCCTTCATCTTACCCTTCCATAAATGATAATTAGTACCATTTTAAACTGATCGTCCTATTTGTATTTATCTCCATCATTCAAGCAAGTCAAACAACTCTAAAACCAAGGCACCATGGGGGAAGGCAATCACGTGATTCGACTATCGTCTCTATATTCGTTTCTTGTTGAACATGACTCTGATACTACTTGTTGCTTTTGAGGAGCCCATTTTCATGGGTGTTCTATATCATGGATTTAGTAAGAAAGCATACTCGTAGATTTTAACACCACACTCTAACCCAAAATTTAAATGCATTAGATTTATGAGTGTTTTCACTTATATGTCCCTTGCTAATTTTATCTTTTTTCAATGTGAGATTCTTATTCACACTTGAAATTCCTTCACTTTTTTGTTAATGTAATTGAATGAAGAATAACTCTGCTCATTTTGTTAAATCTCTTTTTGTAGGTTACCATATTCTGGATAAAGGACAAATTGGGTGGCAATGTGATTAGTGAGGACATGAAGTACAATATCGAAGTTATGTAGAGCATTAACCTTAAATCCATTTAAGTTGGCAGCCCTCCCTTTTTGTTCGAAGTTGGCATTTTTTGTGTTGTCTTTTTTATTTTTTATTTTATAGAAACTGGCTTTTAAGTACCAAATCTGCCTCGAGTAACGAGTATGATTTACGGTAACCCAAAAAAGGAACGGTTAATTCGATGTCAATATAAAGGTAATTTGAATATATCTACTCTTTTATATTTAAAAGGTTTAAATCAGCTTATAAGCTTGTTATTTTTAGTAATTAGTTTGAAAGTTATCTAATATGTTATTTAACGTGCGCTAATTCGCTCGCTCTTTATATTTATACCACCCCGCTGGCTCAAATAAATACTCCGCGACGGTATGGGTTGCCATACCTCTTGGGCTCAAATAAATACAACTAACGGTATGGGTTTTAAGCATTCTCCTTGTTCGTTACGAGCAAAGTAGAAATTAGTGGAGACCAAACTTGCCCGTAAATGATAGTAAATCTTTGTAACGTTCCGAGTGAAAGCATCTAAAATCTTAAATAATCATTGGTGTAATTAGGAAATTTCCGACTGGTATTTTTGCTTATTTTCACTTTCATCGAACCTTTTGTTTATGATTCAATCACAGATTGTGGATATTGCTTGAGGTTGTAATAAGTGAAAGTGGGACTTGAAGCAAATAAAACAACTGTGTTCTCGAAATCTAATTTAATATATACACCAAAATTTATTTAATTATTAAATATAAATTATTTAAAAATTTACTAGTTAAATTTAAGATAACTGATATCACAACGAACTTGTTCAACACAATAATAATCTCTGTTCTTTAAAATTAAAGCCATTCTTATCCTTTTTAAGTGCACTTCGCAAATCTAAATAAAGCCCCTAAAGGTAAAAATCTGCCCTTTGGAAATTAGTTCTTACCCTTTTTTCGTGCAGTTTACAAATCTAATTGAAGCCCAGATGAACATAAATTTGATTTACAAGCAACATATTAATTTTCTTGAAAATCGTTATAAACTATTGAGTTGGCAGGGGCCGCGCGAACGCAGGCCCCCTCTACCACAAATTATGACGTAGGCTCTCCTACTTTGAGGAGACCTTAGAGAGGCACCCCTCCCAAGTGCAATGGAGGTCACCACCCTAGGCCATGGGCCTTCATGATCACCCATTGACCCCGTCCAGGTAAGTATGTTGTGATGCTGGATTAACATTTTTATTTATATCACCACGCTTTGCCTCAAATGATGCTCGTCACCGGTATGGGTTTCGGCGCCTTGTTTTGATTACGCGCAAGAGTACCTTGAAATGTCATCTATACCATAAAGATGAAAGTTGAAATATTAAAAAAAAAGATTAAAAATTATAGATTAAAAGATAAAAATAAATTTAAAACTATTGATTTTATGTTTAAATATTTTGAAATAAAAAATATAATTTTAATAAATTAAAATTGATAAGATTTTGGAATTTATGTATGGCTATTGTTACGTGAGGGTTGTGAAGGTTGTAGTAATGGTGGTAATACTGATGTTCATACCGTTAATGAAGGAGCTTCCCCCTATAGACCAGCTCTCATTCTACTATGTGTACTTAGCAAAAACAAGAGAAAGAAAAGGAAATAACAAACAAAACATCATCATCAACAATAGTTTCTGAGAAGTAGTATTCTGTCTGCCTCATCAAGAACAGGTTCGAAACAATGGATGAAGAATACGACGTTATAGTTCTAGGAACTGGTCTGAAAGAATGCATTCTCAGTGGTCTGTTGTCCGTTGACGGGCTCAAAGTACAGAGTTTCTAACTTAATTTCCGTTTATGTTAACAGTTTTTAATCCATTTTTGTTGCCATCGACAATGGTTTCTTTGTTTCTCATCCAGTTCCCATTCATATGGAACATTAGGTTTAATTGTAGTTCACTTTGGTCTGTCACATGGAACAGATATGCTAATTGAGAATTCTATCAATGAGACAGGTCTTACATATGGATAGAAATGATTACTATGGAGGAGAATCCACTTCACTTAACCTCAACCAGGTGATTCTAACATTCAGACGTGTTGTTGGTGACGTCTGGTTTATGTTATAGACAGAGACATTTGTTCACTTCAAATTGTTGATGTTGTAGCTATGGAAGCGATTTAGAGGCGATGAGCAGCCTCCTGAAAGCTTGGGAGCCAGCAGAGACTATAATGTCGACATGATCCCAAAGGTTAATCTTACCTGCTGTTTTTAGCTTGTCATTTACATATAATCATGCCCTTTGGAAAATGATAGGTCTTAGATTGCTTTGTGGAAGGCTCAATGGCCCGATCTAAAATATCTAATTTGGGGCGAATTGGAATGGCTGAACTTAAAATCCTTCTCTTTTAATTTAATCTTGAGTCTGACTTGAAGCAATATTATTCATTTACTTCGGATCGAACCATTTAACCAAGATTTCACTGGTATGGTCTTAATACCATAAGGAAGCATGATGTGATCATACTGATGGCAGGCTATTTTCTATGCTTTTTCAGTTCATGATGGCAAATGGCACCCTGGTACGCGTGCTTATCCATACTAGTGTCACTAAATACCTCAATTTCAAAGCTGTAGATGGCAGTTTCGTGTACAACAAGAAGAAGGTTTTGATGCTGAATTATTATGACTTGAAAACTTCTGTGGTTGATTTTTTTTTCTGGAAAAAAAGTAATCCTCAGGCCAACTTTATCTGCAGATACACAAAGTACCATCTAATGATGTGGAAGCATTGAAGTCGTCACTCATGGGACTGTTTGAGAAGCGTCGGGCTCAGAAGTTTTTCGTCTTTGTGCAAGCTTATGATCACAACAACCCCAAAACTCATGAAGGAATGGACCTCACCAAGGTTAAAGCAAAAGAAGTCTTAGCGTACTACCTCTTGCCCCAGTTCCTGTATCTTTACAGTCTACTTCTTGACCAATTAGCTGAGAGAAAAGAAGGGGATTTCTGATAAGAACTTGCTTGGAAACTTCTTATCTGGTGTAGGAAATATGGACTTGATGGTAATACAATCGAATTCATAGGACATGCATTGGCACTTTATTTGGATGATGATTACTTGAATGAGCCTGCTTTGGAATTTTTTAAGAGGATTAAGGTAATAAAACCCTTATTACAAGTTCAC
The DNA here is from genome assembly GCA_027563865.1 of Erythroxylum pelleterianum. Taxonomy (NCBI): domain Eukaryota; kingdom Viridiplantae; phylum Streptophyta; class Magnoliopsida; order Malpighiales; family Erythroxylaceae; genus Erythroxylum; species Erythroxylum pelleterianum. The sequence continues at coordinate 25,788,469 of JAOQMR010000211.1, read as the reverse complement.
GTTTAGCTTCTGCAAGTTTGTTTCTGGACTACATTGAATTTCTGCAAGTCTTAAAATCATCCTTAGCTTAAATTCTGCAGAGACAAGCTTTATCTTCTATTTTGTGACATTCACATGTGTTGGTCTTTAGCTGTATGCGGAGTCTTTGGCACGCTTTCAGGGAGGATCTCCTTATATTTACCCTCTTTATGGGCTGGGAGAGCTACCCCAGGTTTGCTCCTTTTGACAGTTTACCCAATTCCGTGGATTCTTTCTGGTTACTAAATGAATTTGCTCATATCACCTACAGGCATTTGCTCGTCTGAGTGCAGTATATGGTGGCACATATATGCTCAGCAAACCAGAGTGCAAGGTACACTCAAACATCCAGTTAGATCATGAGTTTCCTCTGCCCATGTAATGTTGCTGGTTTTCTGCTGCAAATTGTAGGTAGAGTTTGATGCAGATGGGAAGGCCTTTGGGGTGACATCAGAAGGAGAAACTGCGAGAGGAAAAAAGGTTGTGTGTGATCCTTCATACTTGCCTGACAAGGTAAATTTCAATGCATCTCCAATGGCTTCCATGACATGAGAGTCTGACATAACTCTTCTCAGCAAAAGAAAAAACTCATTGATACACACTGTTACTATGCATGTACGTATCAACAGGTAAAGAAGATTGGGAAAGTAACCCGAGCTATATGCATTATGAGTCATCCAATCCCAAATACCAATGACTCTCACTCGGTTCAGGTTATTCTGCCTCAAAAACAACTGGGGCGTAAGTCAGATATGTACGTTTCCTGAATCTGCATTCTTTGGACTCGAGCTTACTTCAGCTGTGCTCGTAGTTTATTATTAGAAAAGTTTCTGCTTCTTTATCCATGTGCAATATAAGCAAGTTACTAATGATACAAGGAGTTGATAATCTACCTCGTGAACAAGTTTGATGATTCAAGATCTTTCAGGTTTTGGATTCTCAATGTACTCTTTCCTGGTTTTGCCACTATTACAGGTACCTATTCTGCTGTTCCTACACCCATAATGTAGCAGCAAAAGGGAAGTACATTGCTTTTGTTACAACAGAAGCGGAGACTGATGATCCTCAAAAGGAACTAAAACCAGGAATAGATCTACTTGGACCTGTAGATGAAATATTTTTTGACACTTATGACAGATACGAGCCTGCTAACCAAAGTAGCGAAGACAACTGTTTCATATCCACAGTAAGTTTCATCCTTCAATTTGGTCAGGGTCCCCCTCCATGCTGCTAAACCTTGAATGATTTGAAGAATGCTCAGCATACGTACACTCAAATTCTCTGATTTCTAGCTCCTAATAAAATTCGGTAATTGCTTGTAATTGCAGAGCTATGATGCAACAACACATTTTGAGACCACTGTGCAAGATGTTATAACCATGTACAGCAAGATTACTGGAAAGGTGCACAGCTTTTGATTCTGATTAATTACTGTTTTTCTGGTTTCAACTAAGTATCAGCTACGAAGGGAAATTTAGTATAGCTTATAGTTTCTTCTATAACTTGAAGGATTTTCCAAACGAAAGAATGAACTTGGCTCCTTATTATGTTGTTTTGTTTCCTATAGTTAGATATGTCACCAGAAGGTCTTAAAAAAACAGAAAACACTGCAAATGTGTCAGAATATGGAGTGGCTGAGGTTCTGATTATGGAACTGAGAATACTATTGAATTTGCATGTGCAGACTCTTGACCTCTCCGTCGATCTGAGTGCTGCCAGTGCTGCAGATGAAGAATAAGAAGTGTTGATTTCTAGAAGCTGGAAGCGGTGGAACAAGTCTGACAAGTCCGTCAATTTTTTATTTCTCCCGGATTCTCTACCTGCACCTGAATTGGTCATTCTCTGGATTGTTAAGCCTGTACCAAAACATGATCTCTCTTGTGGCAGCAGGACAGGATTTCTCTTTCAGCTTTGGCAGACATTTGGTGATTATCCGAAGCAATTTAAATATTCAAAGACTCAAACAGAATCGGGGAATGTTAGACATTATTCTTATTTGTTTGGTTTGCTATTACATCAAAGTCAAGAAGCTCCAAATGGATCCTTGAGGAAAGTTGATGTTTTTCAGACTATAATCAAAATTATTCAATAGGAAGAACATAAAAACAAGTGCTATTCCAGAATGGAGTTTCAGTTATCAGTCTATAAATTATTACTCAGACAATGTCTAGTATTGTTTCATAGAGCAAAAAGGCCAGAAGCTACTTAATTCCATAAACTTTTTTGATGACTTGACCTGTTTTAAACTAAGAGAAAATTGTTCTGGTGATTAAGGAACCCCTGATAAGTAATTTCTAAAAATACAAATTAATGACTCTAAAGTACACATAAAGCTTTTTACTTAGCAGTTACTCAACCAAAATCTACAAGGAAAATCACCATAGAAGTAGAAGTGGCAGCTATGAACACAGTAATGACAAAAGAGTATGTCATATGGGATTTGGCTGCCATTCTACTCTCTCTTTGATTTTGAAAGAACTTTCTTCCTCTGGCCCAGCATATACGTGAACATGTGAGGACTTCCTGCAATTAAACATGGAATTCCATCAAAGAAACAGATTATGACAAGCTGAGCCGATAAATGAATGCACGGTGCTTAGTTCATACCTGGGACGTAAATCCCGAGGACAAGAATTGCAGCATAGAAGTTATCAAAAGAGAAATTCCATGTGTTGGGCATCCTTACACAATACTTTTCAGATTTCTGCAAAAAAACTCAACTTTTTCACTATAGGTATATATTTCCGAAAACAGTTTTCAACTGGCAATGGCGTTTAGGGTGTGACTGCTGATAAAGGGAAAAGGAAGCAATTAAATCCTACAACTCCGGGAACAAAATATTAGAGGATCATTAAGGTTCCTCGATATATATGCTTTCTACTCTAAATCCATCTTAGGAATGAGAAAAAACAGAGGAAGATTTCAGAGAAGTCGCTAAGTTTTATGTCAAAGGTGATAAAGAAATCAGGTTAATTACTGATCATGCTGACGTAAACGTAATTGCTCCCATGATTCTTTACCATGTTTAAGCACAGTAAGAATTTATCGACACTTGCTACACACCTAAGCAACATGTTTCATCTACTCATGGTACTGTCAGGTAATAAACAGAGAAATATATTGTGAATTTACAATCAATGAAGTACCTTTATATATGGCAAGGCAAGATATATGAGGCCAACTTCACTACTGATGCCAGAAGGGTAAAATATCATAAAGGTGCTATACCTGGATAGCACAAATAGATCATCAGCAAAACAACTAAAAAGAAAATTGTGAAAAGCCCATTTCTTTAGTTTTTATTTTAATAACAGATTTTGATTTTGGGAATTACTATATGAGTTAATGTACCTCCACTTGGGCAATAAGTTCTATGTACATAAATAATACCTAAGCCACATAAGCCATGAAGGTGCTGAACCAAGTGCCTCCTTCATTCCAAAGAAAGAATAGCGTATAATCTGCAAATTTCCAGAGGCTAAATGTTCAGATTGTCCTTGGGAACGTGGGTAACTTTTCATCCCAGTCCACCGAGGATGCTTGGTTAGTAGAGAGTAACAGGCAAAATGAATTATGCAAGAATAACATATATCATGAATTACACGATGAAATCTTGACTAAGATTACTTTAATTCTCTTTTCAAATGTGGATCCCACCTAGAATTGGTAATCTGCAATACATAAATGAATTTTGCTTTTTCATCACTTTACCAGCCCTTTCAATGTTTCATTTTCTGGCTGTGCACGACGATTTTATGTGGTATTAATGACTTTGCTTTTTATCTTCCTCCACAGTTCTAGAACTGATACCGAGTAATTAAGTAAAGGTTACTGTGCAGAACTAACTACATCAAGCCTTCTCGTTAAAGAAATTTAGTGCCACGATAGGAAAATTATCCCCTTTCTACTCTACTTTGCAGGAAAAATCTGCGTCTGCCACAGAAAATAATACAGTACAATTAAGTATTTGACTTCCACTAGATAGATTAACCCACCAAGACCACTCATGCCTAGAAGCCTTCATTCTACACCACAAGCCTTCTCTAAGAATGGCTGCATAGAGGAATCCTAAGGCACAATGGAACAGACTGCTGGCCGATATAAGCAAGGAAAATAATGCTCCTACTTTTCTCTCTTTGATTGATGCACATTTAAATCATCCTGTACACATATACCTTAATTACATTACAAAAGGAACAATTTTCCCCATCTACTTTCAGAGTTGCAGTTACTATCACAGTTTCTATAAGTTTCGTGCAATAAAACAAACCAAGCCAGCATTCAGAATAATAGACAGTTGGTACAGGCAACAACTTTGTCATGGATACTTGCCTCGGTGATTGACCAACTGATGACCAAAGAACTGACAAGAAAATGAGTCCTGACCTGCCAATTGTCCCAAGCTTCTTCTTTGTTAATTCTTATTTCTTTCCAATCAACTAATTTATACATAATTAAGCAATTGTAAAGATAATGCACAGAACAGAGGACTAACCTCAGGGAAGCTATGTAGGATAACCCATGTCACATACAATCTTGAACCTATCTGTGGCAATGTTGCTGACACTGGAGACCTCACCAAACCTTTAATGTGCATACAATAATAATAAAAGCAAAGGTTTCAGAATCATATTTGAACTTTCAAACTCTTTCTAGTATCAACTCTCAGCAAAACAATTATTAAAAATAAGCTAAAAATTAGAAGAAGGAATGAATAAGTACATACCGACTAAACTATGAAGAATCTGATGCAGCAGGAAACCCACAAGAAAAAAAAAGGATAAGACAAGTTAATATCAGAAAGTAGAAAATAAATTGAAGAACTAAGCGCACATTTCAAACACCAGTAAAAGAAGAACGGCAAAATAGTTATAACTAGCACTCTACAATCTCACAACGTACCTCTAAAACAGCTGCGGTTTGAGCGAGCTGGAGTGGTTTCTCAACAGCATCATAGACATGCTCATACCCAGATTCTCCCAAAGTTTTGATCGCAAGAAACAGCACCTGGGCCCTGAAACAATGTCAGAAACTACACAATCAATACCCCAACAAGAGATTAAAAAGCTCGTAACTTTTAACTCGGATCCGGGACGGACAAGCATGTACTTGCCAGCCAATGAAGACTGCCCAGTTGTAGACAGAGAGGTATAAGCGCCGGAGTAGAGATAGAAAACCCGCCATGAGAAAAGAGAAGACAACCGAGTTAAGAGTAGAGAGAGACGGGTGATCAGTCGAGAAATTAAAGAAATGGACTTTGTAAGGAAGTGTAGTAGAGATTGGCAATGGACACTAATAGATATGGAGCGGAAGTGACAATCTTAAAGAGATGTTGGGTGACAGAGCAGTTAGTTAGCTGCTCAACTAATTATTAACGCTTAGCTATACTATCTATGTAACAGATCTTCTCTTCCCCTACCCTATTTCTCCTGTTCCCATCCTAATTTACTGGTCTATTTATTAAATTGGTAGATTTTTATAAAGTAAAGTAATAGTTGATTGACATGACTTTTAGGCTATTGCGTTAATCCGAAAATTTACTCAGTACGTATTCAAAAGATAGCGGTTATAAATTTGTTCGTTTAAAGAAAAGAACTAAAATGATATTATTTTAATTATTAAAAAATGATATCATTATGTTTAGATTAATATGAGGATCAACAATTTAATCAAATCAAATTTAGTTCGTTGATTTCGAATTGAATCAGATTGGATTAAATCATCATTTTAATAAAAAGTATAATTTTATTTATTAATTATAAATGTATTTGAATTTAAACCATCCAATATTTAATTGTTGAATTAACCTTTTTGGTAAAAACAATTATTGAATTAAGTTGTTTGTTCTTGATTCTATTTACTTTTTCTCTTTTTAATTTTAAATGTTTAAGACTCTAAGATTTTATTTTGAAATGTTTAATATTCCAATATTGGGTCTCCTTGTGTCTTTGGCTCTTTGCATTGCATTATTAAGTTAAACATGGATCTAAGCCTACTTGACTAAAATCTATCAAACTTTTTTTAAAAAATTAAATTTTGGATTAAATTGAGCTTTCTAAATTTAAAAATTTTAATTTTAAATTTATTAATTTTGATCCAGTCATAATGAACCATGTCAAAATGCCAACATTATAATTAAGGATGACAACGAGTCGATCCGGTCAATTATTTTAAAATTAAAAATATAAAACATTGTCTTCTTTTTTAATTGAGTCGGGTCAATATCATTTTATCTATAAAAGTCGGATCTTATGTCAATCTAAGCTTGATCAGTCTAAACTTAAATTTAACTAAAAATACCTTAGTCTGAACCCATGGGGGACCATTTCATCCCTAATTATGGCATAAGTAGTTGGCCAGCAATCTACTTACTTACTTAAACCTCAATCCTTACCCCTCTATTTCCCTCCAAAAACAATTCAGCTTTATAAAAACCTCCAAAACAATTCAGCTTTGTAAAAATGTACCCCTCTATTTCCCTCCAAAAACAATTCAGCTTTATAAAAATGTCAACTTCTCACAACTTTTAGAACATCGATTCTCGCAAAGAATTTAATGCTTTTGAATATAATAGTAATGCTTGGGAGAATAATAGTAATGCTACTTTCAGAATGCTCACAACTTTTAAAACTTTGATTTGCGTAAAGCATTTAATGCTTGTGAGAATAATAGTAATGTTACTTCCAAAATGTCACCTTCTCACGACTTTTAGAATTTCAATTTATGCAAAGCATTTAATGCTTGTGAGAATAATAGTTGACGCTAATATTCTCAATGCTTCTGAAATTTAAATGGCTCATTCTTCTTCACGCAGAGCTTTCCTTTTCTGAAATTTAAATGCCTCATTCTTCTTAGAAATCAAACACCTTATGTTGTACTTTGCATCGTCTTCTCGGTTTTTCCCTTCTTAGGAGCAGCTGAGTTCCCAACCGTCCAGTATTTGCTTCTCCTTCTCGCTTTTCCCCTTCTCAGGAGTAACTGAATCCACGACCGTCCAGCCTCAAGCTCGTGACTCTTTCAATCTCTGTTTAATTGAGGTACGTACCTTTCAATTT
>JAOQMR010000211.1:25763734-25776947 GCA_027563865.1 Erythroxylum pelleterianum | reverse complement strand
TTCAGACTTAGTTTTATTTTAATTTGTGATTTTCCTTTCTGATTTTTATTATTATTTCAGTGAGTTACAAAACCCCCCTTTTTATTATTTGTGCCGTTTGAATCCGTGATTTTCATAATCGCAAAATTCCTCGTGGGAACGATATCCGCTCACCGCTACTGCATTAATTTGTTTTAACGGGAGTGAAATCTTTTATATTTGGTTGCAGGCGACAGCATCACCAAACAGTACAATAGAGCCAAATCAATGAGCAACTCTATAGAAATTATAATGTTCTGCAATACAAGGAATCCAGGAACTCAAGAATGGAGGATGAGGAATCCAGAAAAGAGGAGATGAGAGGAGAAATTTACATTCACAATAAGCATCAACGTGTCTATCATTCTACATCATTTTGCATATATAGAGTGCTCATAACAAACTTGTGTAACCATTTATTTGATATCCGCTGGTGCTGCTGACATGACTCCCAGCACATATCCAGCCAATCTCTTTGAAACAGTGCAGATCCTTGTGCTCTTTCTTGGGCCTGAATGATCTGTTGGATCAGCTTGGGCTTGTTCCACATGATTTTCCACATTGGCATTGTTGGTACTGGGCTCGTTCACAACAATACCTCCCCCATCGAAACCAACCTTGTCCTCAAGGTTCGAAACAGGGTACAAGAGCTTCATCTTGGTTGCATCTTCCCAAGTAGCTTCAGCATCAGATAAACCAGCCCACTTAACCCGCCATTGCTCCGAGAAATTTCCAGGCTGTTGCTGAATCATCCGTTTATCCAAGATCGCAACAGGTTGGAGGACTAGGGAGGCAGTAGAATCAACTAAGTGGAGTGGGGTGATCTGCTGCATTGGGTTGCCCACACACTTACGCAACAAGGATATATGGAACACCGGGTGATTTTTGCAGAATCTGGAAGCTCTAAGCGATAGGCAACCTTCCCCACACGACTGAGCACCTGATATGGGCCGAAATATCGACGGCCGAGCTTATGATGACGCTGCAACCGGAATGAATTTTGCCGAAAAGGTTGTAACTTAACAAAGACCCAATCACCAACCTCGAATGTGACCTCTCTTCTACTCTGATCAGCATATAATTTCATTCGTTCTTGAGCCTTCCTAAATTTTCTTTCAACATTAGCAAGACTTAGTCACGGTCGAGTAACTGTTGCTCCACAGCAGCATTACTTGTGGAGGAGGTCGACCATATAATACTTCAAAGGGTGTCATTCGAGCAGCAGTTTGAAAAGAGGTATTATACCATAATTCGGCCCATGGTAGCATATTCATCCAGGAAGAAGGATGATCGGAGACATAACACCGGAGGTATTGCTCCAAGCATTTGTTAAGCGCCTCCGTTTGACCGTCCGTCTGTGGGTGGTAGGCAGTGCTCATTTTCAAAGTTGTACCCTGTAACCTATGGATTTCCTTCTAGAAATCACTTAGAAATCGGGGGTCTCGATCCGATACAATGGTGCCCATACTTCGATAATCTGTCCACGACAACCATGATCACCATTTTTCCTCTTGAAGATGGTAACCCAGTAGCAAAATCTAAGGAAATGTCTTCAAACACTGATTCGGGAATGGGCAGTGGTTGTAACAGGCTGGCGGGTGAGAGGGTAACAGCTTTCATTTCCTGGCAGGTTTGGCACTCTTAAACAAACTTTGTGACATCAGCTCGCATAGTCTTCCAAAAAAAATTTGTGGCTACACGGTGGAATGTTCTTGTGATCCCAGCGTGGCCACCAGTAGGAGAAGAATGTAATTCTGCCAGTATCTGAGCTCGTATCGGAGAATTAGAGGACAACACTAGACGACCACAGAAAAGTAACAGCCCATCCACAAAAGAAAAACTAGGGAGGCTGTCCGGAGCAACCTCTAACTGTTGTTGCATATCGAGAAGCTCAGCATCGTTGGTGTTAGCATTCCGTATCGCGTCCACAATAGCAAACTCAGAATGAGATAGGGCTATTAATTGGGAAGAGGGAGTGCGGGATAGAGCATCAGCGGCTGTATTTTGCTTTCCTGGAAACAATTTCAAAATCATACCCAATCAGCTTCCCTAGCCATTTTTGCTGGTCCGGAGTCTGAATAACTTGTTGAGTGAGCTGCTTCAAGGGTTGTTGATCAGTAATGATGGTAAAACGGCGGCTGAGTAAGTAATGCCTCCATTTTGATATGGCTTGCGTGACAGCAAACATCTCCCTTTGATAAGCTGATCCCTGCTGCATGCGGTCACTCAGCTTTTGACTGAAATAAGCTATCGGGTGGCCCTGTTGTGACAAAACAGCTCCCACTCCTTTTCCCGAAGCATCCGTCTCCACGGTAAATGGTAGAGAAAAATCAGGTAAGCGCAACACCGGAGCATCACTTAACAGTGTCTTGAGCCGGGTAAAAGCAGCAGTAGTTGCGGGTGAACAAACAAAACTATCTTTGCGCAACAGATCCGTCAAAGGGCTTGCTTCAAATGCAAACCGTCTAATGAACCGACGATAGTATCCAGCAAGTCCCAAGAAGCCCCTGACATCACGGACAGATTGGGGGTTTGGCCAGCCTTGAATGGCAGCGATCTTCTCAGGATCCATAGAAACTCCCTGATAGGAGATGACATGGCCCAAATAACCCACAAATTCTTGGCCAAACACACACTTTGACCGCTTTGCTACCAGCTTGTGAGCGCGCATCAATTGCAGAACTTCTCGAAGATGCTCAAGGTGTAGCTGCCAAGTCGGGCTGTATACAAGGATGTCGTCTAAAAATACCAAAACAAATTTCCGCAACACTGGTCGAAAAACATTGTTCATAAGGCTTTGGAACGTGGACGGAGAATTTGTCAGTCCGAATGGCATCACGAGGAATTCATAGTGGCCATTGTGCGTTCTAAAAGCCGTTTTGGCCTCATCACCAGCTTGAATCCGAACTTGATGAAATTCGGAAAGTAAATCCAACTTCGAAAAGTACCGGACACCATGCAACTCATCAAATAATTCATCAATTGAAGGAATCGGAAATCTGTCTTTGACCGTTATAGAGTTCAATGCACGGTAGTCAACGCAAAATCTCCACGTGCCATCTTTTTTCCGAACCAAGAGCACCGGTGATGAGAATGGGCTCGTACTCGGCCAGATAATTCCTTCGTGTAGCATCCCCGTTACCAACTTCTCAATTTCGTGTTTCTGGAAATGAGGATAACGGTATGGCTTCACGTTCACGGGACTGCTGTTTGGAACCAAGTGAATAGCATGATCACATTGGCGAGGAGGTGGCAGACCATGAGGCTTAGTAAATACGTCGGAAAATTCCAGCAAAATAGAATCAACATCCGGAACAGATACAACCGAATCACTCTCTGTTGGGGGCACCAATTCTAACCGATAGAACTCAGCCACAACATTAGTTCGAGATAAGCATCGGAGGCCATTAAACTGGATTGCTTGAGCTTTAGAAGAACGTACACCCTCCCACTGCACAGATTTCCCTTGGTAAGTGAATGTGAACGTGGAGGACGTATAATCAGTGATCACCGGTCCCAACGTTGCTAACCAAGCAACTCCAATGACCATGTCCCATCCCTGTAATGGCAACATGTAGAAGTCGATCAGAACTTCCTGACCCTGTATCACCAAAGGCACCTGCCGGACCAAACCCTCGCACCACAATCGTTCACCACTACCTACCAACACAAAGAATGGTTTCGTGGTGGTGATCGGCAAATTCAGAAAGCTAGCTACTCGTGTTTGCACGAAATTGTGCGTGCTGCCACCGTCAAGCAAAACCTGAACAGGGTTGCCATGGACTGTCCCGCGAAATCGGAGAGTGGAAGCAGATGTACCCCCAGCAAGGGCGTTGTAAGAAATCGTGGAATCCGGCTCGGTGGTCACGGCTGCGGCAGATGGGGGCAAACCCGGATCTGGTTCCTCGTGAACAACCTCTATCTCAGGCTCCGGCGGATCTGGGTTATCATCAAACTGCAGCAATAGCGGCTTGGACTTACACTTGTGATTCCACGTATACTTTTCATCACAGTGGTAGCAAAGGCCCTTGGCCCTGCGTCGCACGGCCTCGGCTTGGGACAAGCGGCGAAACGACACTTTGTTTCCCCCAGGAAGAGTCACGGTGGAGGAAGATAGCTGAGATGTGGCTGAGCTGAAAGATCTAGGGGTCAGCAAAAGAGGTTTGGAGTTTCCCAAACTAGGCCGAATGACTCCCTTCTCTAGGGCAAGTCGTTGCTCGTGCAACTGGGCTAAACGCATGGCCTCAGTCAAGGTCGTCGGCTTATGGGCCAAAACGGAGGGCTTAATATCGGCCCAAAGTCCAGAAATTAAACTTTGGGTCAAGAAGTGGGCCGGCAAGTTGACTGCCCTATTTGTAAGAGACTCAAAAGCAGCCCGGTAGTCAGCCACTGTAGAAGTTTGTTGGAGCTTTGCTAACAACCCCTCAGGCTCCTCCAGTTCCGGTGAGCGGAAGCGTAAGAGCAATGCATCGGTGAAATGCTTCCATGTAGAAAGTTGGTCGTTACGGTATAACCAATCATACCAATCAACCGCCACATCATCAAAATAGAAGGGCGAGATTGTGATGCGATCACCCTCTTTGATGCTGTAAAAATCGAAATAGCGATTGGCCTGCAACACCTAACGCTCCGGAGAGGTGCCAAAAAATCGAGCCAAATGAATAGGAGCCGGCTTATGGCGTCCAAACGGCAAATCAGCGGAGGCAACGGATCCAGACGACACTGAGCCAACATGTGTCTGACTCTACAGGGAAGAAACACGTCCCAACAACTCGCGCAACATCATGTTGACACCGTCCAACTCCTTTTGCACAGCAAGCTGGTCATCGCCGACGAGTTTGACAGTGTCATCAAGAGACGATTGTTCTGCCATCTATGCAGAAAAACAATGAAAGCACCAATGAAGTATTTGACAATGAAGTATTTGAAAATTTCAAAGGGAACAATAGAACAATATAACAGTACAATAGAGCCAAATCAATGAGCAACTCTATAGAAATTATAATGTTCTGCAATACAAGGAATCCAGGAACTCAAGAATGGAGGATGAGGAATCCAGAAAAGAGGAGATGAGAGGAGAAATTTACATTCACAATAAGCATCAACGTGTCTCTATCATTCTACATCATTTTGCATATATAGAGTGCTCGTAACAAACTTGTGTAACCGTTTATTTGATATCCGTTGGTGCTGCTGACATGGCTCCCAACACATATCCAACCAATCTCTTTGAAACAATGCGGATCCTTGTGCTCTTTCTTGGGCCTGAATGATCTGTTGGATCAGCTTGGGCATGTTCCACATGATTTTTCACATTGGCATTGTTGGTACTGGGCTCGTTCACAACAGTGGTGAAGATGATGGTTAGGGAAAAAAATCTAGAAAAAATGAACAAACAATGAGAGGAGATCACTTGCTCAAGTTTCTAATTCTTTAATCGCATCTTAATCTTGATTCACATATCGAATTTCTTTGACAAAATATATAGGAAATGTTTACCAACATATCCTCTTGACCAAGAAGGTCGCATGTCAGACAAACCCTAGTTACAGCAGGGTGTTTCCACACAAATTGATAACTTGTTTCGTCAATTTCAAATATAAAACATGAATGTGAACGGATATTCCTGCATTATTAAGTCTGATAATGCCATCATACAAAATTTACAAAGAGAAAACAGATTATGCATATCTATAATATCATATACACCAACTTGACGGTTCATGTAATGGATCACAAAAGCCACAAAAAACAAGCTTTACGTAAGTTATTTGTATCACAATGACCAACTCAAATCCCATTGACAGAGTAATCTTTGCGCCACTAACCCCTATGGAGTATGGATGTACATAATGCGATTACTATATAAGAATACATACCATAAGATTAGGCAAGTACACCAAGAGAATGTCTACATGGAATCCTCAAATCGTGGCAAAAGGAATGTGTGGAGAGAGCCAAGCGAGAGTACCTATTGAATTGTTGTATGCCTGCTAGGAAATTTCTGAGTACATCTCTCAAATGTACAGTCCAAAAAGACATAATCAAGTTGGCACATAGGCTTTTTTCCATTTTTGCTGATAAACTTCTCTGGAAAACATCGTAGACATTCAGGTGTAAGCCTACAATCTCTGTTGTGAAGCATATTACCAAAGTTGCCTTCAAACAAAAATATCACAGCTCATATTGTTTATAAATCCATACCAGGACAGTGATTCACATCAAAAGCTGTAACTTTGAATTCTCCATCAGGATCATTAATGACTTAGTGATTGGCCTACCTCACACGAACAACGAATCCTCGAGCTAAAAGAACGAAAAAGAAGCAAAAGATGACACGGTGCATTTTAAAAATAATGGTCATGGTCCCAGCCACATGCACCGCCACGTCAGAATCAGCTCATGACCAAAAGAAACCGACACGTACATTAAAACGACAGGACTTGATGTCGTTGTTTACATGTCGTCGTATAGAGAGATGGAAGACGATAAGAAGGTGAGGAACGACGCGTTGCAGATCATCGGACAATACCCATACGTGCCCCGACTGTTGTCTTTGATCTCGACTACACTCTATGGCCTTTCTACTGGTACGTCCAATCCTTGTTTTGTCGTGTTTCTCTTATGGCTTGCTTTATGTTAATGGATATTTTTGTAATGGGCTTTCTCGTTTGGTTCAGTGAGTGCTATTATGAAGATGATCCTCCGTATCTGTACCCACATGCTAAGGAATATTATATTTGAACTGAAGGATAAGGGAATTGATGTGCGTATTGCTCCCCTGAGATTGCCCTCCGGGCATTTCAATTGGCATCCTCCCTAACCATAAATTACTCACAAAAACGTTTCTTTCTCGTTCTTTCTCGTAGGAGAATCATCGATTCAAGAATTCATGAGTATGTCTTTATTGGCTGTAATTGAGACACTTTAAAGAATTTAATTACAAAACTAACATACATTTTTAAGAAAGATCAATTAAAGACAAACAAACGTTTTTAAGAAAGGTCAATTAAAGACATGAGAAAAAAATTACAATGGAAGTAATATATCAATTAAAAATATCAAAATATCCGGGCTGTCGCTGACTTTCATGCTACTTTAAAATTATTTCAAGTATTAACCGATGAACTTTTTTTAATCTTATGTTATAATGGATAAAATATGTATTATTGATTATTTTTAATTAGTATTTCTAAATAATTTTAAAAATCACATTTAATTAAAACCCTGAAACTTTTAATTTATATTAAAAAAATTATAAAATTATATCCAAATCATCTAAAAGAAAGAAAACTTTTTGTATTAAAAATTGTATGCATCTCTTCATTTATTGAAAGAATCACTTAAAGATTTAAAAAATGATTTAACAATTTGTATTCCATCTAAAGGCTTGAAATGCACACCTTACAAATTTTTTATTAATTACACTATATCCATTATAATCTAATAATGCTTAAGTTATAAAAAATATTAAAATTCTTGTTTAAAATAACAATTGAATATTTAATAGTATATTTTGATCATTTTTTAAAATTTAGTAATTATATATGTAACTAATGCCTTAAATATATTTTTAATAAAAAGAGTTAATACAAAAGAAAATTAATTAAAAGATAATTAATTACGAGAGAAGAAATAAAATATGTCTTTGTGAGAAATGTTATAAAGAAGAGATATGTGAAATTGTTTGTGCATTAAATTTGTGAAGGACATCACTAAATACAATACACAAATAAAGTTGACTTGATCCTACCCGTCGATGCGATCCATCTTCAAGTTATCATTGTCTCCGATTGGTCTTTGTGTTCTAAGCTTTTGAGTCATTATTACTTGATCAGTTTCATCCTTTCATTTCTTTTTCCCCTCTTGATTCCATATTCAAACTGAGATCTGGAGTCATCTCAATTGGATTGGAAATTGGCATTAGTATACCCGTTTACCACAAGATCACCTTCTCTATATAACAAGAATACATCTTTAGTTATTCTCAAGTACTTAAGAATATTCTTAACAGCCACTCAATGATTGTCACCAAGGTCGACTAGTATCTGCTCATAATATTTAGTGCATACGATATATCAGTTCTAGTATATAATATAGCGTACATGATTGATCCCATAGCCGTGTCATCTTTTGTCTTTGAACACATAGATTGAGAGAGTGTAATCTCATGTACCGTGGGAAGATAACCTCTCTTGAACTGTTACATGCTAAAATTCTTTATTAATATTTTGTTAATGTGAGTAATTGATTAAGTGACATAAATATTAACATTTATAGAAATTACATCACATCTTTTTTACATAGTTTTTTAGTACCAAATAAGTAATTATATTTCAAGCATATAATTATTATTGTGTTTATCACGTAAGACTTAAAAATTATATTGAAAAAAATTAAGGTTTTTGAGAATTTATATATTTAATTAAAATTTTTAAAAATTACATAATTAAATAATAATAATTTTTAGCTTCTTCTTAATTTTGAGTTGTGGTGTAATATAATAATAAAAACGAGAGAAGAAAAATCATAAATAATTAAGTGGAAATCATGGTATAACCACCAAAAACAATAAAATAGGTCAAATTTTGGACTCAACAGTAGGCCTTGACTAAGTTTTCCATGACGTGGGGGACTCAAATCATCGAACATCTTCACCAATCAGAGCTTATTTCAACACCAACAAGCAGCTGGTGACCCACTTTCCAGTTGTGAAAATTCTCCATGCCAAAACCACACTCTGCTCTCCGAGAGCGAAGTAGAAGTTAAAGAAAATGAACATAAACCACCCAACGTTCCTATCTCCAAAATCTTAAAAAGGTTAAGCAACCTCATAATTCTGCAAGAACAGAAGACCACCAACCAACCAAGCCAGCAATAACTATATACAATACGAATGGGTAAATGTCATTCTCAGTTTTAACGTACAAATGCTGCAATTACTCTGCTTTTCAGTTATCCTTTTTCTGGCCCTTGAAAGTGGCACCACCCCTCCATAAGGAAACCTCAGCTTCTCTTTGTACAGGTGTCCACGTGAGATGCCTTCACTCGTTTTCTTTCACAGAGTTCCAAGAAAAAGAAAAGGAGTGATGCATATAAATAGTCAAGAATCTTATTATTGGTATGATAATGGGTTAATCTATTCTTAACCATTAATCCCTATTTGGAGATCTCAGTGGTAGGTTGAGTTAAAGTTCTGCTGAACTTTGAATGATCGAGTTTAAGAGAAAAAGGAGTTCTTGTTGGGCTATTGGTGCTTCTTTATCTACTTGTTTTACGTTCCTTGTAAAGAGGTTCAGTCATTGTCAGAAATGAATGTGATAATTCTATGTTGTGTCGTGATCAATTACAAGAGCCAAATAAATACAGGAAAATCTAAACTGAAGATCTTGATCTCCAGGATTTGTTACAACAGAAGTTTGACTAGGTAAATAACAAACTAAGTCGTAGGATAATGTTTAAACCATTCAAACATATTCTAGTCAAGTATCCTTATCACCTTGTTTGGTGCACTAAGTCATGTCTCTCCTTCGACGCTCTCGATAGGCATTTTGCTTGTTCAGCTTGAAAAATTATTCAGTGTGCTCATTTCTATTGCATTTTTTACATGCAGTAACTTGATGGAGAGGAAAATATGAGTTAGAAGAGGGTAAGTGACGTTAACATCATAAGTAGATCAAGCTCGTTATTTTGTGTGACGAATCATGCCATTAAATGATTGATAGTGTGTTTACTGTAATATCGGAAATAACTCAACTAGTTAATCAACCAAAAATAATTAATCTACGCATAATATTGATGTAGCATAATGGGGTAAGGTCATCTCCTTAGGAGTGACAGTTTATCTCTTTTAAACCAATAAGTAAAAAATTATGTTAAAACAATATTAAAAATAAAAAAATGAACTGATTTGAAATTTAATAAAACAAACTTCTAGTTAAAGGAATTTATTGCCATCTTGATTTATGCAATTTATCATTGATGCAAAAGTAATTTAACATATTCATAAATAATTTGGTTCTAGTTACTAAGAGCATATCTATAATAATTAATATTTCCGTACTTTGTAAGGTAATTACAAACATATCGAATAATTACTCCCTAATCGAAAATCAATCTCAGAGTCAGCTCGTAGGATTTAACGTTTCGACAACCTTAAATTCTAGAAAGACCCAATAGCCAACAAACTCAACAGATGAGTTATTGCAATCAGATTAATTAATTCCACAACATATATTAAACTTCTTAATGTGGAAATAAAATTATATCGATTGTCACTTATTAAAACTAACAAACAATTACGAATTTATCGTTTTAATTAATGGCATATTATTTCAGGATTATTAAATATATGCATCTATTTGATCAATGTTGGACCCCGAATTTTTCTTAAAAGATTAGAGCTATTAAATTAGAAATTTTGGTGATTAGTCATGAGTAAAGAACAAATGAATGAAAATTTTTGAACCAAGAAATGATAAACAAGAGTCAAGTAAGGAATGCAAAATGTGGATAGATTCATGATTTGTTTTGGTATTTTTGGAGGATAAGAGATTATGAAATGAGAAGAATTAGGGTGAAAGTTAGAAGTAAAATGAAAGCAAAAATGAAGTTGAATTTGTATAATAAGATGATGAAGAATATGTATATATGTGTATGTTCTATTATTAGTGTTCATGATTAATCATGAGCTATAATTTCTTTATGGATGATATTGATCTGAAATGAAGTTGAGAATGAGAAGTAAATGAAGTAGAAAAGGTGATCTTGGTATGAATTGTGTTAACGAAAGATTTGGAAACAAAATTGGTAGTTGATCTGAAAAATATTCACTGAGTATGTTTCAATCTTTTAGCCACAGTTTTTTTTTCTAGTTATCCAAACGAGATGATTGCTGATTTGGATTAAGCTAGAGACATATGACTATATTTCTTATGAAGACATCAAATTTAAATTATGTCTCTAATAATCTCAAAATTTGTCATGAAGTTGAGAACTTGGTACAATACATTAGGAGATGAATGTAAAATTCGTGTTCTAACTTCAGACAAAATTCTGGATTGATCTAGATAGATTTAGACAAAGTTGTCTTTAGAAAGCTGCAGTTCTTTCTTTTATCTTTCCAACGGTATATAGTATGGAAATTTTAGACTTTGGAATCAAAAGTTATGGTCCTTAGAAGGGAAGATGCTCGTCTGTGATGACGTCATATCATTTGTAGAGACGTATCGTCTGTGATGACGTCATATCGTCTTAGGAGTTGCATTGTCTTAAGTTAACTCTGCTTCATTTTAAGAGTTGCATCATCTTAAGTTGACTTTGCTTCATCTTAAGTTGACTTCATTCGTTTGATTTTTGGCATTCGTCTACGTTTCCCAATCGTCTGCTTTTTGGCATTTGATTGCTTTCTGCTTCATTTGCTTTCTGATTTGTCTGTCTTTTGTTTCGTCTGCTCTTTGCTTCATCTGCTCTCTGTTTCATCTGCTTTTGCTTTTTCTAAGCAAGTCTATAAGCAAGAAAATTAAGGTGGGTACATGTTTATAATAGTGTAAATAAGCCACTAAAGTTTTCTTTGAATCAAAGAAGTTCAAATGATTTCAATTGCATCATAAGTGTTGCATTTATTACTCTTTGAATGTTTTGAGAATTACTACATGTTTTATATGTGAATTGTGTGATGATTTATGAAAATGATTTCTTTTGAAAAGATCGCATGTTTATGAAATCATGTTTTCGGAAATGGTTTTCGAAATATATCAAGTATATGAAATCAAGTTTTCGAAAAAGTGTCATTTTAGGCAACAAGTTTTCAAGTTATGAAATATGTGTTATGTGGGTTTGTGGTAGTCCCTCAAGAATGTCCCGTACACGTTGACCAAATTAAAGGCTTCACCCGCCTGCCCTCTAGTGGCACGGAGCTCCTTCATGGACTCCCTCAAGTTTACGACTACACAGGATCATTATGTGGAAATGTGTAGTGCGTTATGTTTATAGACCCACCCAAACCAGTCTGATGTGCTTATGTGCTCATAATATGTTTGAGAAGATTGATGCATACATGATTTGTACTATTGCGAATTGTTTGACAATTTGGGAATTTTCACTATGGTTATCAAAAGGTTCAATGACAATGAGTTTTATAAAGGGTTTTTGCTTGTTTTTCGATTATAAACTTGTTACTCACGAGCTTTAAGCTCACTCCCCCTCTCCGTTCTTCTCCATCTTCAGATGATGAGGAAGGGATCGAGCGATCAAGAGTATAAGGGCATCACTCCAAGATTTGCATATTTTGGAATTTAAGTTATTTTTGTAAAATCCAAAGCTTAGCCACATTTCAAGGATTATTAGTTTATGTAACTTTTGTATTCGGAGATTTGAGATATTAATGTATTTTGGCTTGAATTGCCATCAAAGATTTGTAAAAATTGTTACTTTTGATGTTAAGATGAATTATGAATTATGTATAGATGATGGTTAAGGTGATTTCATAGAAATACGCTCAAATATTATGATATTTCGCAAGAGTTGGATTCTGAATTTCAGACCCAACATTCAAACTCAAAACCATCATAAAATTTGTAAATTCAATAAATAATTAAATATCTAATTGAATTCAATAAAATTTATTCTATTTCATAATTGATTTAGAATATAATCCTCTAATAAAAAAAATTGGTTACTAAGTCATAAAGAAAAAAGAAAACATGGTAAAGGAAAGTTGTTCTTACGATTTTTTTTAAAAAAGAGAACATGCGTGAGTGGACAACAACGTGTTGTCCAAACAAGACCCAACATACGTGTACGCCTTTTCCTAGAAGACGTCTCCAAAATCTGCTCCACTGTCGACTGTTGCCAAAAACTCACACCCTCGTATTGCCTCTCCCTTTTTTTTTGGTGTAAACCATCCGGTATCCGACGCCACACGGGCAATCGACTATTCCGGATTCGAGCCTCTCCCTTGACAACAAAAGTTTTCTCCAAAACCAGCAGCTGCCATCTCTTGTCTGTTGGATCGAGTACGGCCGAAATATTCAAAATATTCTGCGGAAAAACCATACAACATAATCAAGTATAATCGAAAATACGATGGATCAACGAAAATACCTTATTTTCGTTAATAGACTGCTTCTTTTCGGATTCCAAGACACTGCGAATCGCGAATGTCCTCTACCGGTATCCACACGAGCATGAACTA
>JAOQMR010000211.1:25738559-25749888 GCA_027563865.1 Erythroxylum pelleterianum | reverse complement strand
CAATATATACATATCTGTGTATATCAATGAAGTTTCATGCAATGATGAATAGTTGCTATTCTTCTTTGTAATAGGAAATAGAGTAATACCTGAGACTGGGGTGGAGAATTCATGTATTTATTGATTAGTTCCCCGTTACAACTTACTTTCTTGACAGTGAAACTTGAAGATTTGTAGATTTTATTAAATTCTGTGACTTGTACCTTGAAAAGATCAGTTTTCTTGTTGTTCATTAGGAAGGTGAAAATAAAGTCTCTCAACAGATGGTTGTCTATAATGAATTTCAAAACCAAATATTCTAGAGCATGCTTCATGAGAAGAAATAAATTGACAATCTAAGAACTTCATCAATTTCATTATTGCTCAAACTTTGATCATATAAGGCAGCAGTAACTCGATCATTTCCCTTGCTCGAGTCTAAGTTCGGTTAAATTTAATTTGATTTATTAATTTTAGATTGGATTAATTTAAGTCCGAATAATTTCACATGATTCGTTATACTCAAAATATGATTAGTTAAATTAGACCTAATTTTTTTATCTTGAATTGAGTATAATGCTTTAAAAGGTAAGATCAAATTCAAGTAGAGATTTATTTGAATATAATTCATAAATAAATGTATCATATTTTATAAATTATAGTTGAATAAACTACTTAATACATCAATTATCAATATTTTAAAAATTAGACTGAAAGTTAAATCCATAAAACAAGAGATTTAAGGATTAAAAAGTTTTACTAACATTATATCATCACAAAATTAGTTAAGAATTAAATAATATCGAAGAATTTAAAATATGATTAAAAGAGACTCCCTTTTCTCGTTGAAGGATTTGAAACTTATATAAAAAATAAGACTATTAAATAAAAATTAATTGGTTCATTTTAGTTTATAAATATTGATTAATTTGGAAAATTCTACTGGTTAATTAATAAACTTATCAATTTTTAATAATAAGAGTTATCAAAGTTAATCAAACCAAAGAATTAAAAACTAAATCAAAAAATTAGTCAGTTTAAGAATTTTACAGTTGAATCAATCGAACTGTTTCAGACTTTCATTTTTTTAATCATTGTTAATTATTTAAAATTAAATTTTTAACTCAATTTAATTGATATTTACTCCTTAATGATAACATTAATCAATTCAAAATTAATAGATGACATTTAATAGACTAAATTCACATATCTAAAAATAGTTAATACCGATTTTAATTACTTGATTCAAATAAAAAGTTATATCAATTTAAATACAATAATATTATTTTAATTTTAAATATATCATTTTTAAAATTTATTAAACTCGGTTAAATCAAATTTAAACAATCTCATATTATAAAAAGAAAAAATTGACTTGAGTCTCATATGTATACGTCTCAAATTCAATCTTTCATTATCATTTTTAATTTTTTCAATTTTTGGACTGATAAATACATAATTAGAGGGATAAATTAGAATTTTAGATCATTATTATATAAGAAATCCCGAGTTTATAATTAATTCACGGCCAGATCCTGCCGCCTACTAACAAGAAAACAAGGGTCCATCACCATTTCTCATGTCAACACTACACTAAGAGAAATACCTAACCTATCCTCTTAAGCTGCTTCAAAACTCAGCATGAAGTCGAATGTTTTAAAAATAGAATCAATCTGACCAATTTGATAGTAAAACTTTGAATTCATAAAATTTTTTATTCAGTTTTTAAATTTTTATTTAGTTTAATTTAATAAATTTTATTGATAAAAATTAATCAATTTATTAATTAACTTGTCAGTTTTTATAAACTAATTAGTTATATAAACTGAAAATGTGTGCGTTTGGTAGATACGAGGAGAGAAGAACGTGTATAGTATAAACTGAGAATGTACTCGTTTGGTAGATATTAGGAGAGAAGAATGTGTACGAAATGAAGAATAAAACTTGATGTGAGGATATGATTGGATTACTTATAATTTCATTCTTAATTTTTGGAGAGTCATTCCTCTAATATTGTAATTACAATATAATTAATTAAAATATTGTAATTAATTAATTACACTATTTTAATTAATTAATATATTGTAATTAATTAATTAAAATATAATTAATTAATTAATTTTTATTTTTCAATATTTTTACAAGCCAACCTAGTAATCATAATTAATTTTTATTTTTCAATATTTTTATAAATCAATTACTATCAATAATAATCATAATTAATTTTTATTTTTCAATATTTTTCAAACCAACCACTATCTATTGTAGTGATAATCATTCATTTTTCTTAACTAACCATCGTAATTATAATGATAATATTCATTCTCATTATTCATATATTCATTTCAATTTCTATTCCTATTTCCTATATGAACCAACCACCTCTTAAATAAACCAATTAATTTTTATTTAACAGTTTTTTCTTTAACCAAACTTTAAATTTATCGAGACTAAATATAATTTTAATTTTTTAAAAAATTTTCAATTTTATTATAATCTTTTACCGATTTTATGACAGTTTAATTAATTTTATTTCTGGTCCACTTTTAAAACTTCAATAAAATCTCTTATTTTAAACCAAAATTTTAAATCCCAACTTTGGCACATTAGTGAAGTTATTATAGTCTTCATTGCTTATGACAATATTAAATTTATTAACCTATTGCATTTCTCTTTTTTTGGTAATTTTTTAGTCTATAAAAGAATTCCAAAAAGTAGAGAAATGGGGTTTTTTCCAAATTCCAAATAGCGAAATCCAGGCGAAAATTGCTCCCATCCATGATCCTATAATTAGTGTTTTCCAACATAAGCAAAGCAAAGAACAAAAAACATATTACACACACACAGACATAACAAGATCAAGAGAGTTCTGTTTTCTTTTTTTTTGGGGTTTAATTTTCTTAAGCAAAAGGGACAAGAGTTGGGTTCCATGTCTTGTAATCCATTATTGAAGTAAAGAGAAAGAGAGGGTTGCATGTTTGTTTGGTCAACAAAGCAGCACGTTCGTGGTGTAGAGCGAGGAAGAGAGGAAAAAGGAAGCCGCATGTCTCTTACATAAGAGAAGGGTAAGAGAGAGAGAGGAGGAGGAGGAGGAGGAGGAGGAGGAGGACAAAAAGATGTTGCAGAGAGCTGCAAGTAATGCTTATTCATGGTGGTGGGCAAGCCATATCCGGACAAAGCAATCCAAATGGCTCGAGCAAAACCTTCACGGTAAGTGCATTTTACTTCTTTCAGCTTTTTTCTTTTCTTTTATTTTTTCACTTTAACGTTATTAAAACGGTGTCGTTATTTCATGAATAGGATGTAAAAATGATACAAAAGATAAAAATAAAGATTTACTTAATTTTTTGTGCAAAATAACGATATAATAAGACCCAAATTTCAACTTTGTCCGTTGTTAAAAAAACTAAATTCCATTTTTAGATTGATTATTTACGTGGGTCATGTGAAAATAGTCTCTCTATTAATTAGAGGTAAAGTTGCGTATTATTAGACCTCTCTCAGATCCTATTATCCAGCAGGATTCATACTGAGTTTTATTGTTGTATATTGATTATTCAGTTGGAAATAAGCTCTTTGTTAGCTAGAGATAAAGTTACGTATCGTTAGACCTCTTCAAACCTTACGTATCAGCAAGATTTTTACTAGGTTGTTGTTATTGTTGTAAATTGATTATTTGATTGCGACGATGGAGAAGTTAATTTTTGGCTTAATTATTAAAAATTAACATAAATTAAATGTGTTAAAATTTAAGATTTCTCTTTTATATAAATTTAAGATGATATTAATATTGTTTTGAAAACGTTATATTATAACGTAATATTATAAATAAAGATAAATTTTTATTTAACTTTTTAAAAAAAGTTAGGCGTGATTTAGATTTTTAACTAAAAAATTGATGGGTGTTTCCATTTTCATATTACAATGACAGAAATCAAGATTATCTTTTATATAAATCTTAAAAGTTTGTTCAGAAAATCTGAATTCTGTAGATGATTTTCCTTTCGGTTTTGACTCACAATTCACTGAGGTCTAGTTCATGAATTTGATATCTATAAGACAAGCACAAGAAAGATACCAAAGTTCAGCAACTTCATAACCTTCATAACGAACTGAAATTGATTGTGTTCTGCTGTTGCAGAGCTGCTAACCTTTCTGAATGGCAATTGCAGATATGGAAGAGAAAGTTCACTACACTCTCAAGCTCATAGAAGAAGATGGAGACTCCTTTTCAAAGAGAGCTGAAATGTACTATAAGAAGAGGCCAGAGCTGATAAACTTTGTCGAAGAATCTTATCGCGCATATCGGGCCTTAGCTGAACGTTACGACCACATATCAACGGAGCTACAAAATGCCAACAACACCATTGCTTATGTTTTTCCAGAACAGGTTCAGCTTGCCATGGAAGAAGAAGATGATGAACCTCCACCCAAAGCTTCAAAGAAGCCTCCAGAAGTGTCAAAAGGAAACATTCCCAAGGTCCCAAAGATTCCTAAGGACTTGAAAGGCGCCATTACATCAGCTGCAAAGAAATTGCAACCTAAAAGGTCAATGAAAGGAGCAAGTCCATCCCTTCCTGTGTTTAAGTCTGGTTTGAGCAAACCTGAAGGACTTGAACGGATCGACAAGCTTCAGAAAGAAATTCTGTCTTTGCAAACGGAGAAAGAGTTTGTAAAGAGTTCTTATGAAAGCGGGATAGCTAAGTACTGGGAAATCGAAGAGGAAATCAGACAAGTGCAAGAGAAGGTGTGTCTCTTGCAAGATGAATTTGGTGCAGGCATTGTCATTGAAGATGATGAAGCTAGAACACTGATGGCATCAGCAGCCTTGAAATCCTGCGAAGAGACATTGACTCAATTGCAAGAGAGGCAAGAAAAATCTGCAGAAGAAGCAGTTGCAGAAGCCGAAAGAATTAAGAATGCACAAGAGCAGATGAAGTCTCTCAGGGATGTGTTCTTAAACGGTGAGAACATTGACCATGAGAAGCCACAAGCCAAAGATGACTCTGTGGAAGTAGCGGAAGAGTTGAAAAGTTCGGACCAAGAAACAAGTGTTAGTACACAAGCAACACAGCAGGAGAAAATTACGGAGCAGTCTGATGGACTTAATTCTCCTCTTACCGTGATAGACATGGCAGAGAAGATTGATGAGCTTGTTGAGAAGGTGATTAGCTTGGAATCTGCAATTTCATCACAAACTGCTCATATACAGACATTGAGAACAGAAACAGATGAGCTTCAATCGCAGATTAGAATCCTGGAAAATGACAAGACAACATTAGTAAATGGAAAAAACGAATTGAGCATAAATGTAAGAGAAATGGAGGAAAAGTTGAATGGACTTCAGGATCTAAATCAGAGTCTTCAAGAGCAGAATAACAGCCTTCAAGCACAATTAACTGAGGCACGCTGTACTCACGATCATCTCCCTAATAAAAATGTGAAGCAAGATGAGGAGCTTGACGTTACAAAGCAAATGGAAAATGGCTCTCTAGTTGAATTTGAATCTCAAGAAGGGTCCAAACAACAACATTCTTTACCTCAACTTGAATCCCAAGAAGAATCCGAAGGACAAGAAAGGCTTAAAGGAGAAGAAGGTTCTCCAGTTAAAATTGAATCACAAGAAGATAACAAAGAACAAAAACAAGCATTTGCTTCTAATTCCAACTCCGATGAGCCAGGGAAAGTGAAGCCGGAAACAAAGACCCAGATTTCAGGCTCTTTAGTTCAACTTGAACACCAAAGTGAAGCCAAAGGGCTAGACCTTCCTGTCGAGCATGTATCACAGGAATTGCTGAAAACAAGTGAAGGTTCTTTAGCTAATTTTGGATCCCAGGAAGCGTTCAAAATGCAAGAAGCTGAAATTGCTTTTAGTGACAAGGAGGAACAGCAGAATGTGAAGCCAGAAAAGGAGCTCAAAATTTCGGGTAAATCTGGTTATACTGAAAGAAAAATTAGATAAAGACTGATTCTTTCTCTTTTCTTGGTATATATGCAAGCGATCTGATAGTGAAATTCTTTTTTTCTTGTTTGTAGAGAACAAATTTGAGGAACAGGAAGTTGACCTTCCTGATGAAAAAAGTTTGAAGGAAACTCAGGGCAGGCTTTCAGATTCTGTACAGAAAGAAAACTGTACCGCTGAAGTTAATTTGCTTGGAGAAAGCGCCAAGCCACTCCAATCATCAACTGAGATGGAAGATACTCAAGAACAAATAAAAAGGAAAGATGATGAACCAGATTGGAAGGAGTTATTCATGAATGGTATTGAAAATAGAGAGAAAGCTCTGCTGACAGAGTACACGAATTTACTTCGCAATTACAAGGAAGCCAAGAAGAAGCTTGTTGAAGCAGAGCAGAAGAATGAAGATAGCCGCTTTGATAGCACACTGCAGCTAAGAGAACTAAAGACTGCTAATGCAAAGAAGGATGAGCAGATTGAGTACTTACGTCAGAAGCTCAGCCTTCTTCAAGCAGGTATCGGAGAGCCTTATGAATCTGAGAAACCAACAGAGACAGAACCTATAGCAGAAGAGAAAGATGCTATCGAGGCAATGCTGATGAACCTGCCAGAAGGTCCATCTGAGATTGAACAAAGATTCAGGTCACGCATCGATGAAGTTCTAGAGGAGAACTTGGATTTCTGGTTAAGGTTTAGTGCAACATTCCACCAGATACAGAAATTTGACACTGAAGTCAAAGATTTACAATCCGAGCTATCAAAGATTGATGATAAGAGAAAGAAGCAAGAGGGAAGTAGTGCTGGAAGATACTCTATCAAGTCAGATGCAAAGCCAATATACAAACACCTCGGAGAAATAAATGCTGAACTCACAGTCTGGTTAGAGAAAAGTGGACAGCTTAAAAATGAATTGAACAGCAGATTCTCATCCCTATGTGACATTCAAGAAGAGATAACATCTGCTTTAAAGGAAAGTGCTGAAGTTGGCGATTTTAAGTTTAAAACCCATCAGGCTGCAAAGTTCCAAGGTGAGGTTTTAAACATGAAACAAGAGAATAACAAGGTTGCAGATGAATTGCAGGCAGGGTTAGATCATATAACAGCGCTCCAACTCGATGTTGATAAAACTCTGACAAAGATGAATGAAGACCTTAAGCTTTCAGGACCAAGGGGCAATCGACCCAGCCACCTGCAACATTCAGACAGTCGGTCTCGAGTCCCTTTGCAGTCTTTTATCTTTGGACCAAAGAAGCAAAAACATTCACTCTTCTCCCGTATGCAGCCAGTGCTGCAAAAGAAATACAATGGTTTCAAATCAGGGCCTATATAACTTAATCCTTCTTGGTTCATTATCTCCACTTTTGTTACTTACATTCTACTTAAAGTTTCTTGTTTCTCTCCTGATATGGAACCAGGTATATATAGCTTCTTGTTCTCTTCTGATGTTGAACAGGGTTCATATTATCTTTTTCCAGAGAATGGCAAGTACTTCAAGCCATCTGCAAAGGTTTTTTTTTTTTTTTTCATTTTATCGTTCATGCTCCTGTCTTGCATCATTTGATTTTGGTTTTCTAGAATATTAATTTACGTTTAATAGGCCAACACAATATGCAAGGTTTTCGTTTTGCTGTAAAACTAAACTACAAAAGAATTTCTTTTTTTCTTTCATCTCTCCAAGGTTTTGTGCATGCAATGAATTGTTAGTGAGTAAGTCGGCTTCAAGATTCTTCAAAGCTTTTTTCATGTCCTGTTATTTAGTTTCTTCCTCCCAGTAAGATCTACTTGATTTGAAGACTTTATGTTGGCTCTGAAAGTACCTTTGATAATTTATGAAGTTCAACACAAACAAAGAAGTTAGAACTCATGTAGTTTAGATTATTAAACAATAGCTTCAAACAGTTTTTAGTAGAAAAAGTTCATTGAAGCATAAAACATGGAGAACATTTCCTGGAGGGATTCTTGGAACGCTTTGGTCCTTTGAAACAACGCTAACACAGAAGCACTAAGAGCTTGCTAACTTCACCAAGCTAAAAGAACAGAACAAGCTTGCAATCCAAGACTGTCAAGAGCAGGAAGTGGTTGGAAATGATGATGCAGAGGATGAAGAACTTTGAATCCCTGAACTTGCAAATGCATAGAATTAGGGAACATTTCAGCTCCCCAGTTTTTCATAAGGCTGGTAATATGTTTCTAGATAATTGAAACTAAATGCAAGAAAAGATCAAGCACCAATAGCAAGTATGGAGAGCACAGAAGAGTACATTAGTCATTTATTTACTGCAATGGATGACAACAAACAAAGGATAATAAGCAAATTTTATGTACAAGCCTACTATGCCATAAACAGTTTCAGATATGAAACTTCCTCAGGTTCACCACTTCATGAAAACCAACGTGTACAAGTACTATCCAACGCACATTATATTATCTTTATATCTGTCGTAAAGCCTTGTTTGCCAGTAGTCAGGGTATGTGCTAAGATGAGATCATGGCAATGGCTGTGCACTAAAGGATACCTCCGATACAATCTTGGCCCCCCTTCCTTGAGCCATGTAAAGGCCTACGTGATGCATCAACTCCTGCCATGAAGTAAACAACCCATAATCTCATGTATTGCCTTTGCTTTGGAAGCAAGTGATGGCAAACCAACTAAAGATGGCCCCAAGTTCAAAGTTCACCCAACACAATTATTACTACTGAATTAGATAGGTACATCAATGGACAATATGATCAAGAGGAGAAGGAGATATTGGTCTTGAACAGTAAACAGAAACCCCCTTTTAAGCAAATCTCGAACTGTGTCCCATTTCTCCCTTTACAGGCCTAATGATGGAGAAAAAACAAAAGGCACCTCTCTGGCTCAGTTTAATCATTTGATTTATAACCTCCTAGAAACAATTCAACACCGTCAGCATTCCGTTTCTGATTAAGCATATCACTGTTTTGATTAGCTATCCAGTGCTCAACAATTCATAAAAGTCCACAAAACTCTAGGACCACATTCTAGTCCTCAAACACTGGTCTCCAACTCAAGTTATTCAATAGAAGAGCCTCGTTTTATATATTAATCCAGTGTTTGGATTGGCGATAAAGAAACAAGTAATTTCTTGCTTACTTCCTAATTCACCAAAACAAAGCCAAAATCTGCAATCTTAATCAAGGAAAACTACAAATTCAGCACACACGAGAAGGAATAGACTGACCTTGTATGAGTTAGAGTTTTTGTCTATCAAAAAGTGTGCAGACACATAGAGACAAGAAAAGAAAGAGGCAGAACTTGTACGCAGAAAATTAAAGAATCACACATTTTATTTTATCCCAATCTTCTGATTCATTTCAACTTCAAGAATACAGAAAATGGAAACTTCAGAGGCACTACTTCCAGCCATCAAAAATTACAGGCCCTTTAATTCTAGATTTAAGTTCACAGATCTCAATCCCCTGGCAGAATAGAAGAATTGAGCATAAGTTGTGTCTCAATTACCTGTGGATGTGCTATTGCACCTTTGATGGCTTTAGCAACATGAACTGGAAGGTCAAAGGTTGCACAGCCATGAGAGTAGACAATGACATCCTCTAGAGGCGCAAGCAGACGGCGATTTCTTGCAGAAAGTGTTGAAGAAACAAAATCCAGGACGCATAAATCTGTGCATATCCCAGTCACCAGTAGCTACACAGACAAGTATGTGTTCATAGTCATTTTGATTTTAATTTGCAGATGATAACTTATTGTTCTTCAACAAGAAATTAAAGAAAAGGGAAGGGAAAAAAAGCTTACAGTGTTAATCTGATTGTTCTTAACCCAGTCCACAAAAACATTGGAACCATCTTTCTCAATACAGCCAACAAAACCATCAATACAATCCTTGCGCCTAAGCGTGGCATTTGGTTCATTCTCCAACCACTCCAAGGCTGCAGAGACCATAAACATAAATCAACACATAAAGAGCCATAGAAACCCAGACGAGCACTCAAGCCACCACAAAATTCTTTTGAGCAAATCCTCATAATTTTCCTTCACATAATAGAAATCTAAAGAGAACAGTTCAAACAAACAAGTCAACAAGAACAGAAACAACACAAGGGACTAGGAGATCACCTGGAACCAATCTAGCTTCATCAGTTCCAATAATACAGTGAGGAGGGTATGGATGCTCTGGTATATCAGGATGATGTGAATCAAGGAACGCGAAAACAGGCCATTTGTTCTCACAGAAAGCTCTTGCAAGCCTCGCGGATTCTTCCACCATTTCGGATATTTGCTTGTCGGGCTGTCTCGGAGCCTGACAGCGATATAACCAACAAAAGCACAAAACTTTACAACAACCATTTTACATAACAAACGACAAAAGACCAGACAACAAAAGTCCAATAGACTCACCAAATTTCCGGCTCCAACAGTGCAGAAGCCATTAACGACGTCTACGAGAACCAGACCAGTCTTAACATCTCCATTCAGGAACAAATGACCTTGTTCCACAGGAAGCTCGGCTTTCAACGATTCAGAAGTCCCAGACACCATCTTCTTTCTCTCTTATTCCAAGAAGCACAAAAGAAAAAAAAAGGAGACAATCAACAAACACGACCATATAGCATTAACATGGAAAACGTACAAAAGAGGTTAGCAAGAATAGGTCCACTGACGATTAACAGAGAAAAGAAAACCGAGAATTGTTACTGGGTATAGACCACCGACAAACAGGTGGAAGCATGGGAGGGTTAAGACTGTTGACAAATGGCAAGAAGGTGGGATCTAAATAGGATAATGCTTGCGGAGCCCACTCGTACTACAGTTACTGACTAAAAGATTCCTCAGACGATGGCCATTGCCTTTAGGCTGTTTAACAAAGTAAGAGCAACGGACCGTATTTATTAATGGATCATATGAAGTTGGAATAAGCTACAACATAATGCTTGCACTTCAAGAGAAGAAGCCATTACGTGAAAAAGAGAACAAAAGACAAAATTCGAGTTAGACAAAAGGGAAGGAGATGCCCTTTATAAAACAAGCAAAGTATAACGGAATAAACACTATAGAAAATCACTTGTGGAAGAAGTGAGTGACCTTCGCAACTCAAGTTTTTCCTTATCAAAGGTTTGGATAGTTTCAATTATTAAAAATTACAAAATTATAATATTTAAATACTAAAACAAAATATTTTACATGTCTTTATCGAATTATATTTACACTGAACAATTTTGGTAACAATTTTTAATAATTAAAAATTTGAATCCGTAAAAACTTTAGACTGATTAGAAAGCTTGAAAGTCAACATACGTCTATTACGTACTGTTTGGTTAGCGTCTGAGGACGCGAGGACGGATGACGAGGACAGAAATTTTTGTCCTTAGGAGTGTTTGCTTACCGAGGACAGAAATTTTTGTTCCGTC
>JAOQMR010000211.1:25616393-25628266 GCA_027563865.1 Erythroxylum pelleterianum | reverse complement strand
TGTCCGTTGCAAATTTTGCCGGGACAAATTCCCTCCATTTTTAGCGACGAGTATTAGTTCCGTCGCTGAATTAATCAGTTTTAGCGACGAAAAGTGTATTTCCGTCGCTAAGTTCCAACGGTATATTGTCCGTTGCTAAATTTCCGTCGCTAATTCACATTTTTCTTGTAGTGCTCTATCTCTTCCCAGTCGTTAGATTAGATTGCATTCATCTCAATCGTTCATTAGTATTCTTATCTTTTACACAATATCTCTATAAATAGTTTATTTGTTCTACTAAACATGAAATCCTCGTTTCATGTAACACTCTTTGAAATCCTAAACTATAACTCTTTCAAACCTATCCGAAAAATGACAAGCTCAAATTTTGGTGTAAAACCTTCGTCAAATACCTCTCAAAGTGCATCATATTCAATTGAAGAAGATTGAATCTTGTGCCATGTATATCTTAATGTTTCACAAGACCCAGTCACTGGTAGAGATCAATCTATGACTCAGTTTTGGTCTCGTATCACAATTGAGTACTATCAATTGATGCCGAATCATATCACCACTGTTCGACCTTGGAGATCTTTACAAGCTCGATTGCAAACTATAATGACAACTATTGAAAAATTCAGAGGATGTGTTTGACAAATTGAAAATTTGAATCCAAGTGGTGCTTTTGAACAAGATATTGTAAGTGCTTTATTTATTTGTTTATTTTTCTTTGTATGAATTGAAATATGTTTGATTTATACCCTAAAATTTAACTTAAGTTACATTATTGTCTTACAGTTCGAGAAAGCAAAAGATTTACTCATTCAAGATCTAAAATTTCAAAAATGTTTCAAATTTGATCATGTATGGCCAATCCTAAAAAATATGGAGAAATATGCGGATACTAGCAAAGAGAAAGCGTCGGGTCGTCGAAAACGAGCTAAGTGCAATAAAATGTCACCGTCCAAATCTCAAAAGTCAGATAAGTCAATAAGATTATCATCTTTTTGTATTGATTTAAATAATGATTTTGAAGTTGAAAATCCATTTATTGAAAAAAATGATGAAGCTGATCGTCCTGTTGGGAGGAAGAAAAAAAATGAAAAAGGAACAAAATGAGGAAATGAAAAAACTTTTTATGGCTATAAATAAAGAAATAAAAGGAATGTTTCATGAAAATCAATCTCTTCTCGAAAAAATTATGAACTTCAGTTGTTCCATCAATATGCGTAAGGCCTTAAAAAATGAACAAATAAAAATTTATGCAAAAAAGGCTCCTGAAGGAGAATTTCAAAGAAGAGTTGGCTTATCTAGTTGCTTTAGCAAATATTTTGATTTTGAAAGAAATGGAGATGATCTTTCAAACTATTAATTATTTATGTTAAATTAATATTTTCAAGTACTTTAGTTTTACTTTTAATTTGATTGTTGTAATTTTAGTTTGATTGTAATATCGAGTCTGATAGTAATTGTAATTTATTTTAGTCTGGTTGTAATTACAAATATTTTTGTTGAGTTTTAATTTTTTTAATCAATGTTGTGGTTTAAATTTATTTATCTTTTATTTCAAATGTACTTTTTATTCTTAACATATTTTATTATTGAATTTATAACACGTATAAATAAGAATTAAAAATAAATATTAAAAATAAATTTAATACTATATTCAATATTAGTGTCATTTTAAATGTCTCAATGAGATTTTTTGTAATGATATATTTAGTGTAAAGTAATATATATTTTAAATTTAATTACTTAGTAAATTATGTAAATAAATCAAATTGTGATGACATAAAAGGAATATGTTAAAAAGAAAATGAGCAAAGTTATTTTTTTACAACTTTTAGTACATAAATAGTAACACACTAAACCAAATTTGATGTTTTGGTACAATGAAATCACTCCAAAAAAGACACTAAAATTTAACACCAAAATAATGTAATGAATGATAAGACACCAACAAAGTTTAACACCAAAATGGTGTAATAAATAGTAATTAAAAAGGTGTTAAATTTTGGTGTCCTCCTTGTTTGGTTAGAGATAGAGATGGCCTTAGATCGATACTCGTTAAAACTTTTATAATTTCTTATATTCACACCACAAATATAATACTCTTAATTCCTATTTTAAATTTTCTATATAAAGTATTTAAGGTAATTTTTGGGTTTGCTTGCTAATTAAATTATATATTAGTTAAAGAAATACTAAATATCTGATTAATTTTGAGTTTGACCCGCTTGCAGTACTCGGCTATGATTACCCTCACGTTCTTACGCTGTCAGTCAGACTCAGGTGGTCCATTGGTGGAAAGAAATTGAATATTTCAAACATCTCACGCTCATGGTTAAGGTCTGAGTCATTATATGCACTTTAAACCAGAATGATCATTCTTCTTATAACGTTATTTAAAAGTTGATATTAAAAACTTGTTATATTGTAAAGATTAAAAAAAAGATTACGCTACTAAATTAAAATTTAATTAAAGAATAAAATAACATATACAGCCTTCCTTCAAAACAGTGGACAATGGAATTACTGAAAACAATCCTCAAGTTTTTCTTAATCTCATCGGCAATTGTTGTAGTTGTCGTCGGCCACCAGGAAACCGCTGGACTTGTACCTAAGTCGGGGATAAAGAGGCTACTTCCTAGTGGATCAAATCCAGCTCAATCTCCTCACATTCCCCCCGTGGCTTACATATCAGCAGTCTCTAAAGTTCGAATCTCTGAAACGCCTGAGGCCATCCGGAAATTGCGAACAACTTCTGAAATTCGAATCCCTGAAACTCCTTGGAACAACTTCTATAGTTCGAATTCCTGAAACGCCCGAGGCTATCCGAAAAATTGGAACAACTTCCTAAGTTCGAATTCCTGAAACACCCGAGGCGAAGGCCTGACTAAGATCAGCCAAATTGGAGGAAAGTGACACATTCACCCGAGGCGAAGGCCTGACTAAGATCAGCCAAATTGGAGGAAAGTGACACATTCATCTCTCAACGGTGGGCTAAAAGCATTCTCATGGTACTCATAAGAAATTATAAACTTCTGAAATATGTCTCAAGTTCTTTTCAATCCATCCCACAGATTACGAATAGACAAAACTGAAACAAAAACTTACATCTTCCATTGCTTTTGGAGGACCGCTTATGTAGAAATAAAATAAGGCTTAGAATACGAAACTTGCTCAAAGCTAGCTACCCTTTCTTCAGGTTTTACTTTTAGTCGAACATTTGGTGTGCGTTGTGATTTTGAAACTTAAGAGAATAAAAACTAACAAACTAGATATGAGTAGGCATGTTTCCTCATGTACACGGATAGATTATAAGAGATTTTGAATAATTAAACAGCTAATAACCATTTTTTCCTGCAATGTTCTTAACGACTTTTCATCAAATACCTTACGTGCATTAGTGTTGAGGCATATTTTAGAACATAAATGAACATCTCAGGTTTGAGGCTCCTGTCACGGGGCACTTGTTCACTCACTTGATCTCTACCTGCCAAATCTGTGATCTTGAAGATACTCAACAAAATTGCTAACATACTGATCGTGAATCCCCCTATCTCCAAAGATCTTCATCATCTCTTTGGCACCTTCTCTGTAAATCCGCCCATTCTCGTCCACCATTACCTATCTCAGTGTCTCTGCCACACTGTCCCTTGTAAATGACCCGTCTTCCTCATTCCTTGGTATCTCTTTTCCTGCCTTCTTCTCTTCTAAAATCCTGGAATTTAGCCCCTGATCAACCACATGGATTGGCAACATTATTAGTGCTCTTCCAAAAGCTAATCCCTCTATTGTTGAACTCCATCCACAGTGAGTCAGAAAACCCCCTACAGAATCGTGACTCAGAATCCTGAGCTGAGGTGCCCAACTCGTCCACACTACCCCACGACCTTTGGTTCGCTCCTGGAACCCGTCTGGTAACTCTACTGAGTCAGGATTGTCAGAGTTACCTTGCTTCCTTAAGATCCAGAAGAATGGCAAACCTGATAGCTCCAATCCTAGAGCCAGCTCAGTGAGGTCTTCTTGACCAAGTGTAGCTTCACTTCCAAGTGCTATGTAGACTACACTTCCTTTTTCTTGCTTGTTTAACCAATCTGAAATGTACAGGTACGAATCATCTTTCTCTGATCCGTTGTTATCTTCAACAGACGGTGGTAGTACCCCTAATGGAACCACCTGTTGTTGGGGATGCCAAGCTTGGAAGAGATGTATCCATTCAGCTTCCACCTCCAAGCAACTACGCATCGCAAATACTTCACAGCCTGACATACACGAGCTTACACGGGAAAGGTCAGAAAGGCCTGAAACGTTCACGGTTTGTTCGGTTTGGGAGAAAATTTTCTTGGCATCGTAGAGCCGAAATGCTAAATTGGAAGGAAAAGGAATCCACTTGGGAGGTACACTGAAGTGTTCTGGCTTAGTTCTTGCTTCATATTCATCTCTTACTCCATGTCCAAAGAAGCAAATGGACCAAGAACAAAGGATATTGAAGAAGACACGAGAGATCCCAAGCCTTGAAGCAATTGGCGGCAACCAGTAAGGAGCAAAGTCATAGATAATCCAATCTGGTTTGGAAGCTTCAAGGAATTGAGTTAATGACTCTTGGAGACCGTCAAAAGCCCTCTTAAGGTAAGGAACCAAATGGGGTGCTACGTCCATGGTGGACTCTGCTTCGTGTGGGAGATTATCTTCACGGGGTAAACTGAGGCTTACCATTTCTACGAGTGGTTCTAGATGTGGGGGAAGTTGCGGCAGTCGTCGGATGTTCCTAGTGGTAGATATGAAGGAGATCTTGTGACCCTTTTGAGCTATTAACTTGCCAAGCTCAAGGAATGGCATTAGGTGACCAAAAGCTACCCATGGGAAGATGGCTACATGAAGCTTTTTAGATTCAGCCATGGTCTTGTAATGAATGACTCTGTGTTCAGACTTCTTCCCACTGGGTCTTAAGGGAGTATTGTTCCGACGGCGATTATTTACAGAAAAAGTTTCGTTAGGTAGAGGAGTAAAAATTACTACTATTTTTTAAGTAGAAATATTAATATTGTACAACTGCCCGAAGTTCAACGGGCAATAACAAAATAATATTTTTTAAAAATTAACAAAAGGAAGAGTCGGACCAAGCTGCCCCTAGTCTGATCGTGAAGGAACAGAACTTACGGACAGATCTTCTGTTCCCCTTTGATAGGAATAATGTGATGCCCGGAGATATTGTTTTTTCTAATATAAACTATAAAGCCTCTTAAGTCTTAGTGACGTGATGTTTATAATAATTAGACCATTACGTCATTTGCCTGACATCCTTTAGGATAATAATGGTTCGAGTTTGAATTTGGAATTTTTCGGCTTGATCTTAGGCTCAATTACCCTTAAAATGGCAGAAAAGCCAAAGACCTTTTTATCATATATCCTTCACTCTAACCCCTCTGAAGACCCCTATAGCTTGGTTATACATAAGGGTCTTTTATAAAATATACAAGGATTTAAGATTTTGACAATTATTCTTCATTTACAATAAAATTATCTTTCTAGATTGATAAAATTTGAAGCATTTCACTAAAATTTTATAAAAGATATATCAAATTATATAAAATTAATTTACGTATATATCAAATTTTATATTATATAAATGAGAGTTTAAATATTTTTTTTGGTGCAACCAGGGTATTCCCGCCGGACACAGAGATTAATCCCTTCGCCACGGGAGCTCGCACTAAGCAGTAAATAGTTGGCCCTGATATGTAAGAGTTTAAATATCAAGTATAAATAATCTACGTATCAAATCATGCACTTAACCCTTATTACTATAAAGTAATTGCCCAATGAATACATTGGTGGATCGGAAAAAGAAAGCATGTCATATTTAGAGAACCGGTAGATTTCAAAACTTTTTAGAAATTTTATTTACAACGGAAGCAATATATCCAAATCATCATGTCAATTTATACATGATATGATATAAGGATAATAATAAACATAAACAAGATGAAGATTATTACTAACTTCTTCACTACAGCTTTAATTCCTTGCTACGCTATCCTCTCCTTCTTCTTGTATCCAAAGCCTTTGCTTTTGAATCCTTTTCTTTGTCAATCTATCATCTTCTTGTTGTTGTATTCTCAACCAATTTGATTTACCTCTTGTTCTTTTAGGACAACTTGATTAACAAAATCTTTTGGTGAAAAAGGAGAAGAAATATTTGGAGGAGATTTTTCTTAAAAGAAATGAGCCAAAATGAGACTCTTCTCTTGCAAAATTCGACTCATTCATGCATGAAAGGAGAGAGAGAGTCAAATCATGAAAGAACACTTTCTTATACACTCAATTTCGATTATGCATGAAATGGAAGAAGAGAATAGCATCCAATGCATCACTTCTTACTTTAATCAATCATAAAATAGCCAATAAATAAGACTCTTTTCATTTATCTTTAAAATGGATATATGAAAAGACTATTAATCTAAATATGAACTACCAATTTCGGTTTTGGAAGATGGAAGAAGAAAGATGGTTCATCCAATGCACATCTTTCTTCTTTAATCCAATGAACGCTAATAGGATTTATGCTAACATTAAAAAGATAACCATTAAATCATTTAATGGTAAGTTCATAACTTCATTTAATGATGATAAACTATAATAAAGATCATTTTTATTTAATAATTTAATGTCAAATGTGCAGCTGCACATTTAGCCCTGATAAAACCGAAATTGCACCTTCCTTTCTTTAAGAATTTTTGTTTTAATTTAATTAATCAAATTAAACCAAATTCTAGTCCATTTCTAAATGAACATTTGAGCTTTTAATTAACCATTAATTAGTGTGCAAACTCAACATTAAATTATGGGCTTTTAAAACCTCCATTTATATATTTTACTTAGCTTGATAACCTTTCTTGAAGCCAAGTGAAGAATCTTATTGGACTTTGATAACTCAAGCTCCAATAAACCTAGAATTAATTTAATATCATTAGAATTAATTCTAATTTATTAACTAAAAGTCATTCTACTAAAGATAATTAGTTGAACTCTTGAATTATTAAATATTATGAGAACACATATTTTATGTCCAATTGCAAACCATATTTAGAACTGTATTATAGCCATCCGCACAACAAAGGGTAAAATCATCATTTTGCCCTTATGCTGGTTTTTTCTTCTAGATCTTCTGTTTTACTTTATATGGTGATTAACACACAAGATCTCATCTTGGTGTTAAAGACTTGATGGGTAGCTAGTCCATCAAACTACTGGCTTCAGTTTAATAACCAAATCTCCTTAAAACATCTAGAAGTGATGATATCACTATAAACTCTTTATTTGAGTGAATGTTCCCTGATACATGTTTCAATTAATAATTCCAACATGCAGATATTGGATTAATACTCTGTAAAAATTCATTCCGATCATATCAAGAATTATAATGAAACACATGAGTTCACCGCTCATCAAGATTGTGGTTCATAATAAGCGAATGCTTAAGTTTTATGTTTTAAGATTAAAGTAACGACCTATTTTATTCTTAAAAATATACTTGATTCTAGATTCATTTAAAGTGCCATTATCGATAGTCAACTACTGTCATGATATGAAACTCATCATTTCCTTGTAACAAACTCCTTTACTTACATGGAGATAAATCACAACACTACAGTCTAAGCCATAATCAAGTGATTAACTTGATTATTCAACTGTGAATCCATTAATTTAGATTCTTATAATATAAATGTTTCCCATACATCTCTATGTGTATGTATATTATTTACACAAGAATCTCGATACCTTATGACTAGATATATAATTCTTAAAGAAACTAAACTCTTTTATTATATTAATAATAAATATTTTTATTACAAAACTGTAACTGAAGAAGATTAAGGTACATATAAATACACTTGCTTTCCAGGACATTATATTTACATAACTCCAACATACATATTAGTAATAATCAGACGTTTGTAGATTTTCTTACGTTTTTATTATTATGAAAAAGATCATTGATTTCAAAGCACGTTTTACAAAATTGGAAAATCAAAAAGTTATAATCTAATTTTTGAATGTGTTTGCTTTACAAATTAATTTCATGAATTTAAAATATATTTTAAATTTTATTTTCTTAAAATTTTTATGTGTAATATAAAAATCATATATTTAAGAGAAAATATATATTTTGTTCATTATATTTTTATTAAAACTTAAAATTGACTTTAGAGTTTTTTAGTGTTTAAATAAATCCTTTCGTGATAAAAGTTATTTTAATTCTCCCAAAAAATAAAACTATTAATTAAAATTTACGTAGTATATATAATATTTTTTCTTTTGTTTGGATCAATATTACAATTAAAATTTCCAAATATTGACATACATAAAAGATTATTCATCTAGATTTTACAATTGTAATTTGATTAAAAAAGTTATTACATAAACTTAGATAAAAGTTAGTAATTTTTGTATTAAAATAATATTCATAATATGAAGAAATTATTTAAAAATCAAATTTAAATGAAAGTTTAAGTACCTTTGCCTTAGTTTAAAGAAATAAATCAAATAAAAATGTTTTAAGTGTACATAAATCGAGCTTCTGTTATTGATGCAAAGAGCAATAGCTTTAGAGAATTGGATCAAATCTTTTATTCCCGTTTCCTATATATGGATGGGACGGAGCTGGCATAGGGTGGCACAAGAAAACGGGAACAACCACCCCGTACCTTAGCGACTTACATGTAACATAATATGGCTGTAGTTCTTCAGAATTTATTATTCTTTAGTGTATGAGTGAATACAAAATTCTACGGAAGACAATCTTAATTAGCGAGTGTATATGGATTAGTCCCGTCGATTTTTTAAATAATTTTTTAAAATTAAAAATATAAAATAATATTTTTTAAAGATATTATTTTACTTATAATAATTAAGATTTAGGTTTGTGTGAATCTAGGCTGACCTATAAATCACTTTAAAGGCCTAGATTTTACTATAATATGTTTTAAAAAGTTTAAGTTTTATTATTATTTATGGTATCGTTTTATATTTTAATGTTTTTAAAACGGTATTAATAATATTCCAAATTCTAATAAAATTATGTTTCAGTTATTTTTTAATATTTGAATCATTAATTTAATTTAAGTGGTGTTACAACGGTCCATTGTAAATTCAAAAGATGTTATCATGATTTTAGAAATAATTTATTGAAATTTAGTCTTTATTGTTATTTTTGTTATACGTTTATACTCTATCTGAAATATAATTACTACTCTTTTAGTAATATTAAAAATATCAATAAAAATATATTTAATCCTTTTGTAAAATAATTAAGTATAAATCACATCTTTAATCCTCTTGGCGTATTGTACGTGGATCAATCGGAAATAACCCCTATATTAAGTAAGAGTAAAGCTATGTACTATCAACCGTCTCCTAACTTCACGCTTCAACGGAATTGGACGTTGATGATTGAAATCACACTTTTAAGCATCTAAAATCTAATCAAAAAGATACTTCTCTCAAGGATTCTAAATTATTAATTAAAAATACCAAAAGGTTGATAGTAATATGCAGATTAAATTATATAATTTAGATTTAAATTGTTGAATTTATATATTATTCATAAATTTATGAATAATATTTGATACTTTAATATTATTAAAACAATAGTAATTATATTTCAAATTGAGTATAAAAATGATAATCCGGTGAAACTTATCAGTCAAATATTCCACGAGTCTTGAAATCACAGCGAGAAGAGTCTTTTTTGATTCACCGGTGTAAACAAAGTTACGTACCTTAGCCGGGGGTAACCCGTGTGATATCAGAGCCATGAATGTTATTGATTGTGACTATTTTATTTTGGACGAGAGCAAGTAAGGAGTTTTCTTGAGCTATGAGTGACTTTTTACTTAGTAACCCTATTAATCTTTCTTCCACTATCTCTATCGCAAATCTCCCTTCTACCGTTAAATTTACTATTACTAATCATATTGAACACCATGTTGAAATTACCCATCTTCTTGCAAAAAGTCGTATTTTTGATACTTCATTACTTTTACTCAATCCCTATAGTATATATTCTCGTGACCGCTCTTAGACAAAAAGTATACAAACTATTCTTTCCACCTACCATCCAAAGGTTAAAGAAATCATCCAAAGTTTTCGTTTAGAGTAGTGTGGTTTGAAAGCTACTACAACATAACAATATGTGAAGTTAGAAATTTCAAAAGATCTCATCTCTTTTTGGAGGGAGCATAATCATACGCATCTGCATGTTGAAGCTATTCGTCTTGTTCTCACTCTCTATGGCAGGAAAAGAATTCCTGTTATAACCGGAACCCTGC
Source organism: Erythroxylum pelleterianum (assembly GCA_027563865.1). Classification (NCBI taxonomy): domain Eukaryota; kingdom Viridiplantae; phylum Streptophyta; class Magnoliopsida; order Malpighiales; family Erythroxylaceae; genus Erythroxylum; species Erythroxylum pelleterianum. The sequence continues at coordinate 25,617,950 of JAOQMR010000211.1, read as the reverse complement.
TTATAATAGGTACCAAAATGTCTTAATTGGTACTCTATTGATGACCCTCAATAATGAAAGCATCATCTTTACAATTGCCCCTGATTTTAATATCAGGTTGGATGATCTCACTTTGTCTGAGCGGGTCCAAGTCCAGGTCTAAATCCAAATCACTAGTGCAGAATAAGATCCTACAATCATTATGGCCACTCTTCACCACCAAATGATCAACCATTTGCAGAATCATGCCATAAATATGAAATTTTCAAATTCCACTTCAGATGCTTTGTATATGGTGGTAAACAGAGCTCATTGATGAGATTCCGCAAGTTCACGGGTCTCAAGTAGTATTGTATAATATCGTCCCATATGGGGTAATTGGGTAAATATTAGACTTGAATCACTCAATTAATTAGACTAAGCAATTGCGTAAGAAAGGGGAATTAAAATAAGAAATTCAACTAGCAAAAATAACAAAATTAAAGCTAAAGAAAAATGCGAAAATCTCTAGGGGTTTAATTCAAATGGAATTTGGTAAGCTTCAAGGATGGTTCCACTTTTAGCGTTTTCTATGGACTTTACCTGGATCAATTTATGAGGTGAATTTTTGTTGCTAGAAGGTTGAGCCTAGAGTTTCTTAGATCCTTTTTCAAGGTATCAAAGGAGTATTACGCAATAATCCTAGTATACTATCGTAGCCTAGTAATCAAACATAACCCATTAAGTTCTTTGCTAACCTGGTTTTTTCTCTCATAAATTCAGTTTATGTCTTAATCTAAAATTTATAAGTTCCCTGTTTGGAGTTCCGTTATTAATTTTCACCTATCAGTTCTTTAATTAACATCTAACGTCAAGTAATAGTTGACCAAACACAATACCAGTAAAATAAATCTCAAATCAGATAAATCAAACCAAAAATCCATACAAATAAATCAACCGAAATTTAATCCATAAAATTAGATAAAAGCTTCAGCCCAACCTTAAAGCTCTGAGGAAACTAAACACTCATGATAGGATGAAAACCACAAGCATTAAAGTCAACAACCAACATTAGGAGAAATCAAATAATAAATCAGATAATGAATGAGTTTTCGAGTCTCCCTCTAATGTTGCGTCTCCTTCTGCGTGCGTTGCGCTGCCCCTGATGAGTGTCTGCTAGAGCTCTTGGTCTGCATTGGAGGTCCCCACTATAGCCACCTATTCACGCACCAACTTCTAACCTTTTCTAACTCTTCAACGTTGGAGAATATTTTTCTGTTGTGTGGTCCTCCCGGTGGGTCTCTTTGGCTTCCCCCTTTTCTTTGGTGTAACGTTGATGCCTTCCAAGCTCTTTGGTGTAACATTATGCTTAATTGTTGAGTGAGTAATGGAGCCGCCGCCCCCCCCCCCCCTCTTTCGTGACCTGCCGTGTATAACGTTGGTGGGTCTCTCTACCAGCTCTTCTCTTTTGCTTCACGTCCCAAGCTAGCTTCTCTTTAGGATGTTGGTGTAGTGTTTGAGAGCAACTTGCTAGAGCCTCCCCCTTAGTGTCACGTTGATAGCTCCATGTCTTGTATTTTCACACCTTCTACACCACAG